>JAZHYW010005267.1:0-399256 GCA_037355805.1 Ixodes ricinus | reverse complement strand
TATTTGTAATTATACCTTCAATAATGCAACTAGATAAAAAATCCCGACACGAATAGAAAAGTCGCGAACACGTAGATTTTAGTCCAGACAACTTCTCTACAATCTGCATCACTTAGCTTGGCGTCAGGTCTAAGAAAAAAGCTAACTGAAGACTAATTTGCGCTTTTCAAAATTGCGCGCCGGCTAGTGACTGTGACGTCCAGTTATTCGAGTCTGTCATTGCTTGGGCAGGTACTCTGAGTATGTATTGGACGAGAGGGCGACGCCAGCGCACGGCGAGGACTCAGTCCCAATCACACATTTCGTGCCCAAGAAATGGCGACCGCCAACATGGCTTGATGGGGTCTTGAAGGGGTCTGTTGTAAGACTTTTGAGAAATGCAGAATACACGATTATACTCATTTGTTTTTCGAGCAATAGTAATCTGAATGAGAATTAAAACTTTGAACCACGTAGGTGTAATTGTAAGTAAATTATTTCGAAAGGGATGTACCTAGGGAAGGCCTCCGGGAAACGATGTGCGTGTGTGTGTGGGAAAGGGGGGGGGTTCTCGTCGCTGATCTCTCATCTGAAATAGGTAAGGCGATCGTTTGTCTGCCGAGAAGATAAGTAATTGCAATTTTTGGCGGCAATAAAACATCCGCGAAAACGCAAATCTCATGAGGTTACGTTTTCGCCGTGCACATACAAGCCTATAATTGCGAACTGGTATAAAAGCGAAACACAAATCCGGGAAAAAATTTTACGCGAAGACTGAAGTGACGTGAGATGTTAACTGTCATGTACAGAGTTCCAGCGCAGACTTCACCTTGAGCACGAGGAAACTTTATCAGCTTTGGCATTGGCCGACATCCTCGCGTTGATGGGAGCGGTTGTCCCCGCGAGTGTTACACGAAGCGTAAAGCGCGAATGGATTATGCTCTGAGAGCATCTGTTATTCATCCCGAGACGCTTCTCTTCATCCATTAGTACTTCTGTATAAACTTGAGGAATCTTTTCCTCGGGTTATACTGGAGTAATCATTGATGGCCACTCAGTGCGTTTCGTGACTTGAGCAAAACAAAGTATGGAAAGTTCTATATGTTAACCAATTCCGATGTCGAAAGCACGTATTAGAAAAAAAAAATAGTCGAGAACCACTCACTGGAGTTGGCAATCAAAAAATTAAATTAAGAGAAGATTTATCTTTTGGCTTTATCTTTTGCTTCCTCTATATCTTGCTGCCACTTTTTGGCTTCTTTACGGGGTCAGTGTTAACGATTCCCCAAGGGGGACGTGTGTGATGTTACCCAAAAGTCATGCTAAAACATTCCCTAAAAATCCACCAATGGATCTTCCTTTAATTGTTTTGCTGCCTAGTTGGACCAGCGGTAGTACTGGGTTCAGACTCCATTTTGTAGTGCAAACTAAGGCATATGCGCACCGCTCACCTGCAAGTTCAAACTCTCCCTAGCATCCGCGCGCGCATTGGCTTCCGCCTCGTGACGTCACTTCCCTCTCGCCTTTCTCCTTCATCACCCTCCTCCTCTCTACGCGGTGAGCTTCTCTTTCTAATGTTTTGTCCACAAACGGACGCCGCCTGCTTTTTGCTGCCATGTGGGTACTAATGCGAACGCACTAATAATAAACTAAAGTTACACGTTTGAACCAATAGGTCTGACCATGATTTACGGCATTTTGCAGATTACGGAAAGTTCGTGCATCTTTTAAATATTTGATATTTGTGTTAACCTTCTTTATGAGCTGCGCAAAGAAAAGGCGCGTGGTGTAGCTCAATTCGTCACTCCTGCGTGCAGGACGGTCAATTGTTGACGTCGATACCTAAACAAGCATACCATGCCCTTCCAAAACCTATCAAAATGCACATGTCAAAAAAAAAAAATCGGACGGCGTTTTTTAAAACAAGAATTCAAATGCAGAAAAATAAACGAGGCATTCAAACTCTGAGTTTGAACCCAGGTTTGCGCGAAGGCGGCAGGCAACCCATCGAGAGTTTTCGCGCGTTTGTGCATGCACGCGATCGCAAATACAAGCGTGCGCGCGGGAGGGAGGTGCTATGAATGAGGAATGCACCCAAGACGGCCATCTCCCGCAGGTCTGCCGGCCCCTGCTCTCTCACCGTCTCGCTCCTTGCCTCTTCTTTTCCAGCCACCTCGTCCCTTCTTTGTGCGCCTCGCGCGCTTTCTTGCCTTCCTTCCTTCTCGCTCGCGGAAACCTGCCACCCCCGTATGAGCGAAGCGTCTCCGGAATTTTCCATTATGGATGATCGAAGACGCCTCGCGGCTCCCGACCTGACCCTCGCCCCATGTCACGCCGCTCTTCACACTCCTTCTCATCCTATCCTGGACCGCACTAGACGCAACGAAGCATCCCGGTCCAATCCAACAATCACCACACCCGAACACTCCAAGTTCGATTGCAGCCGACGCTACACTCCGAAGGAGACAATCAGTGCTTCAAAACGTGCATGGCCAATCACGTGCAGAACAAAACAAATATGCGGAGCATCGCGGCGGATTCACTGTCTGTGATTGGTTCTAGTCGCTGTTGGCAAATCCTCAGACGACGTTCGCCGTGACGATGCACGTTTTAGCGCTGTGTGATTGGCTCCGTCGGATCGGAGCTTTGGCTGCACTCAGACTTGGAGTGAAACGGAGGTAAGCGCCCCTTGCGCGTAGCTGTGCCAATTTTGAAGGTCACGTGACCCTCGGTCGCCACTGGATTGGCTCGATAGATGGCTCGTGGCGTTCGTTGCGGTCCATCGTTAGGCGAAACGGAGTTTAGCCTCGGGCCACGATGGGGGCCTGCGTCTCGGGGATATGGGCCTCCTCCCGACGGCGTCTTGTCCGCGCGGGTCTCAGAGCGCACCGGCCCAGGGTGAAGACATATGATCGTAGATATTCACGCTCTTAGATAGTGTGTGTGTGTGTGTGTGTGCGTGTGTGTGTGTGCGTTTGTGTGTGTGCGTTGTTGTGTATTGTGTCTAGCATCCATTTTACTTGAACTAATTTCACAATTTCTGAATGTGCAGATTGTGCCCCCACAAAGATTACGAGGCTTTTTTTAAAGCAAACATAAATTGTGCATTGCCCAACGATGGTTGTCCGTCCAAATGTAGCGCTAGAGGTCCGAGGCAGATGCCAAAGTTTAAGCACAAACCATCATTTTCCGAAATTTTCAGCGGGAAGTTGGCGGCCGAACGAGCTCTCGAACACATAGAACTTAGGGCACCAGTTACCGAAACAAAAAGGGCGAAAATGAGTTTCATTGTTTTATTAAAAGTTCGAGAAAATTATTTATAACTTTTTTAATTAGATAGCAGTTAGTGCTGAAACTTTGGCATCTGGCTCGGACCTGTAGCACTACATTTGGGTGGAGAATGAGCACTCGGCTATGAGTTGTTTATTTGTGCGCTGAAAAAAGGCTTGTTAAATGTTTCTATGGACACCCTGTAGAATCTAATCTTCAGCATTTTACCGATTTGTTATAGCTTTAAGGAGTACATCTGGTAGGTTAATGTGGATGCATATGTTGATTGACCAAAGTGTGAACGTACACACATAAGTTGTTTCTTCATACCTTCGAACGTTTTTCCTTCGCTAGTGGATTATATAAACATAAGACTTACCTAGTCGCTCAGACAGTTCAACAAAACTCTTCCTGAAAGTTTCATTAAAACAAAAAAACAGATAAGTTTTTCTTTGGTGTTCTGATATTATTATTGGACGACTCCTAAAGGGGCACTTCAGTGGAGGTGTTGCATGTAAAGGGTTTTGAATGTTGCATAGACAGAAAGTACTAGCAGCAGCTGTTACGACCTTTGTTTTCAAATATTGGGGCTCAGAACATTTATTTGAACTGAATAATGTCTAGGTATACCTGCAAAATGAGAACTATATTCTACTATGCTAGACTAAAATGCTCTACTCCGCTAGGGTTTGTTTCCTTTCCTTAAATAGTGTCTTGGTATAATTGGCTCATGACAGTGCTCGTCCTTTTTTTAGATGTGTAACAAAATAGAACGACCACAGGAAGAGCTTTGAATATGGGGTGCGAAGCATTCATTAAAAAGCTCTAGTAGTAAATTTTCTAAGTTATTTCTGTACTATCTTGTTGAACAGAATGCTGTATGGGTATCATGTTGGATTGAATGCATCTTGAGTAGATCTACGTAGAAAAAACAAGCTAAAATATGGTGGCTCTGAGATTTCAATCCGGAAAATATTGTACATTTTTATGTCAAAATAGGTTCCAGTGACAATATACCAGGTGCTCACTTTACAATGGAAATGACAAGCCACCCTCTTACATAAAGGGCCCTGAAAAAAATGTTTTTTTAATCAGTCTGGTTGGAACACGCGTGTCAAAAAATTTATCTTACGCGAAGAAAAAAACTTTTAGAGCAGTATGGACGGCGCGAGACGCAATTTAGTCGGCAGTCACCTTTTCTCTACTTGTTTTTGATCTCGGTATTTCAGACGCGTGGAGAAGAGGTAGATCGGCTTCGTCTTTTTGTTGAGAAGGAAAGACCGAATTACCATCTCGTTGAGCGAATGACCATTCCGCTATGTTATGGACTTTGCGTGCAGAATTTCAAATGAATCTCTCGCCGTAAATATTCCTCTAAAAATATTTTTTTCGCGTAACATTTTTTTTCGCACGTGTGTCCCAATTAGACTGTTAAAAAAAAGACAGTATTTTCTTTTGAGGGCCCTTTAAATCTTTTAGGTAAATGGTCAGCTAGAACGATAGGGACAAAACACAGACAGGGAGAAACAGAGACATACACACCGCTGAAAACATATAAAAGGTGAGCTCAAATAACTAGAAAGGAACTGAATAACAGGCTGACGTTGAGCTAGTTGGTACATAATTTTAGGTAAATGGTCAGCTAGAACGATAGGGACAAAACACAGACAGGGAGAAACAGAGACATACACACCGCTGAAAACATATAAAAGGTGAGCTCAAATAACTAGAAAGGAACTGAATAACAGGCTGAAGTTGAGCTAGTTGGTACATAATTTTAGGTAAATGGTTTTTTTGAATGAAGTTGAGCTAGTTGGTACATAACAGAGAAGTTGAATGAAGTTGAGCTAGTTGGTACATAAAATTATGTACCAACTAGCTCAACTTCAGCCTGTTATTCAGTTCCTTTCTAGTTATTTGAGCTCACCTTTTATATGTTTTCAGCGGTGTGTATGTGTCTGTTTCACCCTGTCTGTGTTTTGTCCCTATCGTTCTAGCTGACCATTTACCTAAAATTATGTACCAACTAGCTCAACTTCAGCCTGTTATTCAGTCCCTTTAAATCACTCTAAAGTTGCAAAAGCCGCCATCGTCAGTTACTTCAATTGTGAGTGCTCTACCAACTGAGCTACCCAGAAGTTAGAATCCAGTAGAGTAAACGGGTTTTATCACTTGCCACCAGTCTAACACCAACAAGAGTGAAGGACCTGGATTTTTAAGCTTATGATGGTAATGCAATTAACGCAATGGTGCAAGCGAGCTGGGACCTTAAAAGTGCACGCCGCACCTTTGTTGGTGTTAGAGTGGTGACAGCTTTTCAAAACCGATTGATTTACTGACGTCTAACTCCTGTTTAGCGGAGTTGGTAGAACGCTCCACTGGAAATGGGGAGGTCTCTTGTTCGATTCCAGGACCAAGGAGAATTTTTCATGCACCCACCAGTCACCCAGCTATGTTTGGAGATTTGTCTGTGTCCTTTGTTCCCCTTGTTCTCTTTCTCCAAGTATTATAATCGTTATTTTTCTCCAGCTTGTTTGTACCTTTGCATTAACTACATCATCAACATAAGGGACGCATTTCTACCGAAAACGGAAGGTCTTCCAGACGAGCGTGGGAGCCACGTCAGTCAAGCCTCGGGTTGCGTCAAAGCGGCATTTTTGCGTCAACGTTTGGAAGCAAAGACGTTGAAACGACGTCTCCTACTACGGTTTCCATTAACGCCGATCGCTTCGTAGGACTCGTTGGTCCACGTACATTGTGCGATCAACACCACGGCTATGGATAGGCCGCAGTCGAGTGAAGTGTAGCTTAAAATGTTTCGGTATAAGGAAACTATGGGCTTTGTACCCTACACCACGACGCCCACGAGGCAAAATGAAAACTCGACAGGATGATAGGTTAACATTTCAGCTGATGACAGAAAAAGGCTACAAACGAAGTAATATAAATTCCTAGGAATTCATTCCTTTGGGGGTGTACCTGGAAACTCTGCACTGTGATTGCCACCTTCCGAAAGAGTGTTTCTTGTCGTGAGTGTACCGCCATCGTCGTGCTTCAAAACAACGGGTGCATTGCAAAGAAAGCATAGTTGCACACCTCTCGTGCTCTCGTTGACGCCGCGGCTTATGAAACCAGATCTTGAACTCTGTCATTTTGTCGAGGGAATTTATCGACAATTTCATCATTTGCGAATACTGTTCGAGTGGCACACTACTCGTATCTAATACGGAAGCTAAACTCAACTGACGTGCTAGAAAATAAAGGGGTGCAAAGACTCCGAAACTGAGGATGTTGCGGTAACTTTGCTATGTGTCGCAATCTACAGCGCATTACAGAAAGTTTCGCCACAATTCATTTATTAATCCACCCATTCATACACTCAGCTTCGTTGCGAGCGTTCGAAAGAGGAAGTGTAAGATATAGGAAGTGTAAGATATAGTCCGCTTTTATTTGCCAAAGTTTCATGCCAAAAATTAGGATTTAGCCTTCCCAATCTCGCGTGCCACACTTCGTTTCTCTTCAAGTCCAGTCGCCGCCGACGCTACGAGCTGATCAGAGATGGTCAAAAGCGAACCATTGTGGTATTCATCCAGCTGATGAACATGTTCTGTCATTGCTAAAGCAGCCATAAACGAAAAAGGCTCAGTGACTTGCGCTTTTGAGCCTGCTTGATTGGTCCGATTAGCTCGTAGCGTCAGCTGCGTCTGAACTTAATTAAGGTGAAACAAAGTTTAGTTTTCTTTGGATCCCATAAACCAGGGGCCTCACACTTATTTCAGTGCGGGGACAAATAGCGCCACCCCAAAAGGTGGAGAGCCGGCCTACGGAGGGGGGGGGGGGGTCAGTGGGCCTTTGTAGAGGAGGGACCTTGTGCCCTCGTGCTCTTCTTTTGTTTTTTTCGAACTCGCAGTGTTGCTAGCGACATCTTCAGCTTTGGTTTGCTTCTAAGACTATTTTTGGCCCTGCTTGATGTGGTAACAAGAATTAAAATGTCACCGCTCCTCACAGAGCAAGCACACTCTCGTTTATGTTGATCAATTCGCTTGGAAATTATTCGAGCTCAGCATGTATAAATAAAGGGAAAATACTCTTCATACAAACAGTTCTTGCTTTGCTTACAAACTTCATAGCAGCAGTCTGAGAAAATACTTGTTTGATGGTGATATTTCTGAAGGTGAAAATGTCAAGCTCTTAGTTTTATCTTTGACAGTTTCTCTTCAGAGCGAGAGTTTGTGCAACTGAGGTGCGTTCTTGAGCGAAGTAATAGTGCTTGCAGCCTAGTAGCGGAACTGTTTTACACGTGACTACAATGACGAAAATCTGGAAAGCAAGAATTAAAACGAGACACAAGGAAAATGACAACAAAGCAGTACAACTATGTAAATTTGTTATAAGAGCAGAGCTATGTCTCGAGCGGAAATACATTGGCAACAAGAAATCATTTATAGCGCTCAAGACATGGAAATGGGGTCTCGCAGCCGGTTGTCTCCGGGCCATGTCCCAGCGAGTTGGGGCGGGCCGCGTTTTTGAGACCTCTTCCGTAAACAATATGCAGCCAGTAAAATTCTGTTAAAGTTGTTCTATGGTCCCTTTAAAGTAAAGCAGACGCAAAGGATGCCATTTATGTGTCATCTGAGAGGCAATGTTTAGTCGATAACCATTGCCAAACATGAAATTGAAGTGTACGTTATACATTTCCTTCAACAAGTGAGTTTATTTTTATAGATGATGACACTTTTTAGGCTGTGCAATTTACTGATTTAAGAAAAATTCTCATGACACGTAGTATAGTTCTTTTATATGGTATAATGGGACATAATTGATATAGGCCGAAGGGTTCTTTCCAACGATGTAATTTAACTATATTTTCTTTGATCCTCGTAGATTCAAGTTTTCATTAAAATTGGCAAGGCGTTAAATTTACACTGCGACAGTTGGAGATTGCCCGGCGGTAACTTAGGGACGCCGTTGCTTATCAAATTTTAAAACATTCACCCGCACTGATCGCGCTCCCCCTCAGAAGGCCTCTGGCTTTAATTGTTGTGCAGTGAGCTAAAAGTTTGAACTATCGAAGCATGTTTAGTCCGGCATCATGTTCTATATCCTCCACACCCAGTATGTGATGCCATCTTAGAAAGGCGGCATTGGCCATCGGATATTTCCAAATGCGGAGTATGTTACCAATGCATTTATTTTCTCATCCCCATATCTACGTCAGGGCTCGCCGATACCAAATTATTTGTTGCACATTTCGAGAGAGCAATACTCCGTTCACCTCTAAGCTGACAGTGCGCTGAAAGCAACGCGCTCGTAGGACCACTCATACGTCTCTATTTCGCCACGTGGTCCCGCTCCCGTTCATACCCACGTCCATGAACAGAGGGTCAGGTGACGAAAGGGAGTCTGCTGATTGGACCGGCGAGCTCGTAGCACTTTCAGCATAGGGGTGAATGGAGGGGACTGTACGCTCTATGGCATCCAACACGTCTATACGTTCGCGCAAAGCATATGTCAGCCAATAATGTCAGCATCTATGGGACATCAAATCGAATGTTGACAAAAATCATATTACAGACAGCATAATTTTTACCTCCAGTGCCTGGAGTTTTTGTATCTGTGGTGAAACTTGTTTCTACTTTAAAAATATTTATTTTGATGCATTCAAGCTGAGTGCAACAATGTGAATACTCGTGATTGTGTTTTGGTACCCATTTTTGTGTTTGTTTTTTTCGTTGTGTTTACAATGCTGCTTTCCCGCCAAAGTGTGTTAGGGCGCCAGGACCTCGTCAAGCTGCAACCGCAGCTTTTTGTCCTGACGTCCTCCCTTTTTTGTAGCAACAAGAATGGGAAATAAAATCCATTATTATTATTATATGGAATATCCGATCGTTGCAGTCCACGAAGGAATCTCGGTGAATGTGGAGGCTGAAAATACGGTTAGGCCTAAAAATGAAGTCGGCACTGTGACGCTGAGCACAACGTTAATTAGCACGTGAAACTTCACACTGAGTGCCATAGCCTAGACTGTAATCTTAGGTCTAGGCGTATTATCAGCATGGTTAATTTGCCTAGCTCCCTTTGTGCATTGCAGGGATAGGCTCACCCAAGTTCTTTCCAGCAAGGTAGACGCACCTAATTTGTTTAGTGTAAAGAGCAGCCGTACTACAAAAAAAAAAAAGAAAGAGGGAAAAAGTAGAGTTGGGAGAAAGAGAATCTCCGCCTGTCGCGTTCAATATGTAACCTATTCTAATATTTGATGCATGGTTCGAACATGTTTCGATTTTTGTGTATTCTTTCGTCAACCATGATGCCCAAGCAAGCTGCGGTTACCTAAGAAACGCGTTATTTCTCATTGCGCAATAAGAAGGAAATATCGCTTTAGGGACGTGCACCTTGCGGTTCTCCTCGTTGAAGGCAGGCCGGTTCTCTAAATATATTTCGGTTCGGCCTTAAAAAATAAATAAAAAAGAATAAAACTCATCTTACATATAGAAAAACTAGATCTGCTTAACCGAGGACAGTATAGCGTAAAACGCAAGCGCCGTATTCATTGATCCCTGTTTTTTTAGGTTTAGTATTTTCGGCCTACCTGCGTTTGTCAGCGAGCATTCAGTTTAAAATTCAGCGGCAGTGCAGCAAGCACGGTGCGCCGCCATTGAATTGTCCTAAAACCTTTGTGTTTGCGTTCGTGTGTGTATATGCGCGTGTGTCTGTATGTACATATGTGTTTCCGTGTGTGTATTTGTGTGTGTAAATGCGGGAGTCTTATGTGCGTGTCTGTTTGTGTCTTTGTGTGCATGTATATTTTTGTGTGCGCGCGCCTGTGTGTGTGTGTGTGTCTGTGTGCGTGTGCGTGCCCAGTATGTACTTGTGTGCGTGCACACACGCTCGTGTGTAAACGTGTCTTTGCGCACGAATTTTGGTTGTAACCCGGCACATCTCGTTTGCATTGCAAATGAGCTCGTTCAATTCATAACTGCTTAGTTCTTTTAGTTTTCCCGCTGATTCGTTTGTGTGTATCTGTAACTGAATTCTGTTGAGCCAGGTGTTGTTCTCGATGCTCTCGTGTTCACTGCGCTTTCCTAATTTTGATGTTGTTGCTGGATCTGCTTTTCATGAAGGCGCTAAGGGCTTGTTTCTCAGCAGGACCCGTTCTCCTGGCGTTGAAATCTCCGAGGATAGAAAGCTAGCCGCCGTGTGCTTTGTAGCGTGTTGTCATCAAAGAATATAGGACGCATTATCCAGAAACAAAATGCGAGAGCTGCATTGTTCCTCCTCGGATAACAATAAGATTTAGGATGAAACAAAGTCAAGATGCTCAATAATATCAAAAACATTCTCTTAACCATCCTTTCGTTTGACCTCTTTCTAAATTTGTAATATTTCTTCCTCGACGAGCCTCTTTGTTACGGTTTATTTCTTAGATGATTCAAAGTTCCCCTTCACGTTCAAGTTTCAAGGCATACGAAACAAGTTTTTTTTTTTTACTTTGCTAAAGAAAAGGTTGTGGGATCTATGGTTGGAAAATGCCAGCCTCAGTCAACAAAAAATAAGCAAAAACAACAACAACGCCAACATGTCACAAAGAAAAAACAAATCTATATGAGGGCAGGTATACCGAACATTCAACTTTGTTGGTAACGCCCACGGACCTGCAGACATGCCGATTCGTGTGTTCGCTTCAACGTCATCATTTCCTCCAATTCAGTGGAGAATTTCGCCACGCGGAGTGAGCTTGCGTTGAGAAATCGGGACCACCGCGTGGGACGTTTATCTTGTCGCGTGGCAGCGCAGCACTATTGCGCAACCGAAGATTGCTCTTTGAGTGCATTAGCTGTTTTGCTGCGGATAGTTTGATGTTTATTAGTTAAGGATTGCGAAACTAAGCTTGCGTTGCAGAAACCGAACAAAAGAAGTTATGTAACTCGTTCGTTTGTAATTTTCAAAGAAGGGGATATAAAATACCGAGGCAATATGTTTCTTGGAAATGTTTTAACTGGGAGATATTTGCAATGTTCAACGAGCCTACAAGCACCGGTTTCAAAGTTACGTTTATCAGAGCCTGATGCTTAAACGGGTTTCTTTAATTTAAACGGTGCGTCTGTCAGATTTATTTATTTATTATTCCCGCAAACTTTAATCACTGACAGCTGGAGGAACTCAGGACGTGACTGATTACGTTGACGGTTCTTGCCTCGGGATTCGTTGCTTTTTGCTCCTGTAGGCTAATGCTGCGCTATTAATGTTTGCTGATGTTTGCTGGGTTTTTTTAAAGCCTTCAGAGTCTGCCGTTGTTTTCAAAATAAATTACCCATGAAAAAAAAAAAAACCAGCAACATAATTATGAAAAAAAAACGAGCAACAAAAAATAAAAAAAATAAAACAAGAGCGAAGGACAAGTACACGAGACAGACGGACAGAGTCCTGTGTCAATAACCTGCGCTACTTTTCATTCGTTTTTTTTTAGCGGAGCTTCTATTTTATAAACGCGTACTGTGACCACAGAGCTTGAAAAAAAAATAATGAAATTGCGGCAATCAGTGACAAAATAACAAATAAAAAACGACTGAGCGAAAAACTGAAGATAATAATCCACTTAATATGTTGACGCTTTTCGCTCCGTTATTTGTTTTTCGGCGATCTTATTACTGAATGCGGCGGTCTTATTGGCCGAGGAGCGATAATAAGATGTCCTGGACCCGTTGCAAGTTTCACTTACAAAGTTATCAGAGACCACAGCAAAATATTTCACCGTACTCGTGAAACGGCTAATGTTCATCCAATTGATGAAGGCCATTCAAGGAAAGTGGAGGACCCTTTCAAGCAGTTGTACACTGGGAGCAGGCCCGCCATACTCCCGAGTAAAAACAATGACAACAGAAGCTTCGAAGTGTGTCGAGAAAACTAGACACATTTCGCGAAATTCGTGTGCAAGGACAGGGTCTTTTCAACGAAACAAAGCCTGCACTGTCCTCGTAATCTATATTTATAATAAATAATATAGTCTTTGCAGATTGGGGCGAACAATGGTTTCTGCGTATAACCTACGGTTAATTTGAACATCATCATGTTCGCTTCCCGCGGCGGACGAATATAATGGGCTTATGGAACCCTACGATGAATTGGTGGGGTTGATAAACATTCCAACTTTAAAATTCTTCGTGTGCTCTGACACAGAGAATAACGCTTCGGATCGTTTGCATCTATCGCGCGCTCCATTTTAACGGCCCAAGGCCTTTGCGGCTGTTGTCACTTGCCAGGCTCTTTACCTGTAAATCGCGTGCTGCGCGTGCGTTTTGGAAAATATAGCCTCTTTTTTAAGCTTTACAAATTTGTTTTAATAAACCGAGAAATTAACACTGGTACGATCTGGGCTGGTAAGTTACGCTGCTAGCAGAACATTAATATAGTGGTCTAATCGTCATCGTAGGTAGGTTAATTGACTAAAATGACTTAAAACAATGTTTAGTTCATGAAAATAAACACGTGGTTTTAAATTATAACTTATTGAGCGCCATGAAAAACCACGAAATTAGTAAGTTTAAGAAACCTTTGGAGTTTTTGGGAAGCATAGAGGTGCGCTAGAGTTACACACTAGAGCAAGTGGCGCAAAAACTCGTGCGCTTGTTTACACCCCACACGCGCCTACGTGATTTTTGTTTCCCTCCGACCTCAACCATAGCCGCCTATACGCTGACAAAGCCTGGCAGATCGTCACGAGAAGCGGCCGCCGAAATGGAAGAGGTGGAGCGGCAGACAGCGGATGAGAAGAGAGCCACGTGACTGGCACCCCGCTGCGGCGAGACGCCAAAGCACACGCCTACCGGGCGAACAAGTGTGTTTTGGGTCCTTGCCGCTGCAAAAGCTGTGCGCCGACGTCCAGGTTTTCCGAAAAATGCCTTTTGATGCTCTGTGCTACCAGACCCTAGCGCTCCAAAAATGCGACCTTGCACACTACGGCTCCGTCGTCAAACTGCCAGGCTTAGTGAGTATAAAGGAGGCTATGCCTCAAGCAATGGTGGCACGTGCTTGGTTGCATAGTTATCGCACGTCCCCCACGCTTTCCTCATGTTGTCTTGGGATTGGCGTGCACTTCCTTGCGTTCTGATGGGCCAAAGACGCATTTCGGAACACTCGCTTGCCGCGTTCAGTGCTCAAAAACATTCTAGTTACTAAAGATCTCTGCGATGCACTTGGTGCGCCAATAGCTCCGCAGATGAAAAGCAGATGAAAAGAAACTGACCTGACGTATATGCTCTCGAACCTCAACAACCCTATGCGGAGAGCAATTTCGTCTGCTTCTTGCACGAGGGTCGCGATAATGTCAGAACGCCAAGCTCTTATTGGCTGATTGAAAAAACAAAAATAGTGAGTAGAACACACGACATCAAGCATCGAGGTCTAACCACTATCCTTCCAATCAAAGCCAATCAGAATTCGGCGTCGTTCAGACGTCACCGCTACCCTTACGCAAGAACCAGGCGACTTGCTCTCCCCAAAGCCAACCTCACCTAAGCAACAAGCCGAAGGGCTGAATTTTCAACGTCGCCTAAACAGTCAAACTTTGGGGCACGAATGAGGCTCGAGTGCTGCGTGAACACTGGGTCGAGACTCGTATTTAATCTGGGAGGCGAAAGGTCGAATGCTGAGGCAGCACTTTTTCGCAATCCGTGACCCGCGTTTTTTTTTTTTAGGTCACGTTGGAAATTTATTTTTTCCACCTTCTTACCTAGAAGGTGTTGCCTTAGAGTACCTCCCTCTTTTGAACAAATCTGGTTACGTCGATTGACATCACCCTTTAGTACTCTGATAATCAAACAATATTTCTAAACTGTGCAACTGGCTTTTGACTTAACGAGGCTGGTCGAGGAATGAGGGTGATGCTCATGAAAGTTAAAAGACGGTAGAGTTGTAAGAAAGTTCTAAGATTGGTTTCCTTGCGCGGTTTCCTTGCTTCGTAATGTAAATCAGTCTCCTCCCAAATCAACAAAGTAATACTTGTTTGGCCTCAAGAGTCTTTTTGTCATATTTACACTTTTATTGTTGGATGCAGCGAAACAAATACATTTCTTTATTCTGCAAGGACGATTATTGAAAGACCGTCTTACCTATGTCACTGCTTTTTTTAAACATTGACATAAAAAAGATCACCGAAATGCAAAATTCTTAGTGTGCAATCGGGGGTTAACTGTATATACACCTGAAATGAGCGTTTCAGTACTTATTTATATTTGATTGGTTTCTTCTTTTCTAATTGTCGCGCTGCAACAATTGACTGTGTCTTCCTCTCCAGGTCGCAAACATTCTACTGTCGTCGCAAATATCGCTAATTGTGATCAAATAGAAGGGACAAGACAACTACCATTAGATGTTTACAAATCACACAAGTGTGTGTCAGATTTCGGAGGTGCTGGCGTACTAATTTTGTAAAAAAATTCCCCCCCCCAAAAAAAAAAAAAAACCGCAAATGCGTTGTTGATTTTAACGTTTTCAGAATGCAAATCAACGAGAACATTTGCTTCTGAGAAGTGTTTACACAAAATCAACAAGACAAAAAAAAAGAAAAAAACATGTCTGAAATTTAAAAAAAGAGACACAAACTTGACGATGAACAGAAGTTACAACATCAAAATAAAAAGGGCATTGTGTTGCGATGTAGGGTACATGAGTATGAAGACGACAACGCCGCACACCCAGGAAGCACGGGCCGGCCATTAGAATCAATTCGACTTGATTACACTATGAACGCCATTTGAAAAATAAACCAAACACGCAACAACATCATGGCCATATTGTAGGTGCAGTTGTACGTTTCGGTTCACTGCAGATTCACACGACGGACCTAATCGCAATTTTAGTCCCAGGACTGTGTGTCATGTGACCATACGTCACGGATTCCAGTGAGCAGACACTACAGACGCGCGGACTAAAATAGCCGAACGACTTTTCACTCGCAGATTTTCCTCGGGGATGTTGATTTGAAAATCGTTTAGTCTGCCAAAAGCACATATTTTTTTTCAGACGAGCCAAACAAAAATGGTCATCATTGTATCTTATCTCTTCGATGGTTTGTATTGTCGCACAATTCTTGGTTTCATTCGTAAAGCAAGCTGCAGGAGATTTACCTGAATTATGCGCCACATGTTCCTGTACTTCTCCGGGTCTGTGTCAGGAAAGAATTCTGTCAAAACTCAACTAGCACCCCGCGATTTCTTGTGTACGTCAGTCTGTGGAGTACTCGATTGTTGCGTGGGAGCGCGCGGTGCGTGAAGGCATCTCAAAACGCCCGTTCTCGAGCACAGGAGTTCGTCGCTCCTACACCAAAGCCTCCTGGAGCAAGACCAAGTTTGTGCCATGCCCATGCACGAAGTTCCGTATCACTCGGTGCAGTGGCGTAGCCAGGATTTTATTTCGGTGTGTGTGTGTGTGGGGGGGGGGGGGGTAGTTCAACGGCTTTATCTTTATCCCCCCCCCCCCCAGTCACGAAGCAGAGTGAGCTCGGCGGTACAGACGCTAACGCAACGATTAGGGAGGGGCTGTTAGGAAAAAAACGGGTACAGCTGCATTGTCATTTTTCGAAACGGAGCTGGCTTCGTCGCAGGTGCGGCCCACTAACTTTAAAGGCTCCTCACAGCACACAACTGTCACCACGTTTTGAGGTTCCACTGATGGACCAACGCGTGCCGGCCAGAGAAATAAAAAAAACTGCTATACTGTCACAAGAAATTACGCAGCAACATAAAAAAAAATCTCGACGTTAAACAATTACAGCAAGCCTCCACGCACAACCACTAGGCAATATTTCAAACCGTCATTAAAATAGCCGGGACAGCGGAAGTTGAAATTTAGATGGCGCGAGTAACGAGTCGGCAACATTACCGCTCTAACATTCGCGCTGGAAGCACGTAAGAGCATTTTAAGCAATTCGTGTTCCTCCCTTTCATGGAATACCTGTTCACGCAGTTAGACGGGATATTTCAAAAGCACCGGCGTACGTTGCAATTTCTTTCGTCGCTTCTGCCTGCAAAGATCTCCGAAAGTGGGGCTGCTCCCTGCACTGAAGGGTTTTCGGAGCTCTATTCAGGCCTGGTTTCAGTTCCCGTACTTCAATACCAGCTGCTCTAATGGGATGCCCAATGCAAAAGGGAGAAACATGGAAGGCCCGTCACGTCTGCACTACAGGCGGTCGCCCACTGTCCGGAGGACCTATTCCCTAACGTCCATCGTTTCCTCAAGAAGGATCTAAGCCACACTTCCCATAACAAAGGCGGAAGCTAAGCGCTTGTTCTCTTCACTATGACGGTTGAGAACATATCGGAGCGCGTGCACTTCCAATGAGCGACTGCTCGCTCTCGCGCTTATGAATGTTCTGTTCACCGCGACATTGAAGTTCAAGCGGAGGACGTCCTGGATATTGCTTGCCGTGAACGCGGGTGTCTACATCGTAATTTTGCAGGCACTTGGCATAAATGAGATGATGAAGAGAACGTGTAAATTGCTTTCTGAAATAATTCGCAGTTGCTTTTTTATTCCTCGTAATTTCTAGTCGAAAGCACGTGATTCTGATCAGCACTCAACGTGTGCGTAAGCGCAGCGCCACCCGTGGCTTACAGGGCATTTGTTTTAACAATTCATTTAATATTCCGTACATCACTGACATTGCTTTACATTATTTATTTTTTCTTTATTCGCAATACCTTAAAGGATCCTTTTCAGAGCATTGCGTAGGGGTTTCAAGTACATACATTAAGAAAAAGCGCGTGCGTTTTACACAAAATCATCGCATAGGCACAAGTACAAAAAATAAACACATTGGACTGATATACAAGGATGCCATACTACACGAAAAGAAATAACCGGAAACGCACAGGTTAGAAAATATCATTCAAGTTGTTTACGGAGCAGTGCAGTATCGCTAATGGTGACTACGAATCCGGGAAGGTCGTTCCATACGCGGATGCCACGTGGTACGACTGAGTCAATGAACGCGTCAGTGCGGTGTTGAAAACTTTCCCATGTGTTCGTTTTATTATGTTCCCTTTGGGTTGACTGAATTGTGCATTCTAGTGAGGAGAGTTTGATATACTTTGCCTGTAAATTGCCATCCTTCACCCCACAAATGTTTCGAAATATCCGTTCTCTATATATCTGAGAAAAATTTCCGCATTCCCTTCAAATAAAGAAATATTACCTATTTTATTTATTTGAGCTTTTTTTCCCCACAAACACTTTTCCCGAAAGCATCTAAGTTGGACATAGTCCGCGCTCCCACTTTGTTTCACGCCCCGTGCAAAAACGACTGAGCGAGCGGGCCCCCGGGGGGGGGGGAAGCTTTGGCGATTCGGGGGGTTTCCGACCCCCTCTCTGACTACGCCACTGACTCGGCGTGTCAAGCGGAAGGAAACGATTCTTTTTCAATGTAGCGCCGCGACCACACCGGCAAACATCGCTTTCGTTCTTGGACGACGGTGCCACGGTGCGATGTCGGCGTTTTGCGGCACTGCGGGGTCGCGAACAGATTCGGTTCATCCTTGCTGTCGTCTACGCGTCATCTCCTCTCTATTGATGCGCTTAATAGACGGATGATCCGCGCGGACCTGTCGTCACGCCATCAATCCGTCCGCGGATCAGTCCGTCGTGTGAAGCGGTCATTAGCTAGCGATTCGAAAGAAAGGCCATGATCCATTATTAGTGTAATTAAACATTACACCTCCACTTCTGA
Organism: Ixodes ricinus; assembly: GCA_037355805.1. Classification (NCBI taxonomy): domain Eukaryota; kingdom Metazoa; phylum Arthropoda; class Arachnida; order Ixodida; family Ixodidae; genus Ixodes; species Ixodes ricinus. Next base: position 381,285 of record JAZHYW010005267.1, on the reverse strand, counting down.
ATGAAGTGAGCGGGGGGTTGTAAAACATCTGAGGCGTTTTCCGAGCTTGGAGTGCATATTGCGTTTCTTATGTATTTTACGCATGCGTCTTATATCTATTATGCGAAGCGCAAGTCCTTCTGCTTCTTGTGCAGGGGTTGTGGTGACGTCAGAATGACGCCGAGCTCTGATTGGCTCTGATCGAAGGATAGTGGGTAGACCTCAACGCTAGCTGCCTTGAGGTCTGCCCACTATCACTCCAATTGGAGCCAATCAGAGCTCGGCGTCATTCTGACGTCACCACAGCCCCTGCACAAGAAGCAGAAGGACTTGCGCTTCGCATAGTCACCGAGAGATTGAGAGACACAGGCCGTGCAGAGTAACATGAATAGGCTCACTCCGCAGCCAATAAGAATGGGCATGAGCCGATAAAAACGGCGAAGTACCAAGCAGGAAGTAAGAGGCGCGAACATAATTGGCCCCGTCCCGAGATTCTAAAGCGGTAGGTGAGCAAGTGTTCGAAAATCCGTCTTTGGCGCATTAGAACGCTTTGGAGGGGCTCGCCGATCAAAAAACCGTAAAGAGAGCGCACAGGGAACGCGCGATCGTGAGGCAATCAAGTGCTCGCCGTAATTGCTCGAGGTTGGGGGTAAACAAACCCCATGCGGGCGGATTCGTGGGGTAAACAAACGTATGAAGGGTGCAAGGAGGAGAAGAGCTTGCATGCCGTATAACTCGTCTAGCGAAGGTGTGCAAAATGCATTATCGGATTCGCGAAGAGCGCAATCCTATAGTACTGTCGAGACCGGTTATAATGAATTCGATTATAACGAAATAGCGGCTACTGCGAAGCGATCACCATTTTCCATTCTCTTTTGCACTTCGTTGTAACTGAAGTCGGGTATAACGAAATTGCGGATATAGCGAAATGATTTTCAATTCCCGTTGACTTCGTTTAAACCGGTCTCGACAGTATACGAAAATATGAATACATTGCGCGTTCGTAAATATACTGGGTTTTTGTTTTGAGAGCGCAGCTCTTAGGCGCCCGTTTCCGGGTTGAGTGGCGTCGGCGTCGGCGTAACTGTGCGCGGTGCAATATGGGACGTCACAGTTTCCCCACTAAATTTAGCGGGAAAACTGAATTGGTGTTGAGCTCACGCGTTGTCAATTTCCCCGCTAAATCTTACGGGAAACTTAACCCAGTAAATGTAGCGGAAAAATTTTCGCCAGATTTTCCGCTAAATTTATCGGAACAATTTTCGCGAAATTTAGCTGGGAAACCTAACTCCCTAAATTTAGCGGGGAAAGTTTTGCTACGTTTCACCCTAAATGGAAGGCGAGGAGGAGGGAGGAGGGAGAGTACTCAGGGGGAGGAGAGGCGTACCCTCCCCTGGTACTCTCCCCCGTCCTCCTCACATGCAACGCTCTATTTTCGCATTACAGAGAACTGTAAACGCCTTTCATTTTTTTTTTAATTTGAACATATTTCTATAAAATAAAATCCAGTTAAAGCTACACTAACGCGGTCTGTGGAGGTGAGTTATACCGTGCGGCCAGGAGGACATGAGACAGGAGCTAATAGTCGCGATAATTCGAATACATTACTAAAATGTCTCAATTAACCTTTTTAGTTAGTGGAAAGGAGCATACGTTTGCAATTAGAAACTCGCTTAGTCTCATCTAAATCTACCAAACCGGTAAATTTAAGAAAGGACTTGAAGCACGTCGCAAGCGCGGGGGTGCGCTATATTTTCTACATGTGTAGCTGGCGCAATGTCGGCTGTAGTAAAACACGGTTGATAACCTTTTCATCCGCGTTTTTATAACGTCAGCGCTGCACCCGTTGCACGACTGGAGACATTAAAGAACCTCCACGCTTTGTACCTTCTCGAAAGACTTCCGAAATTGTCCGAATTTGTCGTTTTCGATGACGCTCATCAACTATCTAGTTGAAACCATTTGTTTATCTTAAATACTTAAAAAGACAAGTAACTCATTTTCGTGAATTATTCGACTTATCTTGACGAATAAGCCCCTGCATTATGTCTCCCTGGACAAGTGACTCATTCGCACAGACATCATTGCTTTGCCTCTGACGGCTTTTTTTAGATTAATCTGAATTAAAAGCAAACAACCCGTATGCAATGGCGCATTATTTCAACGCCCATCGCCACGAGCGGCACCCTCTGTGAAGTGAAAGTTCTGGAGCTGAATTGCTTCTTCGTAACTGAAGGTACGTAAACAAATTCATCGGTTAATGACATATAAAGAGAGGTAGATATGAACTTCGCGATGTGAAGCATACTTTAGTTTCAATATCGTGCACGCACAATCAAAAACTTCTTTAGTGATCGGATGTTCCTACGTGAGCCAAGCTTACCATCGCTACTATGAATCTACATAATCAAGTTTGCCTTGACTCAAAATAAGCTTCGTCGGAACTCGACATATACTCTACCTTGACTCACCTTCGAAAACCTAGTACCAATTTTAGACTCCTGAGCAGGTCTTCGTGTCACCTCAGATAACCTCCTCGGGATTTCGCCTTCCATCGTCGCCACCGTTCCGTTATTTCTAAGCGCGGTTTCGCGAATCAGACTTTTCCATAGTCGCCCGTTTTGAGGGCATTTCATCGACACTTTGCATAAACCCGAGCAGCAGTTTATTACCGAGAATTGCTTTTCGCTTTCTTTCGCGTGCGCGGAGAGAAGAGAAGACGTTTTTCAAGTAGCCGGCTCATGCTGAAAAAATCACTCGCTTCCTCTGCGGCACTGAACTTTGTCGGGACAGAAGGTACATGTATTCTCCCAGGGGCGCTCATACGGCGGTAGAAAGGCAAAGAAAACAGGGGTAGCATACGTTGGTGTGTGTCAATTTGGCTGAAAGCAAGCGTTTGCTGGTACATTGATATTGGCTGTAGCTGGTGCGGCGCCGTTCAGCATTCGAGATCACTGGAGAGCAATAAAAAAATAGAAAAAAAGGAAAAGGGGCATTTCCAGTTCCATTGGATTCTTAAGCCCAGGAGGATCCCGTTAAAAATAAAACATGATCTTTTCATTTCTTGCGATCTTCGTTAGCTATCTCAACGGTAGATAACTAGGTGCTCATCTCTGTTTTTTTATCGGTTCTCGATTTTAACAGTTTTTTTCTGACATATTGTTTCCATTAATCGTTATGCGATATTTCAATTTAGTCTAGATTCAAACGATCCGACACACGCACGCTAAGACGAGGTGATAACAATTATGCTTTAGGTGCACGCCTGCAATGTCACGCCGAGAAGTCAGAGTCCTTTTTCTGGCTCCGTGTTTATTTGATCACCGACTGCTTCAGAAACGCGTGGCTTATCATGATTACGCCTCTTGGTTCGATATTTCTTCATCGGCATTCTTTTTTGTTAATGCCGCAAATTTATTGACCGTGGAGGAGGTGAAAACATGCTAGATGTTCGCCGCGTCCGGCGATTGTTTTAAGGCTGGCTGTGTCTCCATTTGCTCAAGACGCTTGTTAAGGGAGTTCAACTCATCAGCTTCTTTCGTGGCTCAGTTTCAATAGCTTAGTTTTTTTTACAGTCACTACGTTGTCTGGCGTTGTCGGCTAGTCGTATCAATGACTGTCTTACCGTTTCTATGGCTTTCGGAAATCTACTGACGGTTTACGAAGGAGGCCTTAGTCTTTAAAAAAAAGGGGACTGAAAAAAAAAACTTCGTACGTTCTCTTTTGTCAAAACACACACACGCACACACACACACACACACACACACACACACACACACACACACACACACACACACACACACACACACACACACACACACACACACACACACACACACTCACACACTCACACACTCACACACTCACACACTCACACACTCACACACACTCACACACACACACACACACACACACACACACACACACACACACACAAACACAAACACACACACACCACCTTGTTCTTGTCGACTAACAAGTACCAGGCGCGTTTTAATAAAAGAGGTACCCAAGGTCGAAACGTCGTCCGCTCCGCATCATAGAGCAGCTGCCTGGGCGATGTTTCGTAGCACAGGTGATTACTCCCTCTCAACGCGCCACATCTCGTCCTCTCCCTCACTTGCGCTCCGTATTGCATATCCACACTGCTCATGCCCCGCTTGCGGCACATTGAAATACTGCTTGCCCAGGAAGGTATGAAAGACTCATCTATAGCACTTAACGTGAATGCATTATTTGTTTCGTGGACGGTTAGAGAGCTCGAAGTTAGTCTGCACGAAGGGGCGTCTGATATTTGCGCCATAGGCGAAATATTTAGCAGGACATTTAGACTTCAAACTAGCCAGAAATAATGTCGACTGTCCTAAGCAATTCAACTATATATGAACGGAATAAGCCTAATATCCTAAAATGAATGTATGAAATGTTAATATTTCAAGTCCTTATGACGTATCCTTATGTCATGTTCTTATGTGATACTTTTATTTCAAGAATTTATGTCATGTTGATCCCTATGTTTTACACGTATTTTTTTAGATAAAAGAGTGATATGGATGTAACAAGCTACAACATTTACTATCAATTTAGACTAGGGAGCTATCCGTGACTTTTCTTTTTTAGGTCTTTAGCTACTGACGTCAGCGTATCTGTTCTAACAATAAAAACTCCCGAGATTAGGTGGGCGACATATACCTGTCATACAATACAAATTTACAAAGGTAAAATATGCGTAATTGCACAACTGGTGAAAGTAGCGGAAACTAAACACTCAAAACGTTTTCACACGTTTTATACAATGAGCACAATATTTATTGGAACTCTAAACACAGTTAATATGAGAGACAGCATGTCAAATCTCACCAATTATCCAAAACAAATTAACACCTTTTTTTTTTAACATGAAACGTCAATAGGATAGGGTTTCAAATGAAGTGAATACACACACACAAAAAACGTAACCACGAATTTCTCGTCAAATGTAGTGGGGAAAATGACGTCGCACGGCTTGGTGTGACATGATGTCACGTGACGTAAATCACGTGACATGTTTGGACGCAGGCCGACCAGACGGGGAAAATCAATGGGTCAAAATGTCGATGATTCAATGGGGTGGAGAGGAGTGGAGACACCCGGAGGCACAGGTGGAGAAGACATGCCTGGACAGGTTAATAGCGATTAACAAAGAACGTGTCACGTACCTACACAATTACATGGAAATTTGCGATACATTTTTATGTAATAGTGTTGCCGTTATAAGGACCTGTACTGAATAAATAATTAATTATGATTCTCATACACACCGGCCAAACGGTCTGCGTTGAAACGGTTTGTAATATAGATTGCTTTCTTAGCTCATGATAAATTTATTTTTTAATCATCGTCAAGAATTCAATCAGTGACCTTTTACTGCTCTTTGTTTAACCCTTTTTACTTATTGAGTGCATTTCTAGCTCTAGATAAGGCAATATTGTGAGCAGTTTTACTGGACAGTTTCTCGTTGCCACAACTTTAAGAGCGGGACCAAGGAAATTTGACAAGCTGCTGACATCTACACAGCTCTTTGCATTACTTTTTAATTTTATATAGTCATTAGAAAGTTTGAATTTAGATTTGAAACAGGAAAGGCGAATCGTACTCCATGTTCAATTGCAATCGGAACGCGAGGAACTTTGTATTGCTTAGATTGTAATTTCTGCTTTTACTTTGTCAAAAACAAAGGCTGCTAAAAAAACATGAAAAACAAAACAATAGGCAGCAAAATTGTTGGATCGAGTGCTATCTTGTCGTTCATTTGTCTTCTCGGTGTCTTCGAGAAGAGTTGCCGAAGTCACGTTCCTCGGCTTTGTTTGAGGAATCTTGCGTAGACTGGGACCCTGTGGATATCTTTTTGAATTCGCGTACGAAAGTGTACCATGTGTGCTTTCTAGCATCTCTTCTTTGATGTTGCAGTTCCATGTTTGCGGTAGCGAGGATAGATTGAAGAGCTTTCGACGAGTCTGCGACTTGGAATATATGTCGACTGCTTCTTACAGGCATTTCACCATTTGTTTGCTTTTCAGATGTGAGTGCGGCGCTCGTTGAATTTGCGTTCGCCAAGGATTGTTGAATGCGGATCGTGTCTGTCGTGAGCTTGCAGCTCATCTTAAAGTATTTGTATTTGCTTCTGTTGAAAACGCGCACTACTACGTAGGTATTGGTTTACGTTTTAAGCATATTTCCTTTTCAGGGAGCAGAGGGTGGCCTCCTCGCAGGCATAAAAATGGCCAAATAAATATATAAAGGTATATATGTATAGGTTTGATTCATGCTGTCCTGTGACTTTATTTTTCAACTTCCCTTGCAGTTTATATTAAAAATGGCTGATAAGGAACCACTGATGCTTCACGTCCCAAGGTCGGAATTCTGTGTTCTAAACTTGAGAAGTAGATGCATAGGTAACTATCGCCTAGGTATTAGTCAGGTGATGCGTTGTTTCTTTAAGATTACACATGAAAGATATGACACGTGTCACCAAAAGTTTCAATCAGTTACCGGCTATATATACCTTAGGTAAAGGTAAAATTAATTTTGCATGGATGTTTTTCACAGCTTTCGTAATATTTTGGTCAGACTAAATATTTTATGAGAAAATTGCTCTTGCGAGAGAAGAGGGAAACGTTGTTGATTTCTAAGAGGGTCGTACACGACCCAAACTTGAAACTCCAGGAACTTGGCCGGATGACTCACTTCTAAACATATATTACTGCTCATCTTGCCTCATCTTAGCGGGGGTAGCGCGCCTCAGGCCAGAACTCAACATCTTAAGGTGAGACACTGCAGCCATTATAATGGGATCACTGGCAACTTCTTTTGCAACAGCCGATACGACATCAGGAACATACGAAAGCTGTGTGTAAAAAAGTCCGTATTATTAAGAAAAAACATTCCAAGACAACATCTCCACAAAAATAGCAATGTATCTCTTTCTACTGCAGGTTATACTGCAACTCTTACAAACATCCGCAGTAGGAAAGCTTTCTGTCTTGCATCATTGCGAACAATATTAAAGCGAGACACAATTTAAGTTTTGTAAATAACCTCCGCACGTCTAACCTCTTCCACGCTTATGGGAACATGATAAACACAAACCATCAATTAGAGCTCCTTCGCCATCTACTTAAATCGCCCCAATTGTTGGCAACTTCAGTAAAAAGTAATTCGAGTACACACTATATGTGACAATATGACCTTTTTTAACTACGAAATCAATCAAACAAACAAAAAAGGAGGGTCGTAATAAAATGGGAACGTTTACTTATACTTAGTTTCAAACAAAAAATACCATTTTAAAAATTGTAAAGATATTTCAGATTACGCAGTAACGTTCCTAGTTCTCATTCTGCTTGTGTCTTCTTGACTCTGATTGGCGCAGCCTGCAACCTGATCAGCTCAGGCGTGGCGGCCATTTTCGGCCCAAACGACCCGATGATTGGCGCGCACATCCAGTCGCTGTCTGACTCGCTGGACATCCCGCACATCGAGAGCCGGCTGGACCTGGAGCCGGACGCCAAGGACTGCTCGGTGAACCTGCACCCGGACCCGCACATCACGGGCAAGTCCATGCGGGACCTGGTCGACTACCTCAACTGGACGCGCATCGCCGTCCTCTACCAGGACGACATCTGTGAGCACCAACCTCAGCAAGTCAAGGGGCAGGGGGCGCGAATTACTACACTCGCTGGTTTCTTCACGCAGCAGTCATCGTGCACAGATTAAGCCGAAATTGCGGCTTCAATCTGCATGATTTGACGGAGGGGACTGAGTTTCCTCTCACGAAGATAACTGCTGCAAATGTTAAACTTTATGATGACATAGCGTAGTCAATTTTCATCTTACCATCAGGTTCATGAGATTGTTTATAGGCCCAAATAAGAATTGTCAGGAACCACTTGCAAAGCTGAAAGCATGGCTACCATGAGCCGAGGCCTGTCGTTCATCATCTCTAAATTACTATACCGAATCAGGTAACCGGTGGCTTGCCCGCGTTCTTGGAAGTTTGAAATTTGGCTGTTGCAGATATGCAAAGTGTTTCCACTTTGCACGTGCAGAAACTTTTGCGACACCGTTTGCCTAGGGAACTAAAGAGGGAACAACTGGAAACAGCGCACAAATAAAAAAAGACAAGGAAGGTGTAGACGGGACGGGCGCTTGTCCCGTCGTAAACCAACTCGCCTGCATCGCCACTTTAAACGGGAATATTCTGAAAGAATAAAAAATGAAGGTTGATGTTGCCCTAGCCTCCAAAACATCGAAAACTAAATTGTTTTTAGCTCTTCACTTTTTTATTCCAGAATGACTAATTTGTGCTGTTGTATCAGGTGGTCCTTCTTTACAGTCACCGACAAATTAAGAACTGACGGGGCGTGGCTTATGTTCCCGATTTCTGATTTGTGATTGGTCGTTCTACGTTTTCATCCACTAATTCTGCAATCCTATTGGCTGCTGAGCGATCAGATGTAACGGAGCTCGCTACGGCCTGCGAGTTTTGAACTCTCACAACCATAGGCGGTCTCGTCAGCGGCGCTGGAACCCTTCGGGGGCCAAGAAAACTAGCTATGCCAATATTCTTGCGCGTACGTCAAAAAAAAAAAAAATGGTGCGCGGGGGACGTATGAAATTTACGGAGTCTGTTTGTAATAAAAGGAACGTTAGTGAACCATATTTTCAGATTTGATTTATTACCCGCGTGTGTTCGAAGAGCAAGAAAATAAAAGACAAAACAGAATGCACGAAATTAAAGCGGATCACCTGGAATGTTAGCTGTTGACAGGCATCAGAAACCATGTTTCGCGGAAAGCGGTGGGACGCCGATAGTCACGCAGGAATAGTCGTTTGAATTCCTGGTATGTCATCGGATCCAAGTATTGTACAGTCTCGAAGCAGAGATAGGAAGAGGTTAAAGAGCAGGGTCCTCCATTTAGTTACACATTGCTAGACGGATGCAGAAAACTAGATCGCGTACCGCCTGAGTCACTGGCTAACCAGCTAGGTTCAATCACAACTAGAGTTGACATATCTATTAATTATGAATTTTAAGCCGCTTGTCCAGGCAGTGAATACAGAAGCAAGCAGTACGGTGATAAGTGACATAGTCACTTCACTCGGACCCAAAAAGTGAAAAAAAGCAATTTGATTTTTTCTTTCTAACAAGCTTAAGCACGCGAAGAAGAGTCCCGTGTCCAGTGCTTATCCACATGCCATATTTAATTCTCTGATTGATAGACGACCAAATGATTAAAAGTGTCATGGTCAACAACAACAACAAAGAAGTCAAATATTAATGATTCCTGCAGCACAATGTCCAGCTAGCCCTAAAACAGCCATGAGAGGCTGCTTTTATCATGGTAAAAGAATGCGGATCGCAAAGTTATGTCATATTTAGTAGCGTAAAAGCCGTTGATAACTTCATTTGAGGTCTGAGTTTAAATGACGTTTGGTATAAAATGCCATTCGACAAAGCAACCGCTTGGAGTTTCACGTGCCGTCCAACAGTGCTCCTATACAAAGGGATAAACTGCCGCTCTTTAACTAGAGTACTGGTACTTAAATCATGGTATTAAATCTCTTTAAAACGTTTTTTTGCGATGCCAAGTGGCACGCAAATTGTGACGCAGAGAGCCAGAACATGACCTCACCGGTTTTAGATAATTACTTGCTTGTCACACCATCGCTGCCGACGTTTGCAGGATCGCGTCCCTTATCGCGTCGTCAGCTTCGACGGCAGTGGTAGTCTTCGACACGACGTTCTCTCCTCTTAGGCCTTTCGGCAACGAGAATAATGGGGGGGGGGGGGCACAATATTTCAGGATCTTGAGGGGTACGCTTAGTATTCCTTACCGTAGGGTTATTTATTTGCGTGATTTATTTTTCGCGATTTTTCGTAAACCAGAAATCGCGAAAAATAGGTCCTCGCGAAATGAAGTCGTTTACAGTGCACTTGGAACAACATGCTGCATCAAGAAGCGGCGGCTACCAGCAACGTTCGAGAGGTCGCCAGCCTGACAAAACTGCTTCAGTCTAAGCCTCGCAGACTTGGGCGTAGTTCAACTACTCTACTCAAACTAGTGTAGTTTAACTACTTTTCCGAGTAACTTGGTAACTTTCAATTACACCTTTATTTGGGTAATAAGTAGTTTGATTTAACTATGTTTTTCAGGTAACTTCTACTCAAATTACTAACTACTTTCGAAATCTAGTGGTAATTTTGCTCATCACGAAAGTTTAGGTGCAGAAATAAATAAAACGCCGGCAGATGAAGTGGCATTCCCGAACAAGGGGCCTCCTCACAATCCGTTCCCACGCGATTATACTCGGCAGCCATAAAAACTGCCTCACAAGCGTCTTTGGGCCAAGGTGGCGACGAACAGCCAAAACTTAACACCGGCGCGCACAAACGCAGGCAGTGATGCTTAACAAGCCTTGGTCGGGTATTGACCTAATCCGGTACTGCACTCAGGCGCTGCGCCTCCAGCTGCAACCGTGAAAAACGGGGACGCTCCGAGGGTTGCTATTGTTTTCATGTTGCCCGCCTTTAGTGAGTTCTGTCTCAAGCGGTTTGGGGGTTCCACGAGTGACGCCACAGGAATGACCTCGCAGCTGGGCGCCTGTTCCCATGATCGCATCGTCGTCAGCGCATACGCCCTTGCAAAACTAGAATCACCCGTGCAAAAACGCAGACATAGATAATCCGTTCATGGGAGCACCTTCCCGCTTTCAGCTGCAACTGTACGAGCGACGATGCTTGTTCACGTAATCCTTCGCGTCCTTCCGACCTTCCACGCCAGGCAGACCCCTCTTTGTTGAAAACGATTTACTCGCCAGGCGTGTCAGGCGCATCAGGATGCGGTAGTCGCCGGCGAGGATGGCGAGTCACCCTTGGGAGGTCCTTTTGTTGGACCCGGCGTAAGCGGTGAAGTATACTTCGTTTCATCTTCTGTTAAACCAAAACAATATTTTTTTTAAGTAGCGTAGCACTAGCATTGCTGCAAGACGCGTAGTCGTCCGGATGATCTCATCGTCGTGGCGCGAGACTTGAACCCTTGACGATCAGGTGCACTCTCTCAGCGTACTGTGCGAACGTCGTGGGAATAAAGAGGGGCCAGTCATAACAATCTTAACTTGCCGAAGAAAAAGGGAGGAGAGTTTTTTTATAAAATACCTTCTAGCGCAGGCAAACCTCACATGTCTCGTGATGGACACCTAAGATTCAGACTTTAGCTTACCCGACCCTGAACAGCCTGTTTCTGAAATTCAACGCTGCCGTTCCATCCAGCGTGTCGGTGGAACGTCTTTTTGCATGGCTTGGAACGTCTTTAGGAGGAAAAGCGGAAAGCTCTCCTATCAAAAGGTTTGAAAGTCAATTGCTTCTGCGAGCGAATAAACTATTTTGGTGAAACCGCAAGCCATAAAACGACTGCATTTATTTTAGGCTCGTAGGGTTTTTCAGGGATCAAAACTGCTGTTCATTTCGCAACCACAAAAATATAAAAAAGTAACTTCAAAAGCACCTTTAAAGTAACTCGCTCTGTTTTACAGTAGTAAGTAGTTTACTCAATTACTATTACAAATACGTAATTTCTACTTTACTCCAATTACTTTTGGCGTCGATACTCACTAACTTAACTATCTTATTTGAGCAATTTGTACATGTCTGTAGCCTCGTATATTTCACGTTATGTTTTCCCCACTGACCTTTTATAACGATTTCTCGGTTGCTTCGAACAACGGGTCACTTGGGAAGGAAAACTATGCGACACCTGGAAGAAGACAGGATCCGAATTTCAGAGTAGCTCATGCGGTGCGCCTAAATAAAGTACCTTCGGGGAGAGCCATGTGCGTGTGCTCCAAGCTATGACAGTTTCGGTTTGGTGCTTCAGCTGTCGCAATAAATCCTCGTGCACGCGCGTATATCCTTACTCAATTCATAATGAGCGTAGGGAGCGCGCACTTAACGGATTATGCTTTATTTTGGAGCACTTATTGTTGACAGCTGTATTTTGCAGAAAAAACAGTAAAACAGTAAAAAACAGACGTTGCCTCCTCTTTTTCTACCTTCTGTTGTGTTCTCTTTCTGCCCCAGTCTCAGGTTTACAATCATGTTCAACTCTCATCATGTTTGGTGGTTATCCTTCACGCTTTTCTGCTTGAACAGTGCCGCGAAGATATTAAAACGTACCTGAAAGAGCGCAATACGGTCACTACAGAGCACTGGCCTCTGTACCCGTATATGTAGCGGCCGCGGCCTCGCCGGAGAGGCGCAGTTGACCACTCTGAGGTAGTGCGCATAGTTTGGAATCGGCGCTGCCAGATTGCGCGGCATTGCTCAAAGGGTCTATTTCGTTACGTCGGACAGCATAAAGATACGCTCGCGTCCACTACAGACAAAGCTCGAGCAGCTAGGTCTTGCCACGGCTAGTTAGCTTGCAGTTTAGGGTAAATCATAGCAGTGGCGCACGGCTGGTGAAGCATGCTTAAGAATAAGAGCTCAGCTGCAAATGCTTTGAAACATAAACGTTCACTCGCGCGGTAGAATAGCATTTTTAAATTCGCGCGCTTACTCCCGTGGTTCACACATCGTTGGATGGCAGTCTAGAAATAGAGCAAACAGAAATTACGTCTAGTCCCCAAGCTAGACGTAACTGCAATTTTCAAAACGCCCCAGCACACGCGCCTTCCAGCTGTTTGGAAGACTCCTGGCGCCGCCCCTCGGCTGTTGGATTAACTTCATTCATCGATTTTTCGGAGTACCGCTCAGCACGTGATTTTTCTACTCATTGAAGCTAAATTGTTTAGGTGATTTTTAAACCATTATACCTAATGTAACCGGAATATAGTTATTAGTATTAGTGGCATTGCAGTTTATACTCGGCGACAACTTTTCTTGGCAATGCAGTTGGGTCATGCGTTCCCTCTCCCGATTTTGAGCGCTGAATAAAGCTGTGCGCGGGCTCTCCTCCTCTCCACAGCATTGCCAAGGAAAGTTGTCGCCCAGTAGAGGTCCGAGGCATGAGAGCGAAGCAGGTTCTCGCAAGTTTACACAGCATCCTGTATTGACGAAATAGGTGTTTATGTATACCATAGCTCAAAAACACTATAACGCCAGGGACCATTACAAAAATAAAATAAACGACAAAACAAATTATTTCAAGAAATATCTCTCTTGGTTAATAAGTGGATAGTTGTTCAGCACATCCGAATAGTGATGTACATTGCATCAGTTCCTTTGTCCCAAATAAGAGGCCACGAAATATATTTTGGCCATAGATTAGCAATACCTACAACAACACAACTTGGAAAACATGGGTGATGCATACCCATGTTGAGTCTGCCCCAGCAGAAAATAGAAAATGGCGCACATGCAAAAACTCCATCACAGAACTGGAAATTATAGAGTTGTTTTCCTTTGAATTATTAACGATTTTCGGTCTTACTAAAGGAACATAATTTTTGTCTAAAAATAAGCAAACAAGTATCTTGGACTTTACCAGCTGAACGGGTGCTTGGCATACCTATATCTGGTGAGCTGCCGTTTCACTTTTTGGTGGAAGGAAACTCACCAGATATAGGTATGCCAAGCATTAAAACCAGACCTACAAAGGCTTGATACGATAAGCTTTTTGGTACTATCTATATCAACGAAATACGGAAGTTAAATATCTTCACTGCGTGAAATTCAGGTTTTTTTTCTAAAGATAATTAAAGCCGAATTTTTTGATGCATGGCAAAATCGCTGACAATTCTGAGGCATGCAAATCCCCAAAGCCTTGAAATGTTTAGCTAAGCTTTGGCTAAAAGACCACGCAACGCTGACCGCACTATCCGTTGATCTGCCCTATGTTTACACGGTAGTGCCCCTCTCTGTGCAGCCCTGATCAGCCTGCAGGAGCTGGTGCGTCCGTTTCCGCCGAAGAACGTGCAGTACCTGTTCCGGAGGGCGGAGAACTTCACGGCCACTCTGATGGACATCAAGAGCCGGGGCATCTACAGCATGATCATCGACGTGCGGCCAGAGAATCTCACCGCTTTTCTCAGAGCCGTACGTGCCACACCTGCAATTACAACCGACTCACGTTCAGCCCCAAGCACGCGGTGCTTGCTGAGCAGAAAAAGTTGGTTATGTAAGGAGCGTGAATTGATACTTATGGCGGTTCGGCGACGAGAGCTTAAACGCCTCTTCGCAAATACTAGGGACCACTGACCTCCTTCTAAGCAGGGATAGTATACTTGTAAGCAGAAATGATATAACAAGGACACAGCTTTGATCGGTGCTCAAGGTGCGCGAGCGCCGTTGCGACCACAGCTTATGACTGTATAGCCACAGAGAGTTGTCCACGAGTATTGCCATATGAATAAATTACCGTAGATTAGTAACTTTCAGTCTCCGACACTATAAAAAATTAATTCGCCCAGGCAGTTTATACGGCACTGCGAAGCACATTTTGTGCAAAGAGCACTTTATTTCTGAAGCAAAGAATATAACAAATGTTCCTTTATTTGGTGACCCAATACAATCTGGGTCTGAAAAAAGCGAATCTTTTTCAGCGGCCTGAAACTTTACCATCAAATGGGTATTTCATATTGTTGGAGACTGTACGTCGCTGGGCTAGTTGGTGAATTTTAATACAAACGATGTAGCGCAGTTAGGAACCCGAATGAAGAAGCATGTAAGACTGGACGATCGCCCCTCTCTACCTGTTCTGTCTTATTTGATTGTCCTTGTCCTGTATGGGCTAATTATTTGTAATAATTGTTGTATCTTGTCTGAACCTCGAAACTTAGAAGCCCTGAATGTACTGCTGGGTCGAAGGCCTCGTTTTTTGCTTTTATTAACGAACGAAACCGAGGAAACGGATGTCTGAATAATTGCACCCACCTGTTGAAGTCAGCGTGACGCTTGCGTGGTTTCCGCCTCAGGTTTCGTTTTGAAAATTTCTAATGTTCCCGTGGTCCAAGTCGCTCGTAATTACTGCCAGACCAGCTAGGTGATAATGAAATATCACATTACGAAAGAAGAAATTTGAAGTTATGCAGTAGTGTTTTTAATGAATGTTTTATATATAATTATGCCATCTGCACTTCTTTAAATATATTGTTTGATCTATATATAGATATTTTTACAGCAGTATTTATGCTTTTTTAAGTGACTAAATTGTCAATTTCCACGTGGAAGGTATTCAATTGCATGGAGTAACAAATAAACAAAAGCGCGAACTTTGTTTGACGTGCACTGGAGCCTGGGCTTAATTGAAGTGTGAGTCCCACCATTTTGCTGGGTCGTTCAGTACATATATCTATAGATGCAATCTAGAGGGTGGAGCTACTGAAATCAATAGCTCTTAACGAGGCCTTCTTAATAAGTGAGACCCTTGATGACTGCAGGAGTTGCCCATGCAGTCATTGGTGGGCTAACTATTGAAATCCTTCCTTTTCACATTGGGCCGTTGACACTTTGTTAGCGGCAATTAGACAAAAAAGCTATCACGTTAATTTAAAGCATCCCTTCTGTCTCTTTTTGTAACATTTTGTTTCTGGCAATTTTTTGGGTTGAGGAGACTCTTGTTAAGGAAGACGCTCACGAATTAGAATCACGCGTTTCGAACTATCACCCTTTGTATCGATTGTGCGCCCTCTCCCAAGACAATAAGGTGCTTTAAGTTCGCTTCCCACTGGTGTGTGCACCTCGTTTACTTTTGCCTAATTTATATCCTTTTACTTACATAATATTCTGAAATTCGCTCTATTTGAGGGCTAGCGAACACCCTAAAATTGAGATGGATGATCAACCTGAAGAGCTATTTCTCATTAGATCACCTACTTCAGAAGTTCAGACAGTGGTCGTAGTTTATTTTTTTGAAGATATATAATAGAGGATCACATTCTGGTCTCTTTTTAAGGGTGGTCTTCGTCATCCTGCTTTGAAGACGGCACAAGAACAATATGCTTCACACATTTTGGATGCCTTTGCTTCTACATTGATTGCTCTGGTTTCTTGCCTGTTAAGCATACGATGTCGGGTCACGTAACCATCTTATGATATACGGTTACCTACATTCTTTAAATATTGTACTTGAATATTGTGGAGGTTGCATTGCTTGAAGTGAGGCGCCAAAACAACGAGGACACGAGGAGAGAAGCAGACAGGACGAGGCGCACTTTCAACTGAACTTTATTTTAGAAAAACACAGAAACGAAGCTATGCCAAATGTGCACGTGCGCATGGGTAAGAAAAAAGAAAAAGGAAAAAGACAGAACGAAGCTTAGCGCGTTTTCCTACGTGACTCGTTCATTTTGAAGGAACGTATACTCCCTATCAGATAGAGATAAAGATGGGGCGCTGACACATACATCGGTGCCACGAGCTCTTATGGCGTTGTTTTGGCGCCTCACTTCAAGCATGTACAACCAACTAGCCCAACTCGCCGTTCTAATTAAGGTTGCATTGCTTTGGCGTATGACGCATATAATAGTTTAAAGTATGTCATCCACGCGTATTTTCACCTTTTACGGTAGAGGTGTACCTATTTATTTTGCATTCTACATCTTGGGTATATATGCACAACAGAATGTAGGAAGTAGCTCTTTTATATTAATGTCCCGATTGTAAAGGTTTGCGTACTGATCAGTTAAGATTGAAAAAAAAAGCAATTTAGAGGAAGACGCCACAACCATATCTTTCAGATATGGTTTGTCGTCTTTGTTTTACTTCTTTAGTTTTTCTTCAATCTTGACTTGCACTAACACACTCTTCGTCCATTGATCTGTTAAGCATCTTCATAATAATTTAAAATAAAATGGCACATGTCAAATGGTGAAGAGAGTTTGTAAAAAAAATGGAGACAGTCGTCTGATCTTGAGTGTAAATATTTAAATAAAAGAGCCAACCTTATGATATCTCTCAAAGCAGATATCGTGACATAACACCTGAAATGTCGGTACATCTGTTTATACGGCACTTTATAATTTACAGTCAAAATTATAGAAAGAAAGCATGTGCTCAAGAAATAGTAAGCCTGAATTTGAGATTAAAATTCCCGTTCCTGTTTTGTCTAGTCCCGTCTTCGTTTTGATTTTGTCTGCCCTTTGCGTTATCTATCTTTAATATGCTTAACCAACTAGCCCCTTTTAATATCTTAATGAAGCAACCCTTTTATGGTACCGTGGTCTTCTCATTTCGTTTGCTTCCAGATTCTCCAAATCCAGATGAATGACTACAAGTATCATTATCATTTTGCAACCTACGTGAGTACAATATATTCACATCTTGAATTGATCTCCATGCTCTTGAAGAGGCTATTATCTCCAGAGTAATGTGGCGAAAATTCTCAGATAGATCTGGCAACAAAAAAAAACTGGTAAATCGATTTTGAACAAACATAACTGAAAAGCGCTATAAAAACTCGAAATTTTGATACCTTTGGACTTCGCACTACTGAGTCCGCCACCCCTACACGTCGTTTCACCTTACGATAAACCTCAGAGAATGATACGAGCAATCGAGGTAATTTCAATGCCGTGTGAGTGTTGCATGACCTTGAACGGGGCGCTGCGACGGGCGTCACGTGACGCGTTTTCAACGCGTGATTGAGTGGGATGACTCTTTGCCTCCGCTGTAGTCCATCGCAAAGTGAAACCGTGCATATTTTTTACTTCGCACCTGCAAGTTTATTCGGCGACTGACATAATGGTAAACAGAAAGTCAGGCTGGTGGCCACGTCTAGTCAACAAAACAAAAATAGATGAACATACGTTTGAATCACGTATCACAAGTGCTTTTAGAATAGCCTGCAACCCGGGTGTTCCAAAAAGTTTACTTTTGATTTTAACGGCACAATGATGAGACACTGCAACATTGTTTTGTAGTTCTGCATATGGTGCCAATTCCTATGTATGATTTGTTAAGACGTCTCTAGTTTTCTCAAATATTTCTAGCTTTTGCACCAGTTTTGATTGTCATGTGACAGTGCTTCTCCGCTTTTACAATATAGGCATTTTTCATGTATTTTCGGCTTCTTATGGCCTGAACTTGTCTATAAAAAATTGCATATGGAAAGTTTCTTTAAAAAAATCCCCTCCCCCCACCAAAAAAATAAAAAAGGAATAGAGAAGAGGAATTCGCGGAAGAGCTTTTTTTTAAACCTGTGCCTTTGTTGAAAAACTTAGGAAGCCCGAGAAAAAAGGTGATACTGATTAAATAGATAGCTAATAATGCAAAAGTTTCAATTAATCTTTTACGATTTCATTTCTTGAGGCACTAAATATTTTCAGAATTGACGCTCGACATCAAGTAATCTAATCGTGAAGTAATATTGTGATCTAAAAATTGTTGTGGCCTCTACGAGGCAATAAATAAAATTTTACATTTTACCATTGTGATGTGTGCCCAACGAATCGGTACTTTGGTGCAGGACATCGAAGCCTACAACCTGGAAGATTTCCAGTACAACTTCGTAAACATCACGGCGTACAGGATGGTAGATTCTGACAACCAGACTGTGCGCCACATCATGAAGGACATGGAGAAATTCCAGCCATTCGGACAGAACATCCTCAACCGAACCAACGTCATAATCGTAAGTCTCCCCTGAGTAGCGCATTTGTGGCAGTGAAGATGATCACAAGGCAGAATTGAGGCCTGGCAACTGTGTGTCTGAACCCTCATTTCAGACACCATCTTGTTTCATTTTTACTACCGTGATTCATGGCAACTGGGTGACACTTTTCTCCTCTTTTTTCTCAAATTATTGTTGACCCGGGAACCTCTTCCCGGTTAATACGTTTCATTTGTTCACTGGAGGTGCTAAGCAAGCCCCGTCGTCCCGCTCAAGTTTGTAATCTCACACGATGAAATAAGCTTTAAAAACACTGCTTCTTATCGTCCCGAACGTGCCTCCCATCACGTAATTCACTTGATGTTACGATGTGAAGTCATGGTGTCAAGTGACACAATGCGATGTGGTCACGTGTTACCAGGCCCTGGTGTCGTGTGATGCCACGTCATGGGGCACGGTTTCACGTGACGCAACGTTAAACCACGACTTGGCGCCCAACGTTACAAGATCCAGTAACTTTGTTTTCACCATGACGTCACTTAACACCAAGACCTCGTACCGTAAGTCACGTGCCGTTATGTCCCGTGACGTACTATGCACACCACAGAAAAACACCAAATGTGTTTTAGCTTCTGTAAAAATTATTCTGCATTGGTACTGTGGAACAGCCAATAAAATAATGCTTACATTGAATTACCCGCAACCTAAAGGATCGTAGTTGAGTTTCTTCATTCAAGATGGCATACAACTCTCCACCGCAGACGGAACCCGCGCTCATGTTCGACGCTGTGTACGCCTTTGCCCACGGCCTCAACGACCTTCAACGAAGCACGACCTTGAGACCCGCCAACGTCTCCTGCGAGGACGAGGTTTCGTGGACCGAGGGCACGAGCTTGTTCAACCTCATCAGCATGGTGAGGAAATAAACAGTAGCTTCGCAAATACACGAAATAAAATTGTGTGGTGTATAAAGAGTCCTAAAACGTCCTAAGCTTCTGCAATCCAAACACTAATGCCTGTGTACATGGTCATTAAATATACATATACCATCAGTAAGAATACATGAATGACCGTCGGAACGACTCTGTCACCTATGCGTCAGTCTTTTGTGTTAATATTTTTGCGACTTTGTTTCTTAGGTTTACTAGGTAGATCAAACTACTTAGATTCACTTTTGACAAAAGTTTGAGCCTGGTACGAGCTGTGTTCAATTTCTTTTCACCCTCTTTCAGGTGACATTTAAATGGACATATCACACCACACATCTACACGACATTTGTAAACGATTTTGTCTTACTTATGGTACTTAAGAGCCAACATAGGAATGTTATATTCACGTTTACTTCGAATCAAATAACAGACACAAACCTTATTCTATATTCCTCTCCAGTGATTTGTTTTCAAAGGACGAACCTTTCCCTTCGCCTTGCAGAGGGCGCTCTTCAGTTACCGATTCTGTCATGTTGCATATCATGTGAACGTAAATGTGAGTAGTTCGGTCTAGTTTTCAAGAGGTTGGTAAGAAAGAAAAGAATAACGTTTGAAAACGATGTTTTAGTGCTGCGCGGAATACGTCATGTCTGTGGTAAAATGCGAACGGCGAAGGAGTAAAAAAAAAAAAAGCGAAAATACAACTTGATCATCGCATCAATCAGGTGCAAAAAAATGCGAACAAGTATCCCACACAAAGAGCAAACAATATAAAGCCTGTTGAAATGAAATTTTCCAAGCCCAAACACGTGCTCATGCTATATTGTAACCCCATCTGATTGCAGGTATACTATAATCACTGACATAAAAAAAACGGTGGTCATAGTTTGTTATTTTTGGGCTCCTTATTTTTCGTGAATTGTTATTCGTCGTTCTTCCCCGCCAATATTACCACAATAGCCTACTTACCACAGTGCAATAATAGCAACACCTAGTAGTTCTTAAGCTAGACGTGATTATTAAAGAAATACCGATTTATTTAAAATACCAAAATAAAATCTGAACAAATTTGTTCTATTATCATTTTACACCCAGGCCCCATACCGAAGAGGGTTTCTGTAAAAAAATGCTTGTGATTGTTTTTGCAGGTAGATTTCTACGGTCTCACAGGAAATATACGGTTCAACGAGGGAAACCGCACAAGCCTGAAACTAGATTTGCTCAAGCTCCGGCAAAACTTTTTAGAAAAAGTAAGTACCCGTCTTTATTTAAGTAAGACATCCCTACTTGAAAATAACCTTTATTTCTTTATATCTGTATAATGCTTAGTCTTTTGATGTTTGTAGACGCTTTTGGAGAACAGAAGGACGTAAAACAGATTTTGAGTTGAGGCATAAAAATTTATATTTTAGGTTCTAGAGTCTAAGCATCTCAATTAAAGATAATTTTATAGCGTGCATATGACTTCGGACGAGACAAGCAAACGTGTCAAAAATTCAGTTCTTAATGACGGTTCCACCATGAAACTATTCTCGAAAGTAATTTCTTGCGAGTTCAGGAGTCCACTAGTCCTTCGCTCTAGCGATAACTGACATCAGCCGAGAGAATTGCCGGCTGAGAACGCTGGGGTATACTGCTAAATGTCACCCATGCAAATTTATTTTTGAAGCTCTGTGTACTGCAAACGAAATACAAAATGTGGTAATGAATAACATTACGAAACTGGTCTTTCTTATTACTGTTGCGAACGAGTCACATAAAATGTCGAGTGAAGAATGTTTAGTAACAACACGTACATACAATGCAAGTTTTAAATTGAAAATTTAAGCAGCCCCCCCCCCCACCCGTTTAGAACAACAACAAAGGGCAGCAATGCAAGTTGAATGAAACTGCATATAACCCATTAAGACATTCAATATCCACCTGCACTTTTGTTACTGGTGTAGAGAAGACATCACATCGATCTAACAAGCACTGGACATGATGTTCGTAAAAATATAAAGTAAATGAAACTTGGGACTCGCTAATCTATATTTCACGGAAAGGAGCTTCACTAGAAGAGAAACAGTATTTACTCTCTTAAGGTTGAACTAAAGTTATTCTATTTTTCAATATTAAGGTGTTTTTCTGTTGAAAGCAAGGTGAAAGTCTTACTAGGGGTCATACCTGGCTTTCTAGAATATGATATTTTGATTTAAGAATATAAAGTAAAATATTAATTAGAATTTAGATTGGGTCGAATTTCAGCTGCTTCCGACGTGGGGACGGTGAGCAAATCTGATTTGGCAGAAAAGCGGTCGCAGCAGATTACCCTCAAAGTTTACTAGGTGCAGTTTATGCTTCCGACATTGTTTCCCCTTTATACTTCAAAAGAGGAAACTTAAATTTTGGGGATACTTTTTGTAATATTTTACTAAGTATTCTACGACAGGCGACAGGTGGTGATCAAAACACCGAAAGCACCCATTAATTAATATATTTTGCAATTTTTGTATTATTTAAGTTCACAAATCATGAAACATAAAGTTGTACTTTTGACAGCTTTATAATTACTTGCCAGTGGAGCTTCCGAATTTGCTTCACTTCAGCCCTTTCTGCATTTTATCAAGCCGATGATCGTATGTTTAATTTACTCCTTATTACAGTTTTTTCTAAGTTTAATACTTTTGCCGGCGGGGCTTAGAAGATTGTCAGCTCACGTCAAACACAGTATTTGACGTCTTAGAAATTCCATTACTTTGGAAATGTTTGGTTTTGCGGGTGACATGTTTTCATTTTTAAAGATAATAAAAGAAATGCAAAAAAAAACGTGATTATCTTTATTGCATTTCAAGTAAAATAAAAAACGAACAGAAATAACAGCATTATATGTGGTAGATATAATATACTTATTTTAACCCGTAAAAAATTCAATGTGTGGTACAGTAAAGAATTTGGGGCGTACGACACTTAACAAGCACACCAAGGAGCCAAAATAGGGCTTGTTTGATGACGTCCGAAAAATAATATTGGTTAGATTTCAAATAAGATCGACCAAACGGTGGCTGGTCGACATTTCTAAATCAACTGATGTTTTATATGACATTGCATAGTGTCTGGTATAAACAAATCCGTACTCTGTTTTGACCAGAAAAAGAATTTGGGGGCGGGAAAAATCGTAAGGCATGAAGAGGTTGAAAGTTGCATTAACGCGCACTGATGGAGGGGGCACGTTTTTAAGTGAATAACTAAAACGAAAAAATTAATGGGATTCTAATACTTTTTAGAAGCAAACTTAGGGTACAGCTGGCTTGTAATATATAGTAGTAATATTTATTTAAGTTACATTTTTTATTCTAAAAATTGCCAAACATGCCTGCTCGAACGACAAATGGCCAAATTTGGAGGCCTGTATCTCATGAAATACATTAATCATTATCATATACTTTTCACATAGTATTTTACTTATATATGGCTATTATTTACAAAAAAACATATATAAGGCAGCTGAGTTATACGATAGTCGGTATATATTTAGGCAAACACGGGGAAAAAATCAATCCACGAAAAATTCCGATGCGAATAATAATAAAAAAAAACACCACATTCGTTTTTTTTTTAAATTTGGGTACCCTGTCATACTTAATTTCGGCATTCATTTCTATTAAATACATGTTGCATTATTTGATTGAGAAAGAAAAAACAACTCCCCAAAGTAGGGTCTTTTTTCAAAGCCTACACTTAGCAGTGCCCTATACAAGAAGTGACTCTGAGTTCCAGTTTCA
The DNA here is from genome assembly GCA_037355805.1 of Ixodes ricinus. NCBI lineage: Eukaryota > Metazoa > Arthropoda > Arachnida > Ixodida > Ixodidae > Ixodes > Ixodes ricinus. The sequence goes on along the minus strand of JAZHYW010005267.1, from coordinate 358,025 downwards.
GGAAAATAACACACGCATTTCATATATTTTTATTCTGACGAGGTCACTGACAACTACAGAAATCGATCACACATAACAGTGAGGACAACCTACATACAGCATTTCACATTCAGCGCACAAAGAGGTATACCATATTAGAGACTAGTAATTCGAGAAAAGATAATGCAGTGAAGTAGTACTTTCCGGTATATTTTATATTTATAATAAAAGAAATAACTTTGCTTCCCCACACAAAAAAAAATTAAGATAGAATACTAAAATTGTTTAAGTTATCTATGCATTTCCGGGGACAAACCATTTCAGGTGAGGGGTGCCACCGCGCCGGACTGTAAGAGCTTTGATACTCTCGGTGTACGAATGGATCGTGGCAAGCCGAGATAATTTATCCTGCTTCAAGATAACGTTTCGTTATTCTCATGTAATGATCAGATAAAGATTTTAAGCTATCACCAAGTAAAACAGTAGGTTGAATACCCCGCAAAGAAAACTGTGATAAATAAGATGTCCCTCATTCAAAATGAGAAGTTCCTGGGGAATCAAATTCGGCACTTTACGCTAAGGCTAACCTCAATGTACCCATTTAATCAAGTTTCTTCTTACCAGATCCGACTGTCCGGGCTACATATATGTCAGAAGTTCCTTCTGTTGATCACTTGCACAGCGGCTACGCGTGCCAGAACTGAATGCCTAGAAAGGCATGCACCGTCAGCCACTCTTCTTTCTTTTTGTTTTTTGTTGACAATACCGAACAACCTCATTGTCGTCCAGATACACAAGATGCACTCAGTTTCTCGGATAGAACGCTCACCATTGTCTTGGCCGTCTGAATTACGTTTATTGAACGTTCTCTCAGGTTGTTCAGCTTGGCTTGGCGCTTCACGAGTCCGCCAACTCCATCGCATGCATTTTACCATGTCCAGATGTAGAAAGTAACCACTGGGCTTGCGGGCAATCGTTCTGTGCAAACTGGTGAAGATGGTAGCGATTCGTAAAATGGCTGGCGGCCACGTCACTTACGTACGTCACGTGCGAGTATACCGCAACGTTGTCTTCCACCCACTCTTTCACGTTTTCTACAGCCAAGCACGTGTGAGCGGCGGCATCACACAGGTTTTCACTGATGATAGCAAAGCTGTTTGTAACTTTTCTTGTCTTCACTACACATACAATTATCGTAACTTTTTTTTTCCAGTGGTTTGCTTGAACTTTGTCAGGAAGCACGATGGTCCAGTTTTCAGTGAAGTCAAATTGAAAGGCAATGCTCCCGTGTTGCATGCACCGGGTTTCATCGCAGATCGCTTTATTTTGCGTTTGTCGGGTATGGTTGTGAAATATCCGACTTTCACCCGTTACTTGAACGAATTTTAGGAAAGTCTCAGAATCCAATGTTTTTTTTTTTCACAAGGTCGCCAGACTTTAATGTTGTAAGCACAATCTCTTTATCATCTGGGATACGATGTTTCTTGAGTGTAAGAGACGGCAACAAGCAAATTGTTTTGTATATGTTTATACAGCCGGAAGTTAGTCTGCCTCAATGGGCGTCTGTTGTCTCAGCTGTAGATAAGCAATTTAGCCAGTGCGGTACAACCGCTAACCTGGGGTCTTTAACGTGCACCACGCAGTAGCGATACACAACCACACGCCAGTACGATGCTCATCCAGATCGAAACGGGAAGGGGCGGGGATTGAACCCAGGATTCCTGGGTTCTGCAGCGCGAGCCTTTTGGGCAGTGATCACAGTTTCCTTAAAGACACAGACTTGTTAGTCGGTCGCACAGAAATGCTGAGTTCATTTCACTAGTGTTGAATGTTGAGCCTGTAACGTTGTCTCCAGCGGCGATACAAAGACAATAATTGGCGCAGCGCACACAAATGCACGCTTGCTGGTGAGGAATACATTTGACACATCTAAAGCGCAAGGAATAAAATTTCGTTAGACCAGCGCAAGTATCGGGATGATTGCCTTTGTATACACAAAGGCCTCTAGGACTGAGCGTGTCAGGAATCGCTTTGGCCCGAACGTTTTCTCCCCGTCGAGGATGACAGAGATCACGTGCTTCTGGTTGGGACCTTGGCGCGAACATTGTAGCTCGTCTTTCGTGAAGTACTTTAAGGCAGTAGACACGTTCTCACGGCTCACCTTGCACCTTGTGTAGGATCGGCTCATACCACACGCCATGCTTTTCCTTACCTAGGGCGTAAACACTGTCGCTATGTTAACCGTTCCTAACATAACATGGCGACAATGTTTACGTTCTATTGTATTTAGGCGGGGTTCTAATATTTTGGGGTTCTGCTCTCTGTCGGTGTGTCTCTTTGTGCCTGATATTATCGCCCGTGACGCCAGCGAGTGGGATGGCGACAAACACGACTACGCAGTAAACAGGCATCGGCGGCAATATTTTGGTTGTTGAACTGAACCCCCTCATCATTGACAGCGAGCGGGGAATTGCGAAAAAAGATTGTATCGGCCGTGTTTCCAGAACTAGTGACGAGTGTCGTCTGCTACTTCCGTCAACTATTGTGCCATAATCGTAATCTTCGCGAGGAAATTATTGTTGCTAGCCACAGAAGACTATCACGCAGAAAGTGAATGCATATGTTTTATTCTAGATATAAGTCAGGTATATATATATGAGAGAGAGAGAGGGAGAGATGGAGAAAGAGGGGAAGATAAAGGACAATATAGTGTCGTAGGAAAATAAAGTAAACAAAGTTCCCAGTGGCCGATGGATGCATGATCCTTTCTTGGATCACTAGTTCGTAATATGGTAGCTTTTTGTACACAGTAGTTTCTCCTCACTTTTACTGTGTGAACGATTTCTATAGTTATCAATGGCCTCATCTGAATAAAAATATACAAAAGATGTATGTTAATTTCATGAAACTTAAACTCATAGTACCTTCTCGCATAAGGCACTGCTAAGTGTAGGCTCAGAAAAAGGACCCTACTTTGGGAAGTTCTGTCTTCTTTCTCAATAAAATAATGCAACATGTTTTTAATAGAAATGAATTCCCAAATAAAATATGACAAGGTACCAAAATTTAAAAAAAATGGAAGGTGTTTTGTTTTTTTCGCATCGGGATTTTTCGTGGTTTGATTTTTTCCCCATGTTTGCCTAAGTATATATCTACTATCGCACAACTCAGATACGTTATACATTTTTTTAAATAATAGCCACATATAAGTAAAATATGATCTGAAAAGTTTATGATAATGATTAATTTATTTCATGAGAAACAGGCCTCCAAATTTGGCTATTTGAAGCTCAAGCTGGAATGTTCGGCAATTTTTAGAAAACGAAATATAATAGAAATGAATATAATTACTATACATTACATGGAAGCTGTACCCATGGTTTGTTTCTAAAAAGTATTAGAATTCTCAAAGTTATATCGTTTTAGTTATTCACTTTCAAACGTGCCCCTCCATCAGTGCGCGCTAATGCAACTGTCCACCTCTTCATGCCTTACGATTTTTCCTGTCCGGAAATTTGTTTTCTGGTCAAAACTAAGTGTGGATTCGTTTATACAAGACACTAGGCAATAGTATATAAAAACATCAGTTGATTTAGAAATGTGGACCAGCCACCCTTTGGTGAATCTGATCTGAAATCACGCAGTAACATTAAAAAAATACTAATTCCAAACAAACATAAGTATAAAAACTGAAGTGAATGAAGGAGTTAATTGCACTTAAATCTCTATATACAGAGAGAATGATCAGGAGGTAACTACAATTGACGCGAAAACACCTTAGTTCTGCTGTGAAGATCTTAACTCAGGTGATGTCACAATAGTGGTATAATTATAACTGCTACTACTGCCGCTACAACTACTACTACTACTAATACTACTACTGCTGCTACTACTACTACTACAAATCCTGATATTATAACTTTTACCAGTACTACTACAACTAATAATAATGAAATTAAAATGTTCCTTTTCTTAATATTAAGGATGGAATATCTTCCTCGAAGTGTGGATGAATATATCGGTTCTGCGTTTCGAGATGGTGCTACAAAAAGTATATATTTAAAACAAAATGTCTTATTTTCTAGGTAGGAGAATGGTCCACTAACGATGGCCTAAATATAACCAACCACAATGCCTTTCATGATTTTGGTACCTCTAATATTACGCTTCGAGTGACCACTATTGAGGTAAGTACAACTTTAACATGGTACATCTTGCACTCGGGGATAGTCAACAATAAATACCCCAATACAAGGATTTCACATAGGAACTCGAGATCAATCTTTTGGTTTTTTAAGTATTAACTTCCTGACGTTGATTTTTGTATCAGCTGTGCACAAAAAGCAGAGTTGCGTTTATTTTCGGGGTACAAGCGTACACATAAACATACAAAAAAATGCTATCGAGAAGATTTTTTTACTTACTTACGTATACGATTGCGTACAATACACTCGTTGATTAAAACGCGCATGTCACCAGATATATTACAGTTTTTGTCCTTGTGCGCTGAAATCTCTGATACAAAAATCAGTCATAACCTCAGGTTGTCTTCTGGTCAGTTTCTTTGTTAGTATTTCAGACTGGATGCGAGGCTACATCTAGAGCTGTAGACGAATCCAGCTGCAGTGGAATTTCTGTCAACAAATTTACAAATAGCGGAAATTAAAAAAAAATTACTAAGTAAAGATGACTAATTTTGTTAAGCTCACTAAAACTATGGCTGTAATTGTGCCTTGAGCATTCGAGCAGCGTACAAAAGAAAACCTAGTACTAAGTGTGCAATCATATATTGTCTGTAACATTGGCGAAATTTAGCTATTATGTTAAGCTTCCCATGCCTCGTACCATTGTTCACGTGTCTGTTCAACAAAACCAGGTATGTGCTCTATGCAGCAATGCCGGTGTGCGAAATGTTGCGTGAATCTTAACAGCTTATGCTGGCAAGTGATACCTACATTCAAATCCGAGATGTAGGTATTTTTAAGAGCCGGAGTCAGCATGATCGTTATTACAAAAAATGTAGCGTTCAGTACGTGTCGTTTGCTGGCGCGTTGTGTGAAGAGATGCCAGGTAAGGGTGTGCGAATACTCCTTCAAACTGAACGAAGCAGTCCAATTCTAAACTTCACCACTGCTAGGGGAGTCCATTGTCGTGTGTCTCACTTGCTCCGTGTAGGCGATGAATGACTGAACGCCCCTTAATTTCAACCACTATTTGCCCACTCCTAATGTCCAGTTTCTTGTGTTTTCCGCAGTCACGGCCGTACGTGATGATGAAGGACAACAAAAACCTGACGGGAAACGACCGCTTCGACGGATTCTGCATCGACCTCCTGCGCACCATCGCCGATCTGCTGGGCTTCAACTACGAGCTCTACCTGGTGCCGGACAAGAAGTTCGGCGTGGAAAATACCAGCACGGGCGAATGGAACGGCATGGTGCGGGAGATCATCGACAAGAACGCCGATCTGGCCGTGGCGCCCATGACCATCAACTACGCCCGCGAGTCCGTCATCGACTTCACCAAACCCTTCATGAACCTCGGCATAGGCATCCTTTTCATGCTACCTTCGGGCATGCCTGTCAAGCTCTTCTCCTTCATGAGTCCCCTGGACGTGGACATATGGCTCTACGTGCTAGCCGCCTACATCCTAGTCTCCTTCACAATGTTTATCGTGGCCAGGTGAGTGGCCAGCGCACGCTGCGAATACTCAAGACATCTTGTACACAATTAAAACCAGAAACATTACACAGCGACCTTTATATTCACCAATTCCCCATAATGCATTTCATGCGTTATAAGGAATTGTTGAGGGAATTGGTTTTTCACGGGAAAACTGAATGGTGTCTACGTGTCTAGAGAGAGTTTTCCCGCTAAATATTACAGGTAACTGAATTGCTGTATAGGTCACGTGACGTCAATTTCTCGCTAAGTTTAGCGGGGAAACTGAATTGATGTTTTGGCCAGAGGACGTGAAATTTCCAGCCAAATTGAGCGGGGAAACTGAGTTGATATATAGATCACGTGCCGTCAATATCCCCAAGGGGTATAGGTCACGTGACATCATGTGACGTCAGGCACTTTCCCGTTAAATTTATCTGGGAAACTGAATTGGTCTGTGTGTCCTGTGACGTCAGGTCACATGACATCAAGTTTCCCGCTGAACGTAGCTGAGAAACTGAATTTGTGTATAGGTCTGGTGATTAAAATTTTCCCCCTTAATTTAGCGGGAAATGCGCGGACGGACTGAAGAAAAGGAAATTTAGGGATTTGGAGAAGTGCTAGAAAACGTTTTATGCTTTAAAAGTAATAGGTAACAATTTGCGTGCAATATATTTCAACTATAGGACTTAGATGTGTGAGTCCGCATGCAGACATTTTGAGCATTAAGCGAAGCTAAACATTTTCAGTGAACTGCCGTTACGGTGCTTTTAGATTCGATCCCATTTTAGCATGTTTAAAACGTGGATGCCATTGCTATTATGCTTTCTTGGGAAGCTTATAGATTAACCGGCGCACCCTTCTTTTTCGAGATTAGGTTGTTCCACCGCCAAACTGGCCACATAAACAAAAATGATGAAATATATAGCGTGAAAGAAAAAATACCTGATAAAGACTGGCGACGCTGGCGATCGCATTTCGTTTTCATTGTACCACTTCAGACGAAATCGTTTGGGAATCTCAAACCCTGCAACTGACGTTGGCTAAAAGGCTCAGATTCATCACTGCTATCAAACTGAATGCTAAACGGCGATTTAGACCACGTTGCTCAACTTCACAACTACTACAAGCCTACGAGGTCGCTTTCTCTGTTGTCCTTAACAGTTTGTGCTACCTCGGTGATTTACTCATAGCGCTTTTGAGGTCCATTTAAAGGTCCATTTATTGTATACCGTATTGGCTCGAGTAATAGCCGCACTGACTATGAACAAAGCCTGTTGATCTGCTTTCCCGCAGAGCACAGAAATAGCGTATCACCGCGATTGTCAGAAAAATGGCTGCAATTTACGGGAGAGGGGGGGGGTCAAATATAACGTATTCAGACGAAAATGCTGTCTGCCCAGATGGAATAATTACGGAGAATAGTATTCTCGACCTCGTTATTCGCTGCGTTTTTTATGCAGAACGCGATGATTGGCTGTCTGTGTGTTCTGCGGGCAAGCAGACGCAAGGGCCTTGTTCATACGGAAGGTCTGATGTCTGCGCGAAAATGCACGGAGCTTATATTTTCAATGGCAGTTCAATTCTGTATTAAATTCAGGGTTGTGGGGATATGATGCGTATAAATTATGGAACGGGAAACTGCGATTTTTGAAAAGTATCGAAGTAGCACGGTCTTTTGAGGTAACAATTTGTGTTTTGTTTGGAAGTGTACGGCCCTTAAACTTCTGGAAGCCAAGGTATTATGAAATTTCATATTCTTTGGCCAGGATATGGGTACCTCGGTAATTAGTTGCAAAGAAAGTGCCAGAGTTAGGCTTAATTTTCTGCTTTCTCTGTTTTCACCTGACTTCTTTAGGCAGCAGTCACTAGAAAATGCCATAATTAGGCTTCACTGCTCGTTGTTTTGTTGTCACTTGGAAACTTTGGCTAATGCACAAACATTTGGTGATTATATCGGCAAGCTACCAAATAAACCGTATCTTTTTCCCCTTAGTAAGGGTTAAGAAAAATTCCTTTGGTCCTAAGTAACACTCTGAACGATCAGTTTACAAGTGCAAGGTTAGGCTCCTAGAATGACTAAACTTGGGTCAAGCTCGGTGTTCCTTGCTAAGATGGAAGCTTGGGAGAGTAGGTGATTCGTAATAGGAGCGACAGCGCAAAAAAAACTAGGACAAAAAGGTAGGAGACACGCAGTACAGCAAACAAGGGTGCTGCTGTACAACATATACGATTTTTTCTTTTACTTTTTTTGCCGAAATCAACTACGTGGTTAAAAAAACCATCCCTGGAATTTACGTACAACCATTTAAACTTTTAAACAAAAATCGAGCGAACGCCGGCCGGCCGGTAGATCAGCGCCTTATAGCGGCGTGAGAGAGTAGGTCAGCGAGACTACGCGCCTGTGGCAGAAGGCACACGCCTAGCCTCGCTCACTTGGTGTCTCACGCCGCGTTAAGGCGCTGATCAATCGACCGGTCGGCGTTCGTCCGATATTGTTAAAAATTCTGGAGGTTGCACATCACATCGACCATTCTGTCATATAGTCTTATCGTTTACCAGATAGTGAAATGGAGGGGACTTTATGTTGTTGCGCCTGGCAAAGAGTAAGAAAGGAAGCATGTGAGTTGTAATTCAGTTCCCATGTTGGTTCTTTAGTGTGTCTCGTTTATGCCCTTGTCTTTTTTCCGCTGTTACTGCGATTAAAGTTTACTCTGGCGTGCTGCCCCAGCAATCTCTGTAGGTCATTTCATTTGTTAAAGAAAAGCCGGGAACGGCGAGAGTGCTGCGTCAAGGGGCCGTCTCTGCACCACAGGTTCAGCCCATACGAGTGGCGCAACCCGCACCCTTGCGTTCGCGAGACCGGAGTCATGGAGAACCAGTTCAGTCTCGGGAACAGCTTCTGGTTCACGATCGTGACGCTGATGCACCAAGGCTGCGATCTCAACCCGAAGGCCATGTCCACGCGCATCGTAGGCACCATCTGGTGGTTCTTCACGCTCATCCTCATCTCGTCGTACACGGCCAACTTGGCCGCCTTCCTCACCGTCGAGCGCATGATCACGCCGATTGAAAGCGTCGAGGACCTCGCCGAGCAGAGCAAGATCGCCTACGGCACCCTGGACTCGGGCTCCACCATGACCTTCTTCAGGGTGGGGGCTCTCCCGGTTTCCTTCAGCTTCTACACTTACCGCATTTTGCATGGACACACGTGATCCTGTTCATGCATGCGCACGGATTTCCAATCTGCTTTCCTCCGGTACCTCATTGAGTAAATCATTATTTTCTACTTAAATATTGTAGAAAAATAACTAGCGCAACCCTCATCTTTTGATCCTTTATTAAATAGTTTTATAATCTTGTTTAATCTTACCATCGCTCCGGCGTTTTGACTTTGGGCATGAAAATGGTATAGCGTGATGTTTTCGGAAAAGATTTGGTTAAAACGTCTTCCTTGTCTTACGGATTTTTGTTTTGTTCACGTGTACCACCAGGCTGTTTTTTCGCGCACACTGCCGAATATTTTTGTAAGGAGCGAACCACTTTTAACTAAATGCTCTTCCAAATGTATAGAAAAAGAGTAAACAGATAAGAAATTGTACATTCTGCAAATTCCACCGTTATGCTAAGTTCTCATGTGACCCGATCATTTCATAAATTAAAAAAATGCACACTTCTTAGCGATAAGCTGATACCTCCATCTCCATAAAGGATCAAACAGTGTTTACCTGTGCAAAGTCAGCCTTGTCCATCGAAAATCGTGCACATCCCCATCCCATGTTTAATTCTTGACGATTGCACTTTCCCCGCGATTTAGGCACTCTCTTCGCATTTTATTTTAGAATTCACGGTCTTTCAATTTTACTGACATGTTTCGGCTACATTTATGGTACTCGCCAATATCCGTAGGTGGCCAGTAAGGAGGGAGGACTCTACTTACCAGTATTCGTAGTGACTTCGGTCCTGGCAATTATTATTTCCAGTTGAAACACGATGAGAATGGTCCTAGAAACGGAGGACATAGACAAGTTGATTGTCCTAGTATAAAATTAATCTGGGCCTCATATGTCCCTCTGTATCAATTGTTTTAAAATAAAGGGGCCAAATAATTTTAGAGATAGATGTATAAACTTGCTTTATCGATGAGCACGGCCGAACAGGTACGCGCCGCCTTCACGTTTGCCGTCAAACTTATCATCAACTGCTAAAACTTCCACCAAAGAAGTGGCAATCTTAGGTCCCTATTTGTATGGACGCCAAGCGGAACTTGAGCTAATCCATAAACACACTGCAAATAAACCGGTCAGTTACGTGTTACAGGCATTCCTAGCACCTCTATTTAAAATAACACTTCAGCCCTAATACGTTGTGAGTCCCTCTCAGCGCTTCAAACCCCTTCAGTTCTTCAAAACCCTTCACGCCTTGAAACCCTTCAACTGTTCGGACCCTCAGTCTTTCAACTCTTCAGACGCCCTAATGACTGAACCAAAAATAAAAAAATGCAGCTTGAAACATTAGTGCAAGTTGATCTCAGACATTAAGTTTTACATACATGATGTAACTAAAAAAAACAATACGAACCAACGATTGTTTAAACACGGCCGCAAGCAGCTGTACACAAAAGTGTTCGGACCAAATAGGGACAACCTACTTCTTTGTCGCCAAAATATATTTTCACAATGCGGCTGAATCAATTCCCGAGAAGCACGGTAGTTCAACTAATAAAACCGAGTAGGTGCATCCCTACCCATTCTCAGTAACATGTTTAGCAAAAATCACACGCGCGCAACCAACATTCGCAACTGTTGAGAAACCCTGAGCACAGTCATTCCGTCGTCTCTGATGCCGTTGCGATGGCGTCTCTGGCGTCATTTTCGCTCGCTGGGTGCTTTTGAAACCGGACGGACTAAGAGGTCCAAGAAACAGGGCACTGTTTCTTGGACCTCTTAGAAACAGGGCTTCTTGATTTGCACACCCAGCTCCGCTAAATATGTCCCACGCTTGGAACGAGATCCGACCCCGAGTGTCCGTTCGTTGTTTCACCTTCAGTTCGCGCCCGTTGACGGAAAACAACAACACGGCGATCAGCTTTTTTCACAGGCTGTATTTCGAATGAATAAAACCGTTAATCTTTAAACAAACAGCAAACATTTTCCTTCTCATTTTCCTTACACACCCTCTCTCTTGCAAGCGAGGACTTGGCGAAGGAAGACAGTGCGAGGGGAAAAGAGCGGAAACTAGAAAAGCTGAAGTGGAGATGAGCGCGACCTGCTTTCCACAACAACTTTTCTCGTGCGCGCCCTTTTACCTCTCGCTGAAGCTGCGTTAACAAAGGCCTCGACAGGATAGAGACGGGGGAACGTCGCCTCAATTTCCAACACTCGTTGCGGCCGCTCAATACAAAATGGCCAAGCGGCTTCCCCGACGCATATATCCTGAAGGGTCACTTGATCTTTCCCACAGACCCGATAAAATAGTTGTGACGGGTGCTGTTTTGACAGAAATGATTGGGACACACCCCACAGGCCTCTAGAAATTGATGAAGGGTCTCTAACACAGTGCAAGAATTCTTAAAAGGTACGTCAGGCCACTTAGAAAACTTTAACTAACATTTAAACGTCCTTAAACATTTTTGAAGGGTACCTCGCAAAATTCTGAGGACACCTAAGCACTTCTTATGAGAGAGAGAGAGAACATTTATTAAAGAAGCCCATGTCCAGGCAGTGGTTACTAGAGGGTGAGGCCTTCCGGGGAGGCTTGGCGTGTCAGATCGGAGCTTGTGGGAGTGTTGTTGAAGTCAAGGGTCTTGCACATAGGATATGTGCTGCGCTAGGCGAGGTCAGAGGTCAGGGCGCAGGTCCCAGGGGGAGTGGCCCTGTTCTCCGAGGTAACGGGCATGTGGGGAGGAAAGAGATGTGGAAGGAGAAAGTGGGGAGATTGTTGGGCGTGAGCACTAGACCAGTAGGTGTGCCTGGCGTCGGGATAGGTGCCACAGACCTGACAAAGGGGGGGGGTTCTGGGGTGGTTCATAATATGGTGGGTTAGGAGGTCGCACTGCAGGGAGATTTTCTGCTTGGCGAACATATGTACCCTCGCGGCGTGTGAGGTTAGGGGTGTGAGGTGGAAGGGTGCGGCGTGAAAGGCGGAGATCTTCATGCGCTGTCATTGAGCTTTGCGATGAGCGACGCGTTCTTCATGTAGTATGTCAGTTCGTGTTTGATGTGTGCCGGTACGGAGTTGGTTGGAAGTCTCTGAGGGCTCCTTGACTATCTCAGCGGATAGTAAAGGATTCGGTAGAGTAAGGCTGCAGGAGGATGGCTTGTGCTATGGACTGCGCCTCTGCCGCTGTAGGGGAGGGTACATGTGCATGGTGCCGGACTGTTCCTCTTTTGGGGCCCACTGTGGCGGTGGTGGAGATGCACTTCTTATGAGTTGTAAATACGAAAGCATGAATGTCGTTCTGCTGCTCCCTTTGTCCATGTGCGGTGTACTGGCGTTGACGGCTACGTTTCGCTACTGCCGAGGTTGCGGCCGGCGGCCGAGTGCGTGCTCTCGTGAAGCGGCTGCATGCCCCCCCTCCCCTTTCGATCCACCGGCAACGCGTGCCAATAGAGCTGCGGCCTAGCGCGCGCTCTCGTGAAGCGTCCGCCATTGGCTATCAGGAGCCATTTTGCTCAGCTAATGGGAGAATGGGCATTTATTTCGCTTTTTCTGAGGTTACAGACGCCGCCCAACGTGCTACATAGGATAGTTAATGCTTTCGCAGTTGAACTCATAGGAAATCCTGGCGGGCTTCACTGACGGTTTTTCAATAGGGACGACATGACATAATGAGGCAGTAGTGCCATTAACGGCGATTTATAACCTTCATTTAAAGTGACATTTATCCGGGATGAATAAAGGAATGATCAAATGATTGAATGAATGAAATTTGGCTGTTTTCCTAGAATGGGCACTGACTCGAGTCACCAAAGACAAATACTATTTCAAATATTATCCTTGGCATGTTTAAGAAACTGTTATTTAAGAAAATCCTATCATTTCCTTGATTTGAAATATAATTAATTAAGATTCCTCTTGTTCACCCTTTGAACGTTCTTTGTTACATCGTCCTCACTGTTGTAAAATGCGCTTAAGGAGTCTGCCTCTTCGAGCAATATTAACATGGGTACCGACTTCTTTAAGTTTCATAGTAGCATGTTTAGGCGTCGTTATTACCTTCCCACATATAATGCATGTTCTATTTCGTCGTGCTAGACTTCCGAACGTCCTGCTCGCAGCTCCCCAACCTTAGCCTCAAATAATATTGTACACCACTAGATGTATCGAACATGTTTTCCATTTTTATTTGAAAAATGAATCTAGCAAGCGCCAGAGTAAGGAGTTCTAAGAATGGTTCATGAAAGGTCTTAGGAGATGGTAGGGCTTGTCGGGTTTTCTAGACCTACTGAAACTCCTACGTTTTGATTGAGTGTTTCCGACTAATTGCGCCGTTTCTTTCTCCTTTCTGCAGGATTCCAAAATCGAGACGTACCAGAAGATGTGGCGGTATATGGAGAACCGTCCCACCGTGTTCGTGAGCACGTACGAGGACGGTGTGGCCCGGGTGTTGCAAGGAAACTACGCCTTCCTGATGGAATCCACCATGCTAGATTTTATGGTGCAAAGAGACTGCAACCTAACTCAAGTTGGTGGGCTCCTCGATTCGAAAGGCTACGGAATTGCAACACCTATGGGTAAGCAGGGTCGACCTTTACTTTGCTCTACTCTACCGTGCTCGTGGCGAACTGGCCTTTGAAAGAAACAGGTTTAGCTGTGCAAAAAGAGATTACCAACGAAACTACGTGCTGATATTCTTTTCTGACAAAAGCGTGCGGTTTAACTTTGGCTCCTGGTGACAGTAAGATCTTTTGCAGAAGCTGATTGGCCATGCAGCCACAGCTTGCTGCTGGGCGAGTGTGGTTGATCATTGGGACATGTCTGATTTTTAGCGAGTCCGCGATCGGGCAGTATTTTGGTGTGAACGTCTCATTAGCATACGGACGGCTACAGCGGTCACGAAGCCTCTGAAGCGCTTCTTCCGAGTACTTCTTTATTCAACCGTCAATGTCAGCACATGTACAGCAGCCGAACTACTCAAGTTTTTCAAAGGAAGCACGGCTTCTTGATTGCTTCCAATGCAAAATAGGGAACAATCACAATTTCAGCTTCCGTCCGTTATGGTATCGTCGCCGGACTGCGTTTGCAGCAGACATTCCACTTTTTCTTGTTTTGGTTGGGAGATGACTTGAAGTGTTTTTTTTTCTTTTATTTCAATCTCTTTACTTTGTAGCGGACAAACCTCTTTCTTTGTGGAAATTCATCATCTGCTCATGGTATCTTTACTCGCTCAGTGACACTCAAATTAAATTTTGTTCTGGGGTGATCAATATCAAGCCACTGGGAGATAACTTCTGTAATTTATTAAAGTTGCCAACTGTAAAACGTGGCGCCAAAATAATCTCGACCATAAAAGTTGCCGCTTCAATTCAGGTATCGTCCATGCCAGTTTTACTACGGGCTTAGTGTTTCAGGACGGTTAGCGCGTGCATGTCAGCACGGTTGTGGAGTTTGTGCCATTTGCCGGACTCGGTAGATATTTCTCAGATATCACCGCAACCAACTACAATTTTTTTCAATTGGGAAGTATGTACGCGGATAGAATTGAGAAAAATTTACGCGTCTCTATTTCTCAAAGGAGATCACGCTCCATATTTAGTCATCGAGATATTATAACAGGACTTTGGGAATAAGGAGACACAAACGTGATTCCAGAAAAACAAAAGTTGAATTATTATTTTTAAAAAAACTACTGAAAAAAATGAGAGCCGTTTACAACACCCTGAAACGCCGAATTAGAGCGCAGTTCTTGAGGAGAAGGAGGGAAGGGTACTAAGAGGAGGGTATACGCCTCCTCCCTCCTCCTCTGCATGGCCAAAGGTCATGCGAGTGGTGGGGTCACGTGACCTCGGGGGGGGGGGGTCACGTGACCAGGGTCACGTAACCGCGCGGACGTCAGGTGACCCTCGCGAGGTCACGTGAGCCTTGCTGCATGACCCACGCGCGGTGCATTATGGGACATTTCCCATAATCACCGCGCGGTTACGCCGACAACGCTCAAGCCGGAAACGGGCGCCTAAGTGCTGCGCTCTAAAAAAATAAAAACGATCTAATTGGGACACGCAAATCGAAAAATTATTTTACGCGAAAAAAAAAGATTTTTAGAGCAATATTGATTGCGCGAGGCACCATTTAGTCTGCATTCACAACCTTTCCACTTGTTTTCTCTCTCAGCATTTTGGGCACGTGGAGGAGAGGTGGATCGTCTTGGCGATCACGTTGAGGTAGAGAAACTGTATGACCATCTCGTTGAGGTGAAAAGAGTGTATGACTATTCCGTGACGTCGTGGACATTGCGCGCAGAGTTTAAAATAAGTCTTACGCCGTCAATATTGCTCTAAAACTTCCTTTTTTCCAAATAATATGCATTTTTGACACGTGTGTACACACCACACAGTTAAAAAAATAAACATGTCATTTTTTGTGGCCGTTTGAGTAGAAAATGTTATGTCACCTCAAGTGTCAAAGCCTACGTAACTTTTCGATTAATAACCTTGAGAGCCTTACTGTCGGCTGGCAGATTGTGCGCCTGAGCCTGGGACGGAGCACGGGAGTTTCTTTGAAATGTAGTCGATGCCTCACTTAAAGAGGTACTGAAATGAACTAAAGATTTCTTAAAACACATCGATAGGACACACCTCTTTTTGTAATTACTACTGGATTGGATTGGCTGCCTGGCCGAACACGCTCGCAAGCCTAGTATCTCCCTGTCGCGACTTCCAGTTCGTCTAGTTCGGACGTCTGACACCGCCTGCTAGTCGTAGAAGCAGACGCGCGGCAGCCTCCAGCATCGTCTGCTATTCCGCCTCCGTCTTTCGTCGTCTGCAACGCCCGTAAGATGCGACCAGGGTGTAAGATAGACAGGTGGGGAAACAAGAGCCAAATGAGTGACCGGATTGTGTCCCCCACGGTTTCTCTTTTTCTGTGGCGCCATCTATGAGGAGCACCGCGAACTCTCACTCCGGGTGGGCGACCGGTGGCAACCGGCTAAACTGACGGAGATAGTTTCTCGTGGAATTTCAATGGAGGATTGTCGTGCTCTCGGTTTATTTTGCGCACTCTCCTATAAAGTTCCATGCAAATCCGATTCCAATTTTTTCCTCTCGCCGCAGCGTCATCTGACGCAAATCGGGGATACCCGCAAGCAGACGAGTACACAATCCTGTCACGGCGCTGCAGTAGGCTTCTATGGGCCGTTTCCCCACCTGTCTATCTTAGACCTTGGATGCGACCATGAAAGCGGCGCGTCGGTGTCCGTTGCCACCTGCGTCTGTCTGCTATTCCGTCCCCGTCTAGAAACGTCTGGAACGCGCGCAAGTTTCAACACTGAAAGCAGCGTTGCATCGTTCAGTCATTTACAAGCAATTGTCCAATACAAGCGTGCGTCAAAGTCTGTTGATGCAAAGAAAGAAGCGACCGAGAGGACAAAATATATCAACAAGATAAATATGCAGTTTTTCAGTTTTTCTAGTCTTGCTGTGTTCGTTTGTTTTTTTTCGCATGGCACCCGCGAGCAATGTTTTTGAGCGTCATGACAAACAATTAAAACGCGACCTACATATATTCGTTCTTATCAGGCCAGGTGCACTGCAAAACTTCAGAACTATTTTCTTTCAAAGCAAAATGACAGGAACATACATGGACAAATTCGATGAGTGCTAAACACCGAATCGCCTCCCGTCAAATGGCTCGCAATTGCTTACCTGTCTAGGTGTATTCTGGGTATTGAAACCATCGTCGCAATCACGACGGTTCCACAATTCACAAAGCAGTGGGGCCGCTTTTACAAAAAACCAAAGTGTATAGTCTGCATCAAGACTCGAAAGCAAACGAATCAAGCAAGATCGAGGCAAACAGTCGACGTGGCACGCTAGGCTTCGGCCCGTCCCAGTAGGAAAACAGCACCACCTCAGCGATTCTGAAATGCGTGTACTTGCGACAGTACTTCGCTGCAAGCTATGTTGGTTGAGATCTTCATTTAACAGCTTGGTGAACGCAGAACGACTGGCACTCATGATAATAAACGATCTCAACGAGCTACACTCGTTGAGAACGTCACAAACGCAGGCAGTCATGGTTCTTTTCGCTTGAAAACAAAGCGGAAAAGGAAATTTCGGAATTTTGTTTTTGAAAACATTGATGATTCTATCTAGATTATCTGTTTCTCGAACATAAAATGATTTTCGATACAGATACCATTAGGTTATGGAGAAACAATTTTACAGTGAACAGCTCACGTGTCAATCATCTCTCGAACCAATGAGAGAGGTGAAGTTAGGCTCAGCTAGCTAGCTAAGCACTTTTTGTTATAGAGGGTTGCCCCCAGCTAAACTGCGTCTAACGTCGTAAATATTGCACAATTTTATATCGTGGTAAACAAAAAGTGCCCCATCACGCCTTTTAAAACATATGTTTTTTCATTTGAGTGTCTCTTTAATGGCTGGTCCCTGTTCTGGTTGAGAATAATCCTCTACGGACTAGTTAGATCAAACCCATAGTCGGTGAGAGGTTAAGAGAGAGGTGGACGCTCCTCCCACCTCTTTCTACTTTAGCAGATCGAATGCTGAAGCGGAGATCACCTCCTTTCCAGCATTCGCTGGAATGGAGGTGGGAGGAGCTATCCACTTCATTCTTGACCTGTCACCGACCATAATTCAACAAAAAACACCCGAACCCAATCTAAGCTTGAAACATATTTTGTGCCAACCATATAGAAGGGACAAGTAGGTGTATAACGTAAACTTTTTTTTTTAAGCTATAACTTTAATGCGGTTTTGCCATCATTGGAAACGACATCCGTTTTCATTGACGTTGGCGTAATAATGCGTTGCTTGGAGCGCGTCTCCGACCGGTGTGTCTAGCGTCCGATGCCTCCCATGCATCGAAATTTGTCCTGATGTGGCAAAAACAACTTCACAAAAGCCGCAGTGTCATACCGTTAGATGCCGCGATCCTGGCGGTTGGCCGTGCAAGTTCCGGCAAGAAGCACGAGCAAACGCCAGTGTCGCTGTCGTCGTGGCATCCGAACTCCTAGCTGCCCAAGCTTTCGTAGACTTTCAAGTGGGAGGAAACGACCTGCAGCGAACAGGCGTCGTCTACCACATTCACCACCGTGGCGGGGGTGAAATGACACCACCAGGATCGCAGTCGGCGTCTTCATAACACTTCTGTGACGTCATCGGGAATAAAAATTGAGGGATCACTTTTCCGGACTTCATAAACACACCAGTCGAAGACATGTTCCAGTTACCGTAGTAATAGGGCGTAGGGTGTTCGCCACGACATTGCCAACTGCTTGGAAAAAATATCGCCCGCCGCTCCACGGATTCGATCCTGGGGCCGCTGCGTGTCAAGCGGGCACATTACCACAGGGCTGCGCCATAGCAGCTTTGACATTCCGTGAGATAAATTGCACTTGCAAAAAAAGAAAAGACGCACGTGCATATGAGTCACGTCTAGTGCCCG
The DNA here is from genome assembly GCA_037355805.1 of Ixodes ricinus. Classification (NCBI taxonomy): domain Eukaryota; kingdom Metazoa; phylum Arthropoda; class Arachnida; order Ixodida; family Ixodidae; genus Ixodes; species Ixodes ricinus. Next base: position 339,761 of record JAZHYW010005267.1, on the reverse strand, counting down.
CTCTAGTTGGCCACAGTTGGTGTGACGTCAGGATAGGAAATTTTTTGTTATTCTTAATTAATTTCAATCTTAATCGGAGTTAATTATTGAAATTAAAAGCCTCGGTTATCCATCCATCCTATTCCAGCTTGAAGACAAAGCCTGCCCATTGAGTCATCGTTAGCGGATCCCTGAGCCGCCCCAAGCGGAAAACGCTCTGAAGTTTGACGAGAGTGCGGCGCAAAGCAGCAGGCTTTGGTGTCTTGGCGTCGTTGCGTGCTGGCGACGACAAGACACCCGAGTGAGACGCTGTCTTTCAGCGTCTTACTTGCTGAAAGAAAGCGCTGTGAAGTACTAAAACGTAGAAAACCAACTAGCCCAAGCAGCGGTGTTTTAGAAGATGAAAGATACGCTGGCGGCGACGCTGACTCCTGTCGCCGTTCGTCTCAGGAAAAATTGAGAGGTGCATGCTTGTGAGAACGAAGCAGTTGGGAAATATGCAAAATAGCAGTACCCCTATCGGTTCAGGTGCACTCTGGGAGCAGCAGACAGTAAATTGGTAGCATCGGTTTCAGTTTCGTCGGGTTGCGCATCTGTCGTCCGCTATCTTCTCCGCATCGCCATTGCCCACGTCGTCGTAGACTTCTGCAGACTTACGCGCGGTGCAGTACGTGCGCTTATTTTCTTCTCGGTTCATATCGGACACAATAAATAAAAAAACAGTTACGACGTTGCTGGTATCGGGAGCGAGTGAAAACGCCGCAACGGCGAAGTCCAGTGAATGCAGATCGAGAAAAGCCTAACGCTGTGCCAGCTTACTGCGTGCATTTGTTTGCAACCTCGAGAACAGCCACTGAGGCTATACGCCTCGCAAGTGGGCTCATTTTCGTCTTCTCCGCATTAGAAAGGAAGTAGCGGTGACGTCAGAACGCCGAGCCCTGATTGGCTGATCGCGACCCCTATCTGAGCGTCGTCTGCTCCTTTGCAACGTCGTCTGCTCGCAACGTCGTCTGCGTCTGTCTTACCTTTCCTGCGACTTTCGGAAGTGCAGGTCTTTACGAGCGAGCTCGACTTCGCCTTTCAGAAAGGGCAGACGAAATAACTCGAGCGGTGCGTTGTTTTTGTCTAAGAACTAGCAGACGCGCATCAGGGAGGGAAGTCAAAGGACTCACTGGTGAGGTGTCCCGAGGCGCCGAGGCCTGTTTGCTAAGAACCGAGAGTGAGCGTGTTAGTGTCCGCAAGTTCCCTCCCAAGTACTTTTTCCTCCTTTTTGTGCGGCGAGACTCCTCACTCTTTAACGGCGTCGGCCGGTTGGCGCTGTTATCGTCGTCTGCTTTACGTCTGCTAGTCAAAGTGATGGCTGCTTTACCTTTCCTGCGTCTGTCGGAGATTCACCGCTTTTTCACCGGCGAGAGTCACCGCTGCCTCGGAAAACAAGGAGATGATAAAAGGAAGAGATTGACCTCTTAATCTAAAATTGAGGTCAGCGATCAAAGTATAATACGGGAAGGGTTCACAACGGTCGCGCGGGCATAGCTGCCGCGGGCGCAGCTGACCAAGTAGGCAGCGCGCCCGTGGCCTAACGGTTATCGCGCTTGCCTTCTACGCAAAAGGCCAGGGTTCGATTCCTGGCCGCGTCTACACATTTTTGATAATGCTCTAATGTGATGTTCTGGTGAATTCGAGATCCGTCTTGCTGATTCGAGGTTAGAATGTTCCACACACCGAACCTTCTACGCCGCATGTTCCAGAAGCCCACGCGGGTACAAAAGGGCTCCGCGTGGCAAGCCGGGGTCAGTCTCGCCCAAGCGTTCGACTCTGATGCTCGCCGACTTCGACGCCCGCGACGCTCTGTTGTTATTTTCTGTTTCCTTTTTTGTTTTGGGCACAAGTTCGCCCCCATTAAACGTTTCAGTTTCCTCAGTTATTCCTTGTTTGTCACCTCGTCACTCGTGACATTTTGGTGGAGGTGCGGGGTACCGCATGCCCCTGCCGCGTACCCCTCCGAGGGCCCGCAGTGCAAGTCCGACGCCAAGCCCACGAAGAACCAACGAAGGCACTACCGAGATCCGGTTCAGTCGTCGCACCCAAGGCCTACACCCGGAATTCGGACTTCTGCCGCCCAGGACCAAGCAGCCAACGAGGCCGACGATGGCCGACCAGTCGCCGACCCCCGCCGCTCCTGCCGTCGTCTACCTGCCCGCCGCTCCCCTTACGCCGACTCCCTTCCACGGCGAGATCCACGAGGATGTCGAAGACTGGATCAAGCATTACGAACGTGTAGCTCGCCACAACGGATGGACGGCTGAGCAGCGCCTCCAGAACCTGTACTTCTCGCTGGAGGGTACCTCGAGGCACTGGTTTGAAAACCACGAAGCCTCCTTCACTACATGGGAGTCCTGCGTCGCCGAACTGAAGCGGACGTTCCTTAATCACCACCGTCGCCAGCGAGCAGAGGACCTACTTCAAACAAGGGTGCAGGGCCCCAACGAAAGCGTGACCAGCTTTGTTGAGGACGTCCTGCGGCTAAGTGCCCGAGCCGATGCGGAGGCCGCCGAGGAAAAGAAACTTCGAGTCCTCATGCGTGGCGTCAAGGCAGAAATTTTCGGAGGCCTGGTCCGCAACCCCCGACTACCGTCGATGCTTTTGTGAGTGAAGCCACCAACATCGAGCGCGCGCTGACGGCCCGAGCAAGCCACTACCACCAAATCGCCGGCGCGCCTGCTGCTCCAACTGTCGCTGCTTCCCTTCTGGACCTGAATACCAGCGGTGCCGACAGCCTTCGGGAGATCGTCCGTGAAGTCGTCCGGGAAGAACTCCGCAAGATACTTCCCGCTGCGGATCGCCCGTCCTCACTGTCGCTCGCCGAGGTTGTCCGGGAAGAAGTTCATCAGGCGCTGCAGCCAGAAGTTCTCGTCGGCGCCACTCCCGAACCGCCCACGCTGAGTTACGCCGCAGCTACCCGACGACCACCGCCCCTAGCTCACCAGTATACGGCGCCACCCCGACGTGAGCCTCCAGCGCCGCAGTATTCCCGACGCCAAGAAGATCGGGCGCACGTCCGCCCAGAACAAGCTGCGCCGCGAAAGACCGACGTGTGGAGGACGGCCGATCGACGCCCGTTGTGCTATCACTGCGGGGAAGCCGACCACATCTACCGACGATGCCCCTACCGCCAGCTGGGCCTACGAGGGTTTGCGCCCAACGACCCTCGACCGCGTCTCGGAGAGCGACCTCGGGACATCGAGGACTACCTCCGCCGCTCTTCATCTCCTGAGTCGTCTCCCCGCCGGGGATTCCGTTCACCGTCTCCCCGACGCTCGCCATCGCCCTTCCGCCGGTCTCGCCGGGACAGCCTGTCACCCATCGCTTCCCGTCGGGAAAACTAGGTGCGGCAATGCCGGGAGGTGGTGTTGCCGAAGACGAACGGTGCCAAGATCCTCCAAGACCGTCGGAGCACTCCCACTCTAACGCCGCAACGCCCCGAAACGACGTTTCTGCAACGGTGTCGAATTACCTCAACGTTATCATCGACGGCCACGACGCGACGGCACTCGTCGACACCGGTGCAGACTACTCCGTTTTGAGTGGGAGACTCTCTCGTCGCCTTCGGAAGGTTACGACGTCGTGGGACGGACCGCAGATACGAACCGCCGGCGGACATCTGATTACACCTGTCGGCAGGTGCACTGCTCGCGTTGAGATCCACAGTGAAACCTGCCCTGTGAAGTTCGTCGTTCTGCAAGACTGTTCGAGGGACGTCATTCTCGGAATGGACTTCTTGTGTGAATACGGCGCAATCATCGACCTTGCGACAAACAAGCTGACGCTTCGGAAACCTGTCCCATCGGCAGAAGATCCCAAAGCAACGTTAGCTGCAATGCGAATCCTCACCAGCCACGTCAACCTGCCGCCGCTGTCGAGTGCCTTTGTGCCCGTCGGGACCGAAGAAGCCACCTGCGGTGTAGCACTGCTGGAAGGAAGCGTCCAACTTCTCCTAGGACGAGGGATTGGCATTGCAAGAGGCGTAACCGAGCTCCAGGACGGGCGTACACTCGCTCTTGTCACCAACTTCCGGCAAGAGTCGCAGCACCTTACAAAGGGTGCAGCTGTGGGCTACGTCGAGGAAATTCAGGACTCAGCCGCTATCGCCGTGATCTCAGAAGACGTCTCTCCGACGCAGCATAAGAGCACCACGCCGTCAGATATCGACATCGACCCAACCCTCCCCCTTTCCCACCGACGACAGCTGACTGACCTCCTCGCCGAGTTCAATGAGTGCTTTGCCACGTCATCAAAGGTGCGCCAGACGACGGTCGCGAAGCATCGAATAGTTACTGATGACGACGCACTACCTGTGCATCGGCAACCGTACCGAGTTTCGGTGAAAGAAAGGGAAGCCACCCAGAAGCAAGTTCAGGAAATGCTTGATGACGACATCGTCCAGCCCTCAAACAGTCCGTGGGCTTCCCCATTAGTCTTGGTGAAGAAGAAAGACGGAACACTGAGGTTCAGCGTGGACTATTGCCGGCTGAACGCAGTAACAAAAAAGGACGTCTATCCGCTGCCCCACATCGACGACACCCTGGACCGGCTGCGCCACGCCCGATACTTTTCGTCGATGGACCTGAAGAGCGGGTACTGGCAGATTGAGGTCAACGAACGAGATCGTGAGAAGACGGCCTTCGTCACGCCGGACGGACTGTATGAATTTAAAGTAATGCCGTTCGGGCTGTGCACAGCGCCGGCCACCTTCCAGCGCGTTATGGACACCGTCCTTTCCGGCTTGAAATGGCAGAGCTGTCTCGTCTACCTTGACGACGTTGTGGTATTCGCGAGCGAATTCGACGAGCACCTGAGACGACTGCGAGCCGTGCTACGGGCTTTCAAGGCTGCTGGGTTGACCCTCAAGCCTTCCAAGTGTCGGTTCGCCTATGGTCAGCTGAAATTCTTGGGCCACGTCGTGAGTGCTCAGGGAGTAAGCCCTGATCCTGCAAAGACGTCCGCTGTCGCCGAATTCCCCAAACCATCAGACAAAAAGGCCGTCCGAAGATTCCTTGGGCTGTGCGCCTACTACAGACGTTTTGTTCGTGATTTTGCACAGATTTCTGCACCGCTGATGCATCTGACGAAGGACGACGTGCAGTTCCAGTGGGGAGAGGAGCAAGAACATGCGTTCGAAGAACTCAAACGAAGGCTCCAGTCGCCCCTATCCTCGGGCATTTCGATCAGTCGGCGGAGACAGAAATCCACACGGACGCCAGCAATACCGGTCTCGGTGCGGTACTCGTGCAGCGACAGGAAGGGGCAGAGCGAGTAATCGCTTACGCAAGCCGGGCGCTGTCTAAGGCAGAAAAAATTATTCAACGACCGACAAAGAATGTCTTGCTGTCGTCTGGGCAATAACCAAGTTCCGCCCATACCTGTACGGGATCCCGTTCCGCGTTGTCACGGACCACCACGCTCTCTGTTGGCTCGCCAATCTCAAGGACCCGTCAGGACGCCTTGCTCGCTGGAGCCTTCGACTGCAAGAATTCGACGTGACAATTGTGCACAAGTCTGGCCGCAAGCATAATGACGCCGATTGTTTGTCAAGGGCCCCAGTCGAATATCCTCCCGACAGCACCGACGACGACGATGACGCCCGTTTTCTCGGAGTAATTACAGATACCGACATGGGAGCACTTCAACGAGACGACCCTGAACTTCGCGCCGTGATCGACCACCTCGAAGGTCAGGGAAGTTCCGTTCCGCAATTCTTGGCCCGAGACTTGTCAAGCTTCGTTCTGCGGCGAGGCGTGCTTTTCAAGAAGAACTTCGGAACCAGCAACCCTGCCTGGCTGTTGGTTGTTCCTGCCAGCTTGCGAGAAGATATTTTTCAAGCTTGCCACGACGACCCAACGGCTGGACACCTTGGCTACAGCAGGACACTCGCCCGGATTCGTGACAAGTACTACTGGCCGAGACTCCCGAAAACCGTCCATTTGTATACACGGTCGTGCCATGAGTGCCAACGACGTAAGAAGCCTCCGACGAAGCCAGCAGGACTCCTGCAGCCGATATCTGCCCCGACTACGCCCTTCCAGCAGGTCGGAATGGATTTACTTGGGCCATTCCCAACATCGACGCAAGGAAACCGCTGGATTATCGTCGCGACCGATTATCTTACATGATACGCCGAGACGAAAGCCCTTCCGTCGGGAACAGCGGTGGAAGTCGCCAAGTTTTTCGGCGAATCTATTCTCCTTCGACATGGCGCCCCCGAAGTCTTGATAACCGACCGAGGGTCATCGTTCTTGGCTCAGCTCACGCAAGAGATCCTTCGGCTCAGCCACACCAGCCATCGTCAGACCACCGCGTACCATCCGCAGACCAACGGGCTAACGGAGCGGCTCAACAAGACGATCGCCGACATGATCTCCATGTACGTCGACGTAGAGCACAAGACGTGGGACGAGGTATTACCATACGTCACATTCGCCTACAACACCGCAGCTCAAGAAACAACCGGAGTTACACCATTCGAGCTGGTGCATGGCAGGAAAGTGACAACCATGCTGGACGCGATGCTGCCCCATGAGCCAGTGGAGGACGGATGTGACGATGCCCACGTGGTCAGTCAGAGAGCAGAAGAGGCACGCCAACTAGCCCGCCTTCGAATCCACGATCAACAGCGTGCCGACGCTCGCCGGTACAATCTTCGGCGCCGCGCCGTCCACTTTCAGCCCGGAGACAGGGTGTGGGTGTGGACACCGATACGGCGCCGCGGTCTCAGCGAAAAGCTTCTGAAACGCTATTTTGGACCCTACAAGATCATCCGACGCCTCGGCGATCTGAACTACGAAGTCCTTCCCGACGGAACGCGCCCATCTGCAAGACGTCAGCCGCGACCCGAGGTGGTGCACGTCGTCCGGCTGAAGCCTTATTACGAACGATAGAACTTTCCACCCTCGTCGACGAGTGAACTGTGAACTGTGAACTGTGAACTGCGGCTCGCGATTCTGCTGTCCTTTTGCTGTGGATTTCTTCTGTTTTGTTTTTGCTTTGTGCTACATCGGGACGATGCACTTTTTTAAAGGGGGAATAATGCCGCGGGCGCAGCTGACCAAGTAGGCAGCGCGCCCGTGGCCTAACGGTTATCGCGCTTGCCTTCTACGCAAAAGGTCAGGGTTCGATTCCTGGCCGCGTCTACACATTTTTGATAATGCTCTAATGTGATGTTCTGGTGAATTCGAGATCCGTCTTGCTGATTCGAGGTTAGAATGTTCCACACACCGAACCTTCTACGCCGCATGTTCCAGAAGCCCACGCGGGTACAAAAGGGGCTCCGCGTGGCAAGCCGGGGTCAGTCTCGCCCAAGCGTTCGACTCTGCTGCTCGCCGACTTCGACGCCCGCGACGCTCTATTGTTATCTTCTGTTTCCTTTTTTGTTTTGGGCACAAGTTCGCCCCCATTAAACGTTTCAGTTTCCTCAGTTATTCCTTGTTTGTCACCTCGTCATTCGTGACAATATTCCATCCAGCACGCCAGCCGGTCGTGGGCAGACGGTCTTGGCCAAGGACCGTTGGAGCACCGCTGCGCCGAGTCGGAATGCCTGCTTGGCCTATCTGCCGAGCTCGCTTGGTCGGGGTCAGTGGAATCGTGGCCGTTGGAGCGTTTCCCCGGATGTTTGTGGATCCAGCGTTCTTGTTCGTCGTGGTTTATTTCAAGTACTTTTTACTTTTTTTCTTGCTGCTTGTAATATGGACGCGTGAGAAGAGCACGTACAAGAATAAACGTCCGTTGGTTGTTCCGACCAAGTAACTGAGCGACGCTGTCGGCCATGCTGATTTGAACGTAAGAATTGTGTAAGACAGCTTCGGAGCTGTCGTAGGATTCCGTCGTAACCTGCGCAAAACTTACGATAATTTCGTTTCGTGAACACGAATTTGTTGTCACGTTTTGTCTTACGCACAGTTTTGGCGTTAGATTGTTTCGTGAATCTGGCCTCTGCACTTTCGAAAGTCGCAGGAAAGGTAAGACAGACGCAGACGACGTTGCGAGCAGACGACATTGCAAAGGAGCAGACGACGCTCAGAAAGGGGGTCGCCATCAGCCAATCAAGGATCGGCGTTCTGACGTCACCGCTACCCCCTGCGCAAGAAGCAGACGAACTTGCCCTCCGCATTACTTCAGTTTTTAAACACCCTTGTTGCCGTGGCCCATGTCCGTACGGCGACGGGGTAAGAGGAGCGTGTTAGCGCTTGAACGCATTCTCGTACAGCGATGTTAGTCATGTACCGCGTTAGCCTGACTAAAATTCGCGATTGGCGAATTAAGGGTGTTTTAAAACTGGAGTTTTATTCTCATTGTTTTTTTCTTGATGTTCCAAACGAATGCGCGCAGTGAGCTGGCACGGCGTTTTCCCTACGACGATCTGCGTTCACTTATGTCGCCGTTGCGGTGTTTTCGCTCGCTCCTATACTCTGCTTCACCTTATGATGTACCGCAGGAAAGGCTACAAGCGCGAGCTCCTTGCTCTGGGGCACATCTCGGCGGCACAAGCTCTCGTGACTTAAGAGCAGCTGCCAATGCTATGAGCTCGCGCTTCTAGCCTTCGCTGTGGTACAACATAAGGTGAAACGAAGTATAGTGCCAGTGTGGGGAAAGAGACCAGAGACGTGTCCTGTCCGGATGGCCGTTCATGGAGTACCGACTTACGGGTGCCCAAGCCCCGCATGCCCCCTAATTGTCCGCGCGCTCTTCCTTGTCCTTTATCTCTCAACATCCTGTCCTGCCGGCGCTGGAGTCAATGCTGCCTCAAGAAGGAAGAGCCGATGGACAGGCCTATTGACCTCTCGCCCACCTGGGTCGCTAAACTCGTCAGGCACAAATATGCTTTGTGTTATGACATAGTGGGGGAGGAGCCGAAAGATTGCCGCGAAGTTTTCTTTCCTCACAAACCCGCAGATTCGTGTATCTTCGTGACGCTTTTCATTGAAGGGGCAAACAATCCCTACCACTCCCTAGGCGCCGAACAAGGAACAAGAGCAGCACAAGACAGCGCACGGAGACGACTGTGGTTCATTCGTGTGACGTCACGAGAAGGATTATCAACTGCGACCGACATGTTTGACGGTCTCTAGAAAGCACGGCGGTGGCTTGGGTAATTGCATTCTAAAAAGCAGCACCGTCAAAGTTGATAGTCTAACATCGTTCTTATTTCTGCCGATAAAGCAGAATTTACTAAACAGCGTCCCTGTCGTTCCTTTTATATATCTCGGCGTTTTGAATTTGATCAAAGTGTAGCCCGACGTGGCTAGGTCACAACCAGCCGAGTAGCATTGTCGACTTTCGGACGGACTTCACTTCCGGGCAGTTGCCCTCCCCTCCCCTCTCCCCCCCCCCAAATCGGAGGGATAAAAACATTTTATGGTAGACTTTCAAAGAATAGACAAACTTGGATTAATTCTGGGTTCACCAACGGAGATAACAGTAATTTCAGGTTGTCAATATTGATGGTGATGTTTTGAGAACGCGAAGACACCAAGCTTTTCTCGTACACAACAAAACTCTTTACCGTCGACTTGAACACACACCATCAAATTTGTCGCTCACAACTGATAATCTTGACCCTGACGTCAAAGGTATGAACTATAAAAGGACGTCACTGAACGCGCCTGCATACAATGAGCCCTGGCACGAGCCTCTCGTCGGAAGTCTGTCATGGCCGTACGTGACTTCATGGAGCGCGAACAGTTTTAATTCCCAAATCTCTAGAACCATTATTTCGAAAATTGCGCGCTGTGCTGTTCCTCGTCATCGCTCAGTTGGAACGCCACTAAGCAGGGTCGTCGAAACAGGAGGATACAAGGATGGGGGGGGGGGGATTCCCTTTTCCCCCCCGGCGCCGTCGAAAGAGGGGGCAAGGTGCATAAAGGTGTAAGGGGGAGAGGGGGTTTCGCTCCAGCCCCAGACCATAGCATTTCAGAGAGTTATAATAAAAAAAATGCAATACGTTTACAGTTCTCTGTAATGTCGAATTACAGTGCAGTTCTTGAGGAAGAGTAGGGTAGTGTATGCCCCTCCACGCCCCCCTCCCTCCCCCGTACCCTCCCCGCCTCCTTCCTCTCGAGCTCCCCTCCCATTTAGCGGGAAAACTGAATTGGTGTTGAGGTGATGTGACTTCAATTTCCCCGCTAAATTTAGCGGGGAAATGTCTCATACTGCAGCGCGCGCAATTACGCCGACGGCGACGCTGACGCCGCTCAAGCCCGAAACGGACGCCTGAGAGCTTCGCTCTAAAAATTCGAGGGAAGGGATATCCCCCTTTTTCACTACCATCAGCCCTCTCTCTCTCTCTTTCTCCCCCTCTCTCCCGAACAATTTCTACGGCCCTTCCTGACTCATATGTGTGTGTGTGTGTGCGTGCGTGTGCGTGTGTTTGTTCGTCGTACCTTTTTTTTTCGCCTTTCCCCGGCATTTTCTAGCCATCCCCCGTCGCCTCCTCATCTCTCAGACATTACCGACGTCTCTACACACACCGCTTGTGGGTGACCCTGGTGGCGTTCGTGACAACAGCGAAAGATGATCTCTAAAGCCGCGTACACCTCGCACGGCTCCACATATCACAAAGTTTAATCTTAGCCTCGATTCCGAAGCGAAGATTTTGGCCTAAAATAACTCCTTTCCAAAGTTGTGAAACGTCACTTTGTCGTCACCAATAACTTCCACAAACGACAATCTTTTGATGAGAAAGTTCAGGATATTTACAGCCCGCCTAGGTACAATCTACGTATTTTTTACTCCAACGCAGCGTAGGGATGTAGGGACACGCGGGAGCGACGTAATTAGTGCAGCCTTTCAATCGCCTGGCCCCATGGCGTTGCTGACGCGCGCTCCGATGAAGCTCGCTACGACTTTGTGTTTCACATTCTCGCTGAAATTTGAGCACCGAGGGAGCTTGGGTGATTGACACCTCGTCCAGCGTGACGCCATCGTTGCGAGAGTCCAATCAGCACACTCCGCGAACTTCGGCCAAAACTTTGTGTTTGACGAGTTTAGCGACCCTGGAAGAATAATTCTGCACGCATGCGGAGCTTGATCTCTCCCGGGATAAAGCGCTGTGATTCGACAGATTTTCCACATTAAGAGAGGAATTTCATCGTCATTGGAGGCGCTACTGGGAACCCCAAGGATCTGTGAACTGCACCGACCCTTTTGAGTTCCGCCTTTCATTGGTTGCCCACTAGACACGGTAAGAGTTTGTAGTTTTGACTGATGTGGTGTGCCTTCAGATGCCCCAGTAGGTTTTTTCATGCACCCTTCCTCTTGTATGTCTATATAAATTTAAAGAAACGTCATGATAAGCTTGGCTTAGTCGTCTGGACGCCATTCAAGCGTGTTGGGGCTGGCTGTTGTCGCGCTCTCCTTTAGTTTCTCGCGGTACATGAGTGCTAGATCCTCGGGAGGATCTGTCATCAGTACACGATCAAGAACCACCGCGTAGCTGTTAGGTGGAACATCCAAGCCTTTTAGAGATGATGTCAGGAAGCGAATGGCGTCGAGCAGCTGACGAAGTTGGGTGACGTTTCTTGAGCAGCTTATTTTTGAGAGTTTCAGTACCTGGTTGATATGTTCGCCGATCAAGATATCGCGTCTTCCAAATCTGTCATAAAGTGTGGGAACTGTCAGGTCATAATTCTGCTCGGAAAGACAAATGCCTTCGACAGCCCGCGTTGCGTTGTGAAAAAGGTATGTCATGAGGTACTTAAATTTCTTGATGGGAGGGATATAGGCATTTTTGTGAATCGTAACATCAAAATGGTCCGAAAATCCCAACCAATCACTGATGTTTCCGGCAAAGGTAAGTACCTAGAGTTTGAGAAGGGCGACCTTTCAATGACTGCCGTGAACTGGCGCTGTAGAGACGTTTCCGGTGGGAGAAAGGTTGCTCAGGGTTTCCGTTGTGGGAGGAAGGATACTGGGCTGCAGTGTGTCGATTGGGGTGTTTCCAACACGCGTGGCGACGTTCGTGGGTTGGTTCAGTTGGTCCAGGGTGTACCGAAGGCGCGTGATGCCGTGGCTGATCCCCGTACTGTAGTCCCCTGCTCCCTCAATCTCGCTCTCCAAGTCGTCATCGGTTGTCGATGTCAGAATATCCGGGTCCAAATTGGCTAGGCTTGTCTGGCGCTGGATGAGATTGTCGAGCGGCAGCCGCTAGTCAAGCTCTGTTGTGTTCAAGTTTTGGACAAGATTGTTCAGCTGGTATATCGTCCTGGTAACGGCGGAGCGGGCAACTCCGCGGGTCCTGCGTAGGCGGTTCATGTCGTCTCGAGGGGTTTCGGCACCAAAAGTTATGTAGAGGAAGGGACCCGAGACGTGTCCTGCTCGGGTGGCCGTAAATGGAACACTGACTTACGGGTGCCTAAGCCCCGCGTGCCCTCAATCGTCCGCGCACTCTTCCTCGTCCTTTTTTTTTGTCAACAGCAAGCAAAATTGTAATTGTTTCGTGATTCGCCGTGTCTGGTGTGTAGCGAAGAGAAAAAGCAGGTACTTACAGTATCGCGCGTAAGTGTGCAACAATCCACAATAACGTGGGCAATGGTGGTGCATAGACGGTAGCAGACGACAGATGCACCACCCCGCGAAACCGAAACTACCCGTTGACAGTCTCCTGCTTCCAGAGTGCACCTGAATTGCTAGGGGCGCTTTTATTTTGCATATTGTTCATTGAGACTTCGTCGTCAAGACACCATGGTGCGTGAACGCGACACCGACGTCCAACGACTTCGCCGTGACACGTCGCAGCCATCGCTGTGATTGTACTGTGGATTAACAAAGGACTGATCTTTTTTTTAATTTACGAGACTGGCAATTACATATCATACCGCTGAAATTACGAAAAGTGGCATAATGCGAAGTCTGATACTCTTACAAGGTTTCTTGTCTTAGCCTATTGAAAACTGACATTGTAGTGACGTTTTCATTTTTCCCGTGCTCAGACGTCACGTTGTAGTATTGGTTTGGTTACTTCTACTGAAGAAAGTATTAAGGTGTTTTAATTATTTTATATATTTGATCGAGATGCGTTTGAACACGGTTTATTTTATGTAGGGTCAAGGTAAAGTTCTCTGACCGAACTAGACCCACGCTGCCTATACCCTCAGAGGGCTTTATCGCGAGAAACATGGCAAGCGAACAGTTAAATACTATATTTAATACTGATTTCATTTTGTGTGCTCAGTATTGAGAAAAAATATGTGAATTAGGGCAGACATTTTTTTGTAGTTCAAAATTAAAACTACGCCTTCTTCGCTTCTTTCAAAGTTTAAGAATCAGGCTGCAGCATGGCAACTAAACAATTATAAGATTTAGCGATAACTTAGCGAGTCATATTACTGTTTTGAATCATTTACTATGCAAAAAAGACTCTCGCTTAAATTTTTATCAGATGAAATTACATAGTTTCTTTTTAATATCAGTCATAACTAACATCATTGTGACAATTCATAGAACCCGCACGTAACCTTTTAGAGCTGTTTCCACACAGTCTCCATGTACAAGCACACCATTTTAATTGACGCCAACGAGTCCACTATAAGTTGCGAAAGTGCCGAATAGGTTAAAGCCTACTCCGCTCAGGGCTCAGTTTCTTTTCAAAAGAAGGTTATTACATCTCCAGACCTACAATAAAAACAGCAAGGACCCAATGAAATAAATTGTTGGCAGACTCTTACTGTCGTTTCACACATCAGATAAGTTGTCCTTAAATATGTAAGTTTGAATCACAGTAAGGTAATATCACCCGCCGCTGGTGTGCAATCTTGCTGTTGTACCCATCTCCTCAAGCTTGACATTAACATCGCGAATCTCTGGACGTTCCTTGATTCAGGGTCACCGTGGAGGGACAAGATCTCCCTGGCCATTCTGGACCTACAGGAGAAAGGCGTAATTCAGATGCTGTACAACAAGCGGTGGAAGAGCCCCGGTCTGACCTGCAACCGGGACGACAAGAATAAAGAGGGCAAGGCTAACGCCTTGGGACTCGCCAACATCGGAGGCGTCTTCGTCGTGCTTCTCTGTGGACTCGCCGTCGCCATCGTTACTGCCGTCATGGAGTTCTGCATAAACTCCCGGAAGCACGCACAAACCGACCGGGTAGGTTTGACGTCCTGTAATCTTACATTTGAAAAGCTTGTCAAAAGGCCTGTATAGCCAGAGCGTGGCCAGATGATATTGTTGACTGCCCACCGACTTATAATCGGTTTCACCCTGCGATAGACCGCAGAGGAAGCTTCATGCAGTAAAAACCTCAGTTAATGCGTTGAGACTGTCACCTGACCTTCGGTTGGGGCAGACCGATAGCCGGGTGTGTAGTAACATGAAACATTTAGAGTTCTGATTAGGCTGGAAGCGCTTATAACACCGGCTGAGATCCATCCTAAGCTGAAATGGGGCGCGCATTCCTTGGTTGTTCAAGCGGCGATGAGAAGTAATGAAATACCACGGTACCCATGGTTGCACAAAGGCCGACAATGTTAGCGCGAACATCACATTAGTAATTCTCACATTTTACTTTTGTACGCTACAAAATTGTACGCTAAGGTTCCTGTCGAGCGTGAGAACTCGCTACCACACTTTAGTTTCAATGATAACCTTTTAATCCTAACAGAACATGGATAATCTACGATTCCTTGTTGGTGCCAAGAGTGTCGCGCTAGTTAAAATTTTACGAAATCTTGGGGCTTTGAAAATTGAAAGTCAAAACTCCGAGTAAGTGTTTATACTAACCTAAACTGATTAGGAGGACATAAACGACATCTGCAGGAAAGGGGTGGTTCAGCTGCCTTGTTATGTCTCATTAATCACGAAATATAGAATTTAGATTTATCCGAAACTTCGCAAATTGTCCATCACCCAAGAAATGAGATATATAATTGCAGCCACTAATTGGACTGATCTATTTTGAAGGGAACATAGTTTGATATATTTTGACCGAGATAGCACGAAAACAAAATAAAAATATTGTTTGAAAGATATTATTCTTAAATTTTTACAGGCATTTTCGCTTTTAGATTTCGTAGAGAAGTAACATGGTTTGTTTATTTTGGTGCTGTACAACCGAGTCGGTTGTTTTTGACAACCTGTATGTTGGACTAGGAGCGCACGTGGCATATGTGTCACTTCCCTCATTAAATTATATTTAAAAACATTTATGACTGGTTTATGCTGGTTCAAGCGACTTCAAAACGTACGAGTTAGCTCGGTCGCGAAGTTTATATTTTTGTAGGCTCTAAAGCTTCTTATTACTAGTGCACGCTCTTAAAATGTTTAGTCAACCGGCTTCATTCAAAACAATACTTAACAGTTTAAACGTGCAGTAAACTTCACGTGCAGAAAATTTACTGCCTGACAGCACTTAAAGGGCCACTGACAACCTCAGTCTGGAAACTTTCTTAAAATATTGCAAACGACTGAACTGATTGCTTTAGATCGCACTAAAAATATCAAGCTGCTAAACTGCGTATCGGCAGAAAATCGTTTTTTAGAAATCTTGATTTGAAAGGCTTGCCCGAATCTCTGACGTAATTAACGAGATGGTGCACTCCGTGCCTTTTTGGGTTACTTTGAACGAGAAGTGTCGTTTAGCTTTCACTCTTTCCCTCTCATCATTCATGGGCAGTCAACCGTGCCTCCTGACAAACCACGATAGTTTTTTTAAAGACATTAGTTCGCGTGCAGACGAAATGCCACCTTGAAGTTCCTCTTTTTTTCTTTTTTTTTGCAGTGTTAGTCGGTTTAAAACGATTTTTAAAGGCAAGAAAACGACGTGTAGCAGACCTTGGTAAGCGACGTGAGGGGCTATGTCGCGATGGTGCTGTGTGAAGTTCTGCCCCATTAGTTTTAAATCTAAAAGTGTCGTGCTACACTTGTTTTCCAAAAGATAAAGTACAAAACAATGCTTGGTAGACTGCAATCCCCGAAGAACAGCTGCAGGGGTCAGTCTCATAACCCATGATCTCTTCCTCCCACATTGTTGACAAGGACTATGATATATATGATAAAAACCTCAATGTACTCAAAGGATTGGGAGTTGGATACTGACTTCGGCTGAAAGGTGCATTCGTTCCGACTAACTTTCTGTTACCGCGCCATACTGAGGGTATGAAGAAAAAGTTAGGAGACGGCCGACGTTTAGTCAATAAGGGGAACATGAAACAATTTTCCTACTTCTTCCTACTTAGCTTTAATCCTCAACTCAAGTGCGAATTGTGAAATCACGTCGTCGTGACATTCTTTGGCACCGGTGCAATGACTCCTAGCTTCCACCATCCTTTTTATGCACACCATAGAACTTGTCATTCCCCAGTGACGATAAGCTCTGTTAGCGCACTCATTGGCCACGAACGCGAATCCGAATATTCGTCGATGGATTTATTGTTGACGAGCGCATACGTCCGAGTGACGCAGTTCTCGTGTCCAATGCGCGAGCTTGGCTCGGCTGACGTCATGTTGGCACCGCATACTCGCTTTGGGAACCGCGGATGTATCATAGTGAAAATGCGGAAAGCTTTCGAAGGAAATAAGGTACAAAATAGTCCGCTATATTTTCAAATGTTCGTACCAAAAAGCTGGATGTTGACTTTCTACCCTGTTTCGTTTGGCCAACTAAACGATATGCGATTAGTAAAGTCCCAATTTAAAATAATTTATTCCAGCCCAAAATTCGTTTCACGGCCTCTTTAACGCTTCCGTTCTGTGATTTTTATTTTTCGAAGTCAGAAGTGTAGTATCTTTACAGTCGCCTTAAAATAACGTATTTAATAAACGACATTAATGGTTACCGACGTGCGACTTCTACACCTCTTAATGTTTAAAAAAGATGTCTTCGCCAATTACGTCATAAAAAAAAAAAACCGAAGAGAAGCTTAAATTGGGGGAAAGGGCACAAACTTTGCCAAGCCCTTTCGTGCGCAAAAGTATTTTTTTTGGCGACGATTGTTTTGTGTGTTTTGCCACGCGTTTTCGACGCGTTTGAGTCGTTAAAAATGATCGATATTGGGGTTGTCAGTAGCCTTTGAAGATGCGAAATATTCCGTTATGGGCAGAATATATTTGGCAACGACGTCAAAAATGTCAAAACCCCTTTTCATCTTTCTTTTTTCTTGAGAAGTCTGCCTCACAGAGGCTTTATAAATGCCGAAAGCCAATCGTTAGAGATTTTATTTATGAATGATTTATTAACAACTATATAGGCGTCTCCTGTACTTTATTCAAACCCACTCTTCAAGGCCGACGTACACTTCGCGTTCCACTTGCCCCTTGTCCCAACTTGGTTCCCCTTGCAGCTTAGGACGATAAAGCGCTAAGACGACCATCTTATCTCAGAAAACCGAGGTTTTACGTCGGCCTTTAAGCCAAGAACGTTAACATTTTTTATGACTAATATTTACTACCATCCAGTTTAAAATTTTCCCTCCAAAGTCAAGCTTAACATGGAAACAAAGTTTTAAGGGGTACACTGCACCCAATGCATTTTCTAAATGAATAAAGGTTTCCCCTCAACAATCACTTGCCAAATTGTTTTAAGAAACCCACTGTACAGATAACGGTAGAGATTGATTATGTTTTTTTTTCGTTTTTCTTCGGAACTTTAGTGATTGACTGAGGTTGTGAAAATTTACCGAAGCTAAAAATTAAGCGAAAAGCGAGAGTGTGCTTCAACTTTTGTGCTGCTCTCTACGTCAGCTGCGCGCTTTGCTGATGTGCTTTTGATTTGACGTTTGGTTGCATGGTAGATGTACTAGTCGGTGACAGGTAAAGAATGTAGTGGAAGCTCCTCCCAAATCTTTCCACTTGAGTAAAGCGAACGCTGGAAAGGAGGCGATCTCCTTTCCATCGTTGGCTTTCCTGAAGTGGAAAGGGGTGGGGAAAACTTCCACTTCCTTTTTGACCTATCACCGACTCTAGTGCTGCTTATAGCCATGCGCTAAGGTGCCTCCATGTTTTTTCGCAGCCCAACGGGTGAAAGCTGGTTTGTCAACTGACACGTTTTCTTTTGTTTCAAACAAACTAATGGGGAAGCACTGGGCCAACAAACTAAAACATTAGAAAGAAAAATTTTTTTTTTATGTAAGAGGAAATTTTTTTTTTTACAGCGGAAACTATGTTTTGGACACTTTTGCTTGAACATGTTTCATATCCGAAGTAAGCATATGGCGTATGTTTTCTTGTATGTCAACTGAAGCAATCTCATGACCATGTAAAACATAGCACATAATGCAATTATCACCCCGGCGTTCTTTCCTTTTCCATGCCCTGAAAGACGTGGAGGCACCTTAACGGCGTAGCGCCTCGCCCTTTTCTGCCTTCTGGTATAACCGTCCGCTTCTGGGGCGCAGAACTTGGTTTTCTGTTCCACGCAGCAATCTCTCTGCTCGGAGATGGCGGAAGAGCTGCGGTTCGCCGTCCGCTGCCGGGCGTCTCGCCAGCGACCCGCCCTGCGGCGGCAGTGCTCCAAGTGTATTCCGGGGACCACGTACGTCCCCAGCGCCATGGACCTCCCGCAGGAGAACGGCATCATGCAAATGCTGGAGATGCGCAAGTCACCGCTTCATTTCGAGTGCGGCGGCACCGACTCCTAGCAAAGGGCCCCGGAGGCTGGTAGCCTGGCCTCCTCTTCGAACTATGACGTGCCCCAGCTGTGCTACCTGGGCACGCGACCTTCGACGAGCCTCCACTCTGCGTCCACGTCCACTATCCAGCAGGACATTATGCGCTGCCCCATTCACCACGGGCCGAGGCCGTCGCCTTCTTGAGGACTCGGACCACACTCTCTCTGCTGGTTGCCACTGCCTCCAAGCCATCCTCGCCCGCGGACCCTTGTGCGCACGTCGGGCGTGCGACAGCGTTGACAATGAAGACGTTTTCCTCAGAGACTCCTTTTTCAAGCTTAGCAACGTGCACCCGAGAACCTATCACATTTAGTTTTAGTTGTTGGTTTCTTAACTTGGAGTGCATCTTGAACCATGGCCTTGAACTTCATCGCGAACATGAATCTTGGATGCCCATCATCGAAAAACACCATGGACGTGATTTGTGCACCTAGGACGCACGATGATGTGGGTATTTGTTGGATGTTGTTCTAATTTATAGTTTCTATGAAGAACCAAGGACTGCCTAGAACGCGTTTCTTGGATATGTGGTCATGGACTCAAAACATTTTCGAGATCGATAAGGCGCCACTTCTCAGAGGAAGTTTTGCTATTTTAAATATTTGCTCGAGAGTGTTAGGCGGGCTTTAATAAGGTAATTGTGTGTCCCCCTTAAAAGGTGGGGGTCGGGCCGATTTAAACTTGGAATGTTGAGGGTTAATTAAGAGTTTATAATCATTGAGGCTGCGTAGTTCGGTTGCTGACCTAGAGTGGTTATATGGAAGCAGCTATATAATTGGGTATATTTTTTGCTGTGTTAGAGGGTTTACAGATCATAGAAAACCTCCTTGAAGTTTGTCTTAGTTAGGGTAATGATTCTAAGGGGTTCGAAGTTATCTATTAAAACTCTCCCCAATAGGTTAACCCCAACAACCTTATCGGTGTTCATTCATATAGGTGTTGTTTACTTAATTGCTCACGCCATTTTTTTGTTGAAAACGAGTAACTTAAGCATTTTGAAGTTTAGAAATGTTCGCTATAAAAATACAGATATTCGACTCAAGAATATCGCCAATAAAAAGTGGTTTATTATTAGCGTATGTTATGATAATATTTAATATATTTCAGGAGAGATATTTCGTCACAAAACTTTTTATCGGGGACTGTTATGCGGGACTGTTTGTTCGAAAGTGAAGATTCATCTACTGCTAGAGTTGCTACAGGTCCTTGCTCTGTCACTTCTCAAGCAAATGCAGAGATGCACGCAGGTAACCGCGGCACTTAGAGATATGCAACACCAAATGTAGATTATCAGCTCGTATCCCTACGTCGTGCACTTGTGTGTTTCAGAAGGTCCAATGATGACACTGTTTGTAAACGGAGCAATCGCTGGTCGGCAGGTGGTCTATTGCAAACGTCGGGTATATTGGCGACCGATAAATATCGTTAGAATATACCGGGGGAGTGGAGTACTGAGCTATAGTGTCTTGAGGACTTATAAATTACATTGTGTTTAACCAATCGCTTTAGAGTAAAAGATTTTAAAAAATTGACACAGGAGTAACTATAAGCAGTATATCAAGCCTGTACTTTGGTTTAAGAGGGTAGCGTTTGGGTGTCGTCAGAAACTTTAAAATTGCTATCGATTGTGAAGTTTGTCGTTTTTGTACGACTCACTTTGGGATGATAAAACATTGGCTTCCATCGGGTGATTGCATCGCACGCTTCTTTTGATAGAATATATTGAAGGAAGACCAGTGCAAAGGCCAGAATATTTTTTTTAATTTTCGCAGGGACCATTATTGACACCGACACAACTTTGCTTATCAGATCAGAACATTTTTTTTATACGTATTTAGAAACAACAACGCCAGCGAAATACTAGTATCACACTTATAATTCCGATGCTACTGATGCTCACTTTAGTTTAAAAAAATAATTACTTGGACGTGTCTGCAGTATTTCTGCCTTTTAACTTTTCTCAGCAAGAGGAGTTGCCACCACAGAGCACCTCCAAAAACATTCAAACTATTTTGCAATGTCGCATATTCCTGCTTTTAATATAGGGCTAGAATAACCTTCATGTATATATATTAATCCTAGATCCAAATGCTCCGATGGGTCACCCATTTACAAGAAATCGCTTACCATCTTACTTGAGAAGCTGCACATTATTTAGCTCTACCCGCACCTCGAATACGTTTTCAGAAGCTGATATATCTAAAAAAGTAAGACACGTGAAGACGCAATCGACATTTTTTTCGAGTGCGGTACCGAGAGATGTTTCCGCAAAAACTAAAGGAGTGGAGCAAACAGCGGTAATTATGTCTCATGTAAATAGATTTTCTTGGCTGTAAGCAAGATGCGTCGGACCATCGAACACCCAGTATTAGCGAAAGGTAGTCTCAACTGTTCACAACTACAAAACGCTTCATTGTTTTTTACATTTCCTATTGTTAACCATAAAGATGTGTTAATCTCTCCCAGCACTGGAACGTTGCAGCATTGGGAAAGCGCTAGAAGTTCTTAATTATGTACCTGAATCGAATAGCGTATGCATTGCCTCGCTTCGTAAGTGGCTGTAAACGATGTGCAAAATGAATATGAGAAATGAGCTGGAGTGGGCTTGATATTACATCTTAAACGTAGTGTATACCGCACGGATACATATTTTAAACGTGATGCAAGTAAAAGCATCTCCGCTTTTTTCTGCTCCCAGAAGTTGAAGAGCGTGTGAGTTGTGGGTTGAGGCACACGAGATCGAACTTCTGGTTTGCGTCTAACAGAGAATATTCGAGCGTTCAGTTAGGTCACCAGATCCTTACTCATGTTAGTGTAATCAAATGCACGTTACTTAAACTTTTTGCACATCTTTCTCCGCCATGACTACGGTAGAATGGCAGTATTATTTTGAAGTCTTGAAAACGAGCTGCTCAACTTTACAAGTAGTTCAATGGGGGTTAAAGCAGCAACACCATCATTAAGAGATTATTTTGCTGAAACAATAATAGCAACAAGTATGAAAGGTATTGTCTTTACCCATCGCGTTTCTGAAATTATCTTATATTAAAATAAGCGACCATTCTGTAATAAATTGCTTGACATTTAAAATAATTCACACTGGAGTAATTATCTGCAAGATATCAAGCCTGTACTTTGGTTCATGAGGGTAGCGATGGGGTGTCATCATAAACTTTAAAATTGCTATCGATTTTGAAGTTTGTCATTTTGTATACGACTCACTTTGGGATGGTAATCTAAGTAATACAATTTTTTCAAGCAATAATTTCAGCTCTCAGGAGGTAACTATTAAAACAGTCAGTATACGTACATAAACCGCCTCTGGTGTACAAAGATTAAGAATTTTTAAACATGGTTTTGAGAACACGGCGGCATGTTGTGTCTACTTTTCGTACACCACTTGTTTTGGGTCATGAATATCTGGGTGATAGTGTTTCTTTAGTAGAAATAACAGTTGGTTACAGAACACTTATAAGTTCTTTATGTTTATGTTTTAAATTTCTATTGTGATGTCGAATAGTCTCGAGTATTTTACACAATGTGTTCGCAATCGCGAACATTTTGGGAGCCTTGTAGAATTTCAAATCCTTGTATGCAAATTAGGTCACACGCGCCCCAGAAGCACCGCCTGCTCGAGCAGGCACCTGGAGACAATTTGGTTGTCTCCCTTGTTCATGAAATTGTTTCCAAAGATTATGAATAATGCTTCTCTAATAAAACACTAGAGCAATTTCCCCGATTTGTCTTCATTGAAATTAAAACACCACTCGCTTGTTTCTAAAATATCTGTAGGGTTTACGGACCAGGTATGTATTTTATCAGTCAATATACGCACATTTTAGAAGCCAAAAATTTGCATGAAAATGTTTCGATTTTTATACTTCATATCCGACTAATAAAATCTGGCACAGGCTTAACAGAGACTGGCGAAATATTTAAACCTTCTGAAACTGAAAGTGAAACACAAACTTTAGTTGCATGGCGACTACATCTCAATAAGCCTTTGTCAGATTGTGTGCACTCCGGCCAATCTTTCATCTCGCCATTTGGAAATCTATAGGGCTGTGCTGTAAAGCCTTCGTCAGAGCAATTGTAGTAAGCACTATAAATAAAATAAATAGACCACATACTAAAAACAAAATATGAGAAATTACGAAGAACAATACAATTGCAAGCTTTGACATGACTGGCACACCAGCATTGAAGGCTGCACTTTCTCGGCGGTATTTTGGTCTTGCGCTAACCGCACGACTGCTTTTTTCGAAATGTCTGACGTAAGAATGTTATTGAGTTGGTTTCCAGCAGCACGACCTAGTTAGTATGAGTGGTGAACGATTCATTCGAATCTTCATTTAAAGGTGAAATATTTCTAGTCATGATTGTCTGGAAAGTCGGCATAACAAGCAGCGTTTCAAATTATTTGCCTCATTTTCGAAGTAGCAAATATAAGGTACAGACACAAGATACCAAGAAAATAAGAAAATGATAAAGTGAGTATCCTATGCTTAGCGGCCTTGTTCGGCTTTTTTGTGCTGCCTAAGAACAACTTACTTATGGTTGCTAATGTTTGTCATGAGAAAAAGTATTGATCCACTGACTGAACTCAGAGAATAGCTTAGATAAGAAATGACATTTCAGGCGTGCTTTGAATAGGTTTATACTGATATAATGCGAATGGGCAGCGTCAGCTGTTGCGATAGTTCGATGATATTGCATGGTGCTCCGGCGTCTGCATCGGCCGCGCCATCTTCGCGAGAATGGCTTAGAGCGCCGAGCGGATATCAAGCGCTCGCCCACGAGATCCTATTGAGGCAGACCCTCCGGCTTGGGTGGGTATGCGTACCCATAGTACGTGGCGAGATTCGGGATCTTGTTAGCACAAACACTGAACAGGCACGTAGCACACTCTTGAACGCAGTCAGGTCACTGTCCTGGTACAAAAACCGAAGAACCTCGTGGCACGCCGTGGTTTTTCTATCACACAAACAGTGCTGGCGGTAACGCCTTACAATAACGGCATTACCGGTAAAGCGTTACTTTTTCAGAAACTTGGTAACGTGCTCGTCAGATTTTCAAAATAGTAACGGCTAACGTACTTACGTTACTTCTTTCAAGTAACGAATCATGTAGTTGTGTAGTTCTCAAGACCTGAAAAAAGTACACTTCGATTTTGTTTCTATTTTCTACATTTCGTATTACCTTAAGTCTAGACGCAGCCGTCACTAAAAGCTGATAGGACCAATCAGACAGCACCAAAAGGTCACCATCATGGTGTTCGTCATCTTTCTGTACGTGCCTGTCTTTTCCCCTGTCAAGAAGTCCCACTTTAGAAAAAACCCAACGCCCACGCTTTTTGCGCCAGTGTCGTAAAACGATGTCGAAAAAAAACGCTGTTACCGCCAATTTATAAATAAAGCTAACGCAAAAGCAACTTGCGTTAATTTTTATCGGTAACGGTAACGCGTTCCGTTTATTTTGAGGTACCATACGTTGCTAACGCTTTCCTTTATTTCGCAAGTAACGAGTAATGTAGGCTGTTACTTTTTTCGGTAATGCGTACAACATCTGCACACAGAACAGCTATGCGTTCCATCCCAACAGCCACGTTGAAACCGAGCGACCGAGCAGAGAGCGAACTGGCGACCGAAAGCGAGAAAGAGCAGGCAACGCCCTCCCCGGGCGCCAAAACCAACTGCGACGAGCTCGCGCATGCTCCGTTGGTTTTCAGCGACCCCAGTATGTCAATAGCTATCATCTACTTGGATAGCTATCATCACCTAAGTGTGTATCATATATCTGTACATGCGAATGGCGGCCTTTTGATGGCTTGTGAAGGAAGAATTCGAAGACAGAAACCGATACAGAGCCTGAGCAGCCAGATGGTTATTCGTTGTATTTTTATTCGATGTCACCGTGACGAGACTTGTAAGCTTCTATGTGATTCACATTTGAGGCTGCCTTATGTAAGTCCTTAGAATGCTCGGCTTTGGCACGCCCCAGACAGCTCAAGACAATAAAATGTTAATTTTATTAAGACGTTTACTGAACTATAGGCGCCACGCGTAGAGTTGTAGTTTTTTTAAACCATCGAAACTGAAGCAAGAAGAGAAACTACTGCTCATCAAAAACATCGTACCTTTCGTACGTCTACAGTTGATGAATAGGTACCAGATTCTGTCCGCCATGAGAGTACATCGATTTGTACTGATATATCAGCCACTAGATTTTATGAAATGGTCTATTGTGTATACCAAGTGTTTAATCCTTTTTTGAACGGCCGATACTAGCCTTCTTTTTTGTGTAATAAATTTAGGTATTTTGTGCTACTTCTTTTGTATCATTTTAACATACCCTATACTTTTTTGTGCATATAAATAAAAGAAAACACATTAAGGGATGAATACTTTATATTACAACATTGTGACTTATTAATGCGAAATCATTAACTGGCCCATGGAGCGAGCCGACGTCATCAGCTTCAAAACCGCGCCAAACGGCACCTAGATACATTCCTCTAGGTGAAGCCGCGATCTGATGGCTCCCAGCTTTGGAGCCGCGCGAAAAACCTATCCAGACGGCAGCTAGTTTTCCTTCTCCCATTAGAGCGAAATGAAGCCGAAATCTGATGGATTGGCATTGGAATACCATTGGCTGGCGCGCGTCATAGTTTCAAGGGACGAGGCTTCCATTGGCCTGGCGCGCGTCAGTTTCAAGGAGCGCGCCCCATGGCGCTGCGGACCCGTGCCGCCCAGAGCTTTATATGTAGAGAGTTTGGCCATTCGTCTGGAAGTATAGGAGACAACTAAGGAGGCGCCATTGGCCGAAAGCGAGCTGGGCGTGTTCCAGGGCGTCTTCAGAAATTCGAATGTGACCAACCAGGAGCCGGAAATATTACCCTGGCGGTGGTCGCGAGAAACAAACTTGATAAGTGCATCGGAGTAACTCTCGGTGACTGAAAATATGGTACACGTGATGTTTCAATCACACTCATCCAAAATGATGGTGGAAGAGTGCGACTAGCGGAACGATCGACATAATCCTCACGCCAAGCACCGAGGGCCGGGAATCTGCTGTCCGAGCGGTCACACATTGTCCGAGCAAAACAAAGTTGAGCGGCGCATTCGTTTCTTACATCTTTCTGCATAATCATGATCGAAACATCACGTGGACCCTATTTTCGGCCACAAAGAGTTACTACACTTCACTCTTACGCGCTTAATAAAATCATATACGAACATATACCTTTGATCAGAACTGTTTATCGCTAACACCGCTAGGGGATTCTTTTCGGCTTCTGGTTGGTCAAGAGAGCATGCCAAGCCCTCTTTCCGAGCCTGGTGCACGCCTTGGCTCTGCCCGCGCCTCCCATTGGCCAAACTCTCTCTATACACGGCTCTGGTGCCCCCTAGAGTTCTTGTATTCACCGATGTTTGTTTGCAAACAAGCTCGCTATCACCCCCTATCGGCGGACCCCTGCGCGCTTCCGGTTTTCCTCTTTTTTTCCATTGGTGTCGCATCCTTTTGTTATTTGTACTACTTTCTACAATGCACTAATCTTCTTACAAACATATTACAGAAACCTCCGACGGAAACTCGTCCTACCCGATCGCTGTGCGTTTCTCAAGAATAAATATATAGCCTACCGGAAGTCCACTGGGGCACAAAATACTGTGGCGCCCTCGAGGTATCAACTCCCGCCGAATGTGGTGAATAGGCTCCCTACGGGTGCCAGAGTTGCGCGTCTGTTTTCCACGTGCCGTCGAGCCGCAATTCGCGGAGATTTGATCACGTGAGGAACAGACTCAACGGCCATGCAGGAAAGTAGACGTTCCACGCGCCCCGGCGTACGTTCCCGCACTATGGAGCGCGCCGCGCGTCTCGAACGCGCGGAGCCGCCATTCGTCAAATTCAGTTAAGTGAGTAGCAGACTCCATATGCCATGCAGGAAAGACGGCGCTACGGGGATGAACGCGCAAGTCTGCCTCCTGCACGGAGCCTATACAGCAGCGGTCTCAAACACGCGGCCCGCGGGCCGCATGCGGCCCGCGACCCGCTGGGACGCGGCCCGCATGCAAACGGCTACGAGTCCCGGTTCCCATGTTTCGAGCGCTAGAAATGGCATGCGCCATAGTGATCTCATCTCGTCGATTCATTTTCGCTCGAAAAGTAGCTCTGCTCTTTTAACGTATTCGCATAGTTTATACTTATATGTGCACATTTGCCCTTTACTTCGCTTTATTTTTTGCTACCGACCTTTTTGTAACGTACAACGATTCCGCTACTAGGCTGCAAGCCCGAGCTCTTTTTTGAAGAATGCATCTCGGTTGCGCGAACTCTCGATGATAAAAAGCAACTGTCGAAGATAACAACATTAGCCCAAAATTCTCGCCTTAAAGAAACAAAAAAACAAATTGGCATTAACAGTCAAGTATTAGTGATTGGCAACAACGTAACTAAGCAGGCGAGCTGGTTGTTATAAGATATTTTACGACCCGAGATGTAGGTTTACAAGGAGGGGCAAACCCAAGCATGTCAAACTCAGCAACTACATTTTTAATCATCACAACTTGTTTTCATACAGCCATGCCACCCTCGCATCCTTCCCCATCCCAACCTCGCATCCTTCCGCGCGTTTGCACAC
The DNA here is from genome assembly GCA_037355805.1 of Ixodes ricinus. Lineage (NCBI taxonomy): Eukaryota > Metazoa > Arthropoda > Arachnida > Ixodida > Ixodidae > Ixodes > Ixodes ricinus. The sequence goes on along the minus strand of JAZHYW010005267.1, from coordinate 312,485 downwards.
GCCTGGCCTCGGTGTTGTAATAAAAATCGCCAGGAAAGCAAGAACTGTCAAATAACTTTTTGTTTTTCAGAGACATGTTGAGCTTAGTTAATTCCTGAGTGAATTGACCATCGGGAACGACAGTGTTTTAGCTTTCTTGTTCTATTAAAAATGGGAGCACATTGGCGGGGCGGTGTCATTTTAATTATTGTTATCACATCAGGTCAGGGCCCTAAGTAGTCATATAAGCAAATTAAATCTAGAAATGTCACTGGCAAAACTGAGTTTACAAAATGCGTAGAACACGAGGTCTCTTCTCTTTTGAACTATTGAACCCCCCCCCCTTCCCCATGCCGTCTCACGTTGGTCCTCGGCCTTCCCAGTGTCGGCTATCTGGCCCCTCGCTCAAATGAGTTTGAGACCACTGCTATACAGGATCTGTATAGTGCCGCCCGCGCGCCGGTAAAAGGAAGCGGTGCAACGCTATGACACTACGGGCCCCGCGACGGTAAAACGGACACGGTGGAGCGCGCTCGGCGGCTTCTGCTCGTCTCGCCGCCAACGAACATGGCGCCGCCTCCAGCATTCACATCGCCGGCGCCCGCCACCTCGGCAGTGACGTAACCTGCCCGTCCACCTAAGTACAACGCAGACGAACTAAGGAAGCGGAACGATGACGTGCATGCTTGCGCATTCACAACTCTATAAGAAGTGCTTAGGTGTACTTCGAGCCTTTTCTTATAGACAATCTATGTCAATATGTTTTACTTCTTTGGCGTCGCCGTGTCTATACACCAAAATTTCCCACAAACCCATCGGCTTGTGGGGACGAAGCTTGACTTCACGCATCATTGGGATAAGCCAAGAAAGCAACCTTTGAAATGCTTAACTGGGCCCACGATTCTTTTAAAAAGGGTGCTTTAATAGGGTGCTTTAATCTTGTGGGAATTCCCTTGCTCCTACCCGTCTCGGAGAATGACACAGAGCACTGGTTCAAAAACAAGCAGTCATTTATTCTGCGTTGGCCCACGGTGCGATCCAAAAGAGCCCCGCGCATACGTGCGACGGGAATAAGCAGGGATCAGTGGCCGCGCCCGAGAACGACGCCTGCCCAACTGCGCATACGGGAGCACGGCTACTTATTCTTCTCCCCGCAAAAACCGAAGGCATGAATGTTAAGGCCCGTTCACACTCCTGCGACCGAGTAAGACCGAGAGAGACCAGACCGGTTTTAAGCCTCTTGCGATGTCTTAGGACCAGCTCCGCTGCAGCGCATCCGGTCCTAAGACGTCGCAAGACGCTTAAAAACCGGTCTGGTCTCTCTCGGTCTTAGGCTGAACTCCATGGGACGAATATGCTGCGAATAACCGACGAATTTTGCCCGGCGTCTTTTGCTCTGCGCGTGCAATCAACACAGTGGCTGCTACGTCGCGCGCAAAGCGAGCGTGGCGTCGGGTGGCGTTCGCCAGTTATTCGTCACATAATTCGTTCCATGGAGTTCAGCTTTTTCTCGGTCGCATATATGTGAACGGCGCTTAATATATTACTAAGAGCTTGTGCTCCGTCTTTCGTCGTCTTCAGCGCCGCCGCAGGTTGTATCGTGGAAGAGACGGTATAGAATTTTCTGAGGTGGTCAGAATCGTTGCCATCTGGAACCTGCGGCACATCTACCTGCCCGGGTTCATAGAATGCTTTTAGGTCGGCGACTTGAATAGACCCGCACACTTCACCAGATTAGAAATGCACCAGGTCGTAAGGCAGGTTGGAGAGCTTTTTGTTAACACGATAAATTCCTCCCATCTCTTTGCTAAAGAGGCCGTGAAGCCTCTAGCAGCATCCTTCAGCGGATGAGTTCGCCTCAGTACGAGATCTTTTACCTTTGTAAAGACAGAGCAGCAAAAAAAAAAAAAGACGTCCATCGGATGCTGGAGCGCGTGGCTGAGAGGCGACAAGCGCGCGTGATGGATAAAAAAAATAGTCTTGGCCCGAGCTTCGTCGTGTTCGGTATCTTTTCTCGCTTCGCCCCCACAGTGGTGACCCGCGAACTAGGCCCACGAACGCGCAAGAGACGGATTGTCCAGGTGAGCACCCCATAAAATCAACCGCTACGCGGTACCTCCCACCCTTCTGGCCAAAGCACCCGGAAATCTGGTTTCTGGAGGTTGAAGCCCGATTCGCCGTTTCGAACGTCACATCACAAATGACGTGTTTCGGCCACCTGGTAGCTGCCCTTCCCAATGAAGTAATATTTGAAGTCTACGACGTTCTATCTAACCCGCCCACCACTGCATCGTACGACGCGCTGAAAGCGGCAATCCTACAACCGACGACGGTTTCGGAACGCAAGTGCCTACAGCAGCTGTCGGCAGCAGAAGAGCTCGGAGATTGGCGACCTTCAAAGTTACTCCGTCACATACAGGCTCTGTTTGGCGAGCGCGCCGCGACGTTTGATACGACATTACTGAAAGAACTTTTTCTACAACGACTTCCTTCGACTGTTCCGATGCTACTTACCACGGCAGCAGATTTGACCCTGCGGGCTCTGGAACTGCAGGCTGACAAAATCATGGAGGTTACTCCATCATAGGCTTGTGTGCACAAATCTAACGTATTTTAGCTTTCTGAAGCCCAGCAGCAAAGATTCGCCTCCTCTGAAGAAATGTCGGCCCTTCGGGAGCAAGTCAAGAACCTGACCACTCTCGTCACAATATTCATTGTTTGCCATTCAGAGCCACCCCGTAACTTGTCCCGTTCTGCTCGATCTCCAAGCCGATCATCACAATCGCGACGTTTTTCCCCCTCGAGAATCCAATCTCCAGATGTCCAACCTTGCTGGTACCATCGTAAATTTGGTTCCAGAGCAGAACGCTGCACGCAAACTTGTGGAAAGTCATGCAACGAAACCAGGAAACACTAGCGGCGATGACTGCTCCTGCAAAACTTTCTGACCGTCGCCTGTTTTTTGCTCAAAGACGGACTTGAAACGTTCAGTTTTCCATCGACTTATCCTCCACGACTTCAACACAAAACTGTTGGTTGGAGCGACTTGGTTTCTGGGGAGGGGAGTCATGCGGTGGAAGAGCAGCAAAGAAAAATACCTCCATCGGATGCAGGAGCGCGTGGCTGAAGGGCGACATGCGCGCGTGACGGATATAAAAAATAGTCTTGGCCCAAGCTTCGCCGTATTCGGTTTTTTCCTTGCCTGGACCCCACACCCTGAACTGCAGATTTTGCCTGCCCTTGTTGTACTGGTTTGCCTGCTGAAGTCTCTAGACGTCGAGGCTCTTTCGAGCTTCCCGCAAGTTCTCCATGAAAATGCTCCCGGAGATCTGCGAGCTGCGTAGTGGTGCTCTGTATGCTTGCTGGATCTGTGCATGCAAACAAGGGCTTTTCCCATGGGAGACGCGAGCTCTTCCCCAAAGTAAAATTGAGCCGGAATAAAACCCGTGGACCGTTTGAGTGTTGTGCGGGTGGAGACTGCCATTTTTGCTAATTTTGCGTCCCAGTCTTTGCGCTACTAGCATTAGCTTCAGGTTACGGTGGACTCCTTCCGTGATATTCACCTGTGCGATGGTACGGCGAAGTTTACTTGTTCTGTGTCGCTAGTGCCTTACAGGCATCCATGAACACCTTGCTAACAAAATAAGAAGCGTTTTTTTTAATGAGTGTTGTGGCAAAGCCAAAGCGCGTGAGCCTCTGAAGAATACAGTTCCAGATTTTCTTAGAGTCCAGCTAACGTAAAGAAAATATTTCGAGAAAGTAACCGCGCTTCCGTATGCGCAGTTGGGCAGGCGTTGTTTGGGGCGCGGCCACTTATTCTTGCCACGCCATGGCCCCACGTTGGGCAGTGTGGGAATTCTCTTGCGGCTACCCGTCTCGAACAATGACACAAGGCACTGGTTTAACAATACGCAGTCATTTATTCTCTTATCGCCCACGCTGCCATCACAAGAGCCCCCGCACATACGCCACGAAGGTATTTTATCCGCGGCGGACCGCCGCTCGCGTGGCCATTTGCCCTTGGCCCCCTTGCGGTGGAAATGACCACTGACGATCTGGCAGGCGGGCAACCTGGGCCAAGGCTTTAGATCCCCAGGTTAACCAGAATCCCTAGTGAACTTCTATGACGCGTTGTTTTAGAAATACCAATGTTTTTTTTTTTTCAGTTACTTTTTGTTTCAGTACACAATATGCAAATGAATTGCACAACTTATCTTCGGGAAGCGATTGCGTTGGGGGTCGAATGTGAACTGTGAGAGAAATTAAAATAAATACCAATATAACAGTTCTATACAATTCTAAATGTTATGAAGTCCGAAAAACGAAACAGGATATATCGATTAAAGGTACTTGATTGTGTGAAAAGACATTAAAGTGATTTGATGCGGAGCTTTTATTTAGTTAAAATACTTTAATAATGTATCAAAATGATACTGCACCCATCCAAACAACACTTCAGTAACAAATTTCCCAAACTTGTTGTCAACACTACTCTCTTGATGACTCAAGCAGAAATAAATAGAGCAAAAGAAAAACATTGCAAAGAGACTACCCTCCAGTGATTTGGTAAATAATTTCTTGAATGAAACTACATGATAATCGTAGACAACCGCATGTAGTTATCATCGCAGAGTCAATCACATATATCACACATAACTGTTGTTTAAACTTTGGGAAACGCCAATGCGTAGAGAAATTCAACGCTGTATAATTGTTCTACTAGAGAAAAGGGTACTCTTGAACATATTAAGCAACACTAATATTTTATACTCTATTAACTAGGGTCAGCATGCGTAAGATATTACGAAGAGAAACTTAAAGGTACCAGGCAAAACTGATTCTACCAGAAGGTATCTCTAGTCCGTGAGCTTTTTATGCAATTTGGTGTAGAAACTAGGTACGTGTGAAGTGTGGTTGTTATTCAACAATCGCTGTATCATATACAGACACCACAGTGAAAAACGCCCACCACAACATTGGCTTCTACTACACTACAGGACCAGAAATCATCGATCAAAATATAATTCCAGTCACTGTTCAAATGATTCAGGTAGGTATATATTGACGTTCCCTTTCAGTTTATAGGGTAAATAAAACACACATGACATAATTTTGTATCATACCAATTTTGTGAAACTACACCGAAAAAAGAATTCAAATAGTTATGTTTAGTTAAGGTGCTCTACGAGCTGTAGAGCAAAAACGCAATAAAGCAGAAAAATTATATTTTGTTTCAGGACCTGTGTTACGAATTGTTTATGATACATTTTGTGGGTGTAAAGTTTTGTAAAAATGTGACATTTTTGGGTGGATTACAATTGTAGACCTTTCATGAGATAACATCAGCCGTAAATAGATATTATGAGTTTTGTTTACAAATGAGCTCGAATATTAAATTTAAAAACCAATTGAATCCAAAGAAACATGAGCAGAGAACAATTTTAACACACTAAAAGCAATAAAACATTTTCTTTCGACCTCTACAGATGAGCAATCCCAGACATTTCATCCAAACCAACAGTGCACTGCAGTTCTTTATGTACAAACTCGAGATGTGACCACGCGCGCCACGTCTATTTCCGCCATTAATACGCACCAGAGAGAGTTTAGTGTGAAACTTTTTTTAGGTTATATGAAGATAACTTCTGTGAGGAATAAACAGTAACTATGGTGGCCTACTATCCTGTACATATCATGACTCTGACACATCGGGTTTTGCACGATGTAAAAATGGTATCACTAGCACTGAATAGACAAGAACGCCATGTGCTACGTAGAAACCGAATATTCCAAATGTAACTCACTTTAGAACACGCTTTTGTGGTACAAGAATTAAAACCTGGTAATAGAAGTCAGCTATCATTAAAACTATGAAGCAACGAATGAGCTTTTTTAAACCGCACACCAAGCACACACAAAAAGGTAATTAAGTGATATCTAGAATTGGTAGCCATGAAATGTCTCGATGAAAAAAATGTTAGGCATGCTCCACGAGATATATGGAGTCATTAGTGCAATATACGTCTTGCCGTTCTTGCTGTAATGAGCTTTCTACAGTATTTCACTGGTCTCTAAGAGAGTATATATTATCTAAAAAAGGTGGAATCGCGCACCAATTCGGTTGTTTGGGTTGGGGGTATAATCTACATTACTGGATATTTAAAATGATTTGTTACAATCTGTGCCTTAAGTTGGAAAGGTTGGCCCTACGCAGGACCGAACCACAATGATCCCGTGTAGCTGCCTACTTTAAAGCAGGCATTTTAGCGAAAGGGACGTAACAATAAATAATTACAGACTTCCGCAAACTTGAGCAAAGTTTTAGTATATAATTGTATTGCTGCTTTAGAACTAAATATTTTATGTTTCAGATGAATTAGGTATTTTATGTTGCCACAGCAAGAAGGAGGCAAGTTCACAATGATGTCGTTAATATAATGTGCAAATTATGAAACAACTTTTTTTTTCTAAAATTGAGGGGTTACGGTGTCTGAGGACAGCAGCAGTATAAAGAGAATATATGTTGCGTTGGCTTTACAGGTTCGTAAAAGGCCGTAAAACAACTTAAGCGTTGATAAAAAAACAATTGCGTTCGGCATCACAATTTATACGGAAGCCATTCTGCGCACGTTGAATCCTGGACCTACCTGAATAGATAATAATTTTAAGAGTAGATCAGGAAATAGTCAACCTATCTCAAGAATAATCCGAATCAACTGTACTACCACTTAATTAGGAGTACTTAATGTTAACACTATATTGTTTTATATATTTCTGCAGGAAAGTTTTTCGCACATCGAATTTACATTTACTTTGTATACTTTGTTTAAAAGTGCCACTGCCCATTTTTTAGGGTCGGATGGCAATTCATCGAGCGCGAATATTTGAGATAACTTCAACTAAGTAATCTAACGTCATGGAAATTCAGATTTGTGTTCAATTTCTGTAAATGTCTTAGTGCTCGCGAGCTTCTAACTTCGTTAACTTAGCGAATAGAAAAATTGACAAACTTCAAGGGCACGCGAATATTTATATTGTCTAGAGAGGCGGATTCTCGTTTTTAGAACCTGTAACTTTTAATGGTCGCGACTATGAAACATACAGCCGGATCTTAAGAAATTGGGTCGCAAAAATATGCTTTTAGAAGTATATCTTTGATTGGCACATACCATTTTTGCTGCTCTAAAAACAAAAATTTATTATAAAAATGAGGGTCCTTGTGTCTGATTAGTCATACGGTCATGAACCAAAATTAGAACTTTATCTTTTTGTCTTTGTATAAAAAATTAAGAGTAAGATCCGCCATGAATAAAGAAATGAATAAGGTATAAGCAAAATTTTTTTAACAAGTTCATTCGCGTACTTTGTAAGCCTTCACAAACTTTCTGACGATAACATTAAAAAAACACTTCTACTTTTTGAAGAAGCAACCCAACAGCCCCTACAGGAGACATGCCAAAAAATATAAAACGACTTATTTTTAATTTTGTGTAATATGTTAATGTTGAATTGTCTACTATATTAATGCATCGACCACTCATTAAGAATAAAGAAACTGAAACAAAAAAGCTTATTTAAGGGGCCCACGGCATTGCACTTATATCAATTTGACCATGTCGTTCTAAATCCAAGGTGCCATATTGACGCACTTGCTCGTTCTTGACAACGATGGTCGTGATAGTCTTATTATCTGTGCCTTGCCTTGAGTTTGTATGCAGCTAACACCGCAAGTACCAAGACCGATTAATTTATCACAAAATGTTTTTATGCACCTGTCCTAACTAACACGTCAAATACTCCGGCGTTTAATTGGTTAATCCCACTGATTGTAAATTAAAATAGGAAAAAGTATTCCACTTTCATCGATGCTACGCAGCTCTACATCACTAGTAACGTCCGAATCAATTCGTCAATTGCAGTAATTGTGATTATGCCATGTTGGATTAATTTTGATACAAATATTCAGAGAGCGGTTGTTGACATAAAGCACTTCTTTTACGCAGTTAATGGTCGCAATCGTACTTAGTATTCATTCTTTACAAACTGAAGGCCGAGGATGAGGTCCACTCAAGGTTAATAGCGTCAAACAAATTATTGACGCGGATCGTAATCTAACACGATGACTTAAGCGCAAACCTCCACATTCTTTGAATATGTCGTAATAAAACAATGGTTCCCATTTCTTTTGTTTTTGAGTTTTCCTCAAGATTCGGCATAAAAAAACACAAACTTTCGCTCATTTAAACTTAAACTATAAAATACTTAGCACGTTTCCTCATTATCGAATGTCTTATATGAGTCTTCGCAACTAAAGAATCTCGTGCTCTCGCCTCATACACGACATGTAATCTTAGATAGAACTAAGGATAACCTCTCACATTATGGATACCATTCAGTATTTCAAAGCAATTCGCGAATAAGACAGTAGCTTCCATGGTAACATTCGAAAGACATTTTACGCAGCAAATTATTATTTCTTAAACAGCTCCGCGCACTGTGCAAGCAGGTAATAGGTTAAAGGAGTGAAAGGGTCATGTACAGAAGGAAGTTGTAGATTGTAACCAATAACAGTACACAATATCAACGGCACCATGTTTGAGAAGTAGGACTGCCTTGGTTTCTATTCTACATTCCTATATAACTGCAATAAACACTTGGCGCATCAATTTGTAGTTAATTAAAGTACAACCTGCTAAAAAGGAAATAAACATCTCGACGAAGTATGCACTAATCATAATATAATATAACGCAATTTTACGTGCACTAACAATCATAAAGTTTATATACAGCAGCAAAATCTGTACAAACAACCTCCCTCTCATAAAGCAATCGGTGTGAGGACCATTTTCAAACATCTTCCGCGTATATTGTATCGTAGAAAAAGAAACATCATGACAAACGCGTACAACGTCACGATACAACAACTCAATGAGAAAACAGATGTACAGGTATGTTTTCTCGTAAACCCACACAGGTAGTAGTAGTTGTGATGCAGGTTCTGCACACGCTGCCCGGTAGGCTGCAGCTTTCTACTGAGCAGGTAACTGTCACATCTAAGCTTGCGGTTTCTCTGTGTACTTTGAGGTACTCCTCGATTCGGTGGTTGCTGCACCGCCGCGACCCTCGTGGTAGTAGTAAAAACCGGACAAAAATGGAAGTGGTCGAGGCGAGTCCACGACACTTTAAAGGCGGATACGAGTGAAAAGAAACAAAACCGATGAAAATTGTGAACGGAAAGGAAAAAAAAAAGTGAATCACGTTGGAGCAAAAAAGTGTCTTTCAGAAGTCCGACGTGAACGATGGCAGCGTGGAGATTCGGTAGTCGCCTCCGTTGCTGTCCACCTCGGGAGGCTTGGCACCTTTCACTGGCATCGTGGAACTACGGCACGAGATGGCGAATTTGAGCTGCTTCAACATTTCCTTGCACAGGGACTCCTAAAACGAGAAACAAGAACGAGGGACGGTTTCGAGCTACGTTGTAGTGAATTAAAATCGAGACTGTGAGTGTATGATTATTAATATTTCAACGGCACATAATGCATTCTTGGTTGGGTTTGTTTATTTTAGGGTCCGCGTGTAATATTGAAGGCTCAAATGAAAGAAGCCCGCGTTTCGTTTTATTTTGTTTGGAAATTCCTGAACAGCAGCAAGCTAAAATAACGCAGGATACTGTGAATAACGACGACACCTAATATTTCTGTTAAGAATGAAAATATGCAGTTAATCACTTCCGTTTAAGTCAAGCTTTTTTTTCTGATTTTACGCCGTTCATGAGTTCAACAAAGGCGGCAGAGCAAAGGGTCAATAAGGCCGTAGCAATTATAAGGTGTAAGAAGTGACCTGCAAATATTGAGTCGCTTGAAGGGAAAGCGTAAATCACACAACTTCATTGGCATCGACTTAATCACCGGCGAAGTGCAGGACAGATGCTCTCAATAACGTACTCCGAAGAATTGATCGTGTTTACAAATGTAGCTTTTGCTCAAGAGCCACCACATTTCACAAGCATTCCCCTGTCCTATGGTCAGATCAAAAGTTTGTAACCCGTTGCATCCTCAAGCTAGAGTTAAAGAAAAGAAAAAGAAACATGATGGTTCAAACAGTTGTACCAAAAGTAGAGACTAATCCAAAAACTAATCAAGTTTTGACATCAAGTGCTACCTTATATCAATGCAGGTTTGCAATATTCCTTACGCATCCGATAATTAAGAAGAAAAAAAAACTTAGACCTCGTTTAATGAATTCATTCTTGATATTCGCTTCTTTAGGTTTCAGACCAGAATACAAACAAGCGTCTTCGTTATTTGCCATACGAAATCAAAGTTCTAGGCCGTTTTGGTAGCGTCCTGCGAAACGTTGTTTAGGGGGTAACTACCGAAACAGCTGTTAACTGAATCTGATTGAACACTGCAATCAATTTTCATTGTTTTACTGAACAGTCGAGTAATCAGTAATTAAAATAATAGAAATATATTTGACAACGAAGAAGAGAAAATATTAAAGGTACGCAAAAAACTACAAAAAGTTTGCACTTGGCTCAACCCTATATTAAAACAACGTAGGAATTTAAAGTTATTAAAAAAACAGAGGGTAGGTCACTACATCGCAAAAGATATATGATTGTGCTACGTAACGAATAGCAGGAATGACTACAAACAGCTAAATATGTATGCATAACTAAAACGCCAATAACAGAAGGAACAAACAAGAGTGCTTTATTCACACATTTCACCAAGGTGGAAAATGAATTCAAGATGATTTAAATTCTGATTTAGATCATGATTTAAATCATTTAAATCACACGGGTAATATTACTATGATGATATAAATCAAATATATTCCACAAAACTCACCCCCAATATACGTGTTCTTTACTGTTTGTCTATCCTTTAATGATTTTTATGTTCACTTGTTTTTTATATAATCGAAATTCATAAAGTAAAAAAAAAGAAAATAAATAAAGCAGGTTGAACACAGACAACTATTTTGAGCAAATCAAAGCACTTCGATTTTTTTTGTATGCTCCACCTCGTTTGTTAGCTACGTAATGTACTACAGTCTATTCCAAAAACAAAATTTATAGGGCATTTTTTATCTCAAAAATAAACTCTGCATGGCCAAACGCCCATTCTCCGCCCAAACGTAGTGCTAGAGTTCCGAACCAGATTACAAAGTTTCGGAACGAACCAATATTTTATTCAATAGTTATAGGAGATTTTCTGAAAATTTCAATGAGGAAATGGGACCCATTTTCGCCTATTTTTTGGTTTCTGGCACCATAGAGCTCCATGTATTCGATAGCTCCGTCGGCCGCCATTTTCCCATTGCCATTTTGAGAAAATCATTTATAACGTTTGAATAAAACCTCGGTTCGCTCTGAAACTTTGGCATCTGGTTCGGACCTCTAGCGCTACCTTCGGGCGGAGAATGAGCTTTGGCTTTGCATAGTGTATTTTTGCAGCAAAAAAAAACCCGGTAATATTGTTTCTTGGGCATCCGGTATTTGTTGCAAGCAAATCAAAACGATAAAAACAACAAGGAAAGTAATATTTGTTGAAAGCAAATCACACCGCGAAAAAAAAGCAAACACACATTTTTCACTACCTAAATAATTAATCTGGCTTTGTTCAAGTACGGCGGGTTGATATCAATAAAAAGTTAAATAAATTGTACTAGAAAAGAATAAATGTACAGTAATCCTTTCTTGTTCGTTTTTCTTACCAATCGGACGGAAGGAGCAATCGATCCGTCATGTTTTAAATTACATCTATTGATAGAAAATTACCTTTTTTTCTTGCTACAAAAAATTAAATCATATTCGTATTACGTCAATCAAATAAATATAATTTATTTGACCCTTTAAGATATTTGTTTTCACCCTGAATATTGCACACCGACTCGAACAACAACAAAACAAAGCGGCTTTCCGCAATAAACGAAGCTTCACAAAAAACCTTAAGACAACTTCCGTGATGTACCTCGTTTCATCTTAAATCCAGACGGAGCTGGCGCTACGACCTGATGGGGTCAATCACACATGCCAAAAGCGCTCCAGTGGGTGACGCATCGAATATAAGGTGTCTCCCGCTTCAAACGAGATGGAAAAATCGGCACTTGAGCGTAGAAAACGTAAACTTTTACCGAACGTGCACTGAGCAAGTCAGTTTTACAGCATGAAATGTCAAGGCGCAATTCTGTTCCCGTATCAAATGAGAGTAATAAACTTGCTAAAGTCAATGTTGCGAGAGTTTGCAGACGACGTAGTTAGCAACGCCATTTACTTATGGCACCATCGCTCGATAGGCGTAGCGAGCAGAAGACGCATTCGGTCGTCTGCTCGCTGCGTCTATCGGGAGATGGCGCCACAAGTAACTAGCGTCGCTAAATCGGTCGTCTGCGAACGCAACCAACCTTTATTTTGGCAATTTTATTGCTAACATTGGTTTACAAGAAGAAAGCTTCCCCTTAAATTTCACGCGATATATTCGGTGAAAGTTTGGGCTTTCTATGTGCAAACGTAGATTCTTCCGGGTCGTTTTAGAGTGGAAGAAATGTTTTGGACACCCTACACGGTACTACGGCCTTGTCACCTAGGAGCTGTTCGTGAGCTTCGATGTCAGCAACGTGAGCGGAGAAAGGAGCAAAGTTACCGAGTCCTCCTTGGCCATCTTGCGGGCCTTGAAGAAGAACTCCATGACGGCAACAATGGACGCGAGGGCCAATCCTCCTAGGAGGACGACGAAGACGCCACCCACATTGGCCAGGCTGAGCTCGGTGACCGCCGACGACTTCTTCGCGTCGTCGACACACTTTCCTCCACCCTTGCGCTCCTTCCACCACTTCTCCTTGAAGCTGTGCAGTTTCCCTGCCTCTTGCAGCTTGAGGATGCCGCTAGACAGGATCTGCCGGTAGGGGGATTCTAGGACAGAAACATCGAAAAGAATGAAGAGAGATTAGAGGAATAAAGCGAGACCACCCATTTAAAAAAAAAAAAATATTTTTCCTTCTTTTTTGTCTACTTGCTCAGTTTAAAATTCACACTAGTACGGTCATGATTACTAAAGAATAAAGAACAAATGATTGTAAAATACCAGTCGAGACTTACACAGATATGGGAAGAAAGGGAAGGCGAACGGATGCTACCACATAAAAAATCAAGACTGAATTATTCTTGAAGAATGGGAAAACGCAGGCGATCTGGTGAATGATATCTATTGGAAACCCGAAACAAAAAGAAAATCGTTGTGTCGATTTTTTTTCTTTTCTGTCTCGTGTTTATTATGGTACTATTCTTCTCTATATGTGGCTGACTCAGACCCTCCTAAGCCTGAATATCCGTGGTGATTTTTCTGCCGACAATCTTCAGAGTCATGATAAATTTAGAAAAAAGGGGTTCAACAATTGCCTGTGGGTAAGCATCGTAAGAACGGTTAAAATATAAGTGCATGAAGGAATGATGAGAAAGCAAACGATATGTTGGAAATAGTGTTCTGTAAAAACGTGAAACGTTCTTTGGCTACTTGCTCAGCATTTTGTGAAGCCTAAAAATTGAAGCCACCGCGAAGCTCGTCGCTGATTGGTTGACGGTGGGAGTTGAGCAAACGAAGGAACGTGGCTGGAGGTAGGTGAGCAGAAGTTCGACTACCTGCGCACTGACGGGGGAGGGGGAAGTCACGTGACTTCCCGCGTACCCTCCTTGGTTGCTCGAGGGCGCACTGACGGAGGAGTGATTAGCGGTATAGCGTCATTCCAGAAGTAGCTCTAACTTGGTACGCGTTGAGTTACACACAAAAAATCAAGGCTTTTTTTTTTACTACTCGTGCAACAAGCACAGGTTGATTGTTTAGATTAGGTGCGCTATTTGTGCATCCCGCATAAAACATAAAAAGGGTATATTCTTACACTCCTTGTCACATATAATACACCTCAAACTTCAGTTCAACCTACGCGCACTGACGTTGAATCGACGTTATTGACTTTCACGAGCGGCTCGATAGCCTAGTTGTAGAAGTTGTTAAAATAGGTAATGTAAGTGTGACTGACTGCAGAGAAAAGTAATCGTTTTTTAGAGCGCAGCCCTTAGGCGCCCGTTTCCGGCCTGAGCGGCGTCACCGTCGCCGTCACCATCGCCGTCGCCGTCGCCATCGGCGTCGGCGTAACCGTGGGGTCACGTGACCCCTCTCAGGTCAAGTGACCCCTGCCTGAGATCACGTAACCCCCTGACGTCACGTGACCTCAGGGGGTTACGTGACGTCAGGGGGTCACGTGGCCCCCGTGGCGGAGTAGCAGGCACGATAACGAGGTGAGGAGGTGTATACCTTCCCCTCAGTACCCTTCCATCCTCCTCCTCAAGAGCTGCGCTCTAATTCGGCGCTACAGGGAGTTGTAAACGGCTTTCATTTTTCTTTTGGCCCTACTTTAGAACCTTTATGTTTTCTTTCTCTAGGCTTTGATATATACTTTTGCTGTCCAATATGTTATATCACACCGTCATCAAGCCTTTCGTAAAAGTTGGGGCCGTCAATTCGACGGCAGTCGAACTAAAGTTTTGGGTGTCGTATATATCACAAGGGATGTAATGGCTACGCCCTAATTTTTAGAGTGTATCTCACGAAGAGCGCCATGAACGCAACCGTTTAACTGCACGGATTCTCAGTGATGAATGGCGTGAGCAAAAATGTTAGACACCTGAGTATGAGCACTAGACGCTAATCCCACATTACACGAACTAACGTCAACGTGCTTGGCTATGAAGTCTAACCACTGGGCTATTAAGCCCGAACGTTTCACGTATGCAACAGAATTGCCGAAAAATGTGCAATACATTTTTTCTCAAAAACGTTTGCACAGGAGCGGTCTCAAAATCTTGCAGTGTCAACAAGATTGTTGTGAATATCCGCATGTTTTATTAGTTAAATCTTTGAGTGTAGTGTGCTTTTCTGTAGCTGAAGGCCTTCTAATATATGTCGGATTTTTAAGCCTCGTTATAAAAGTCATATTTAAGAATGGGGTCTTTTCACTTTTATAACTACCCTCATGTGCAAGCTTAAGATTCTTGCCTCTTATGCTTTGTTCCACCTTTTTCTGGCTTAAGACCGTTTTAGTGCGAAAGCATTTAACTGTCCCCTTAGAGCGAAGCCGGCGTTGTCTGTAGCCACTGTCCATAGCAGCGAAAATGGCACCTGGATTCTCATTGGCCAAAAGCGCAGCAAAGCAGATGCTTCGTCACGGAAGCTGGCGTGTCGCTCAAAGTGAAATCGGATGCGGCTCAGAAATAAAACACAAAGGAAGCACAGCAACCCAGATGCATCATCACGAAAGCCGTGGAGCCGGCGGGGCGCCGCGCCTGCGCATTGAGGGAGCATGATGTCACCGTGTGAAAACGGAAGACGTGGCGGCGCACTGCTTGCAGGAATGCGATGCGTAAGCAGTTTTAAGTGTCTTCGTTTCATTTTTTATGTTAGTGTCCTAAGATTTTTAAATTGCTAATATTCTATATATTTCTCGTGAATCACACCTAGTAAATTTTATATTTATAACGGTTATTCTTTTTAAATGAAGAGAGAGAATGAGCGCTTGCAAGGAGAACCATTGCGGTTTTCTAGTTAGGCTTCCGGGTGACGGTACATCTCCTAGAGGTAACTTTTGAAAAGGCTGCTGCTAAAACTTTTTATTCTAGAAGACTTCTCTCTTTCACTTCGTGAAAAGTATTCACCTACAAATGTCACGCCTTATATAGAAGGTAAGTCGGTCCCTCCATTAGAAACTGGCCACCTGTCCGAGGAGACCTAGGACTAGCAGGCTCGGCCCCATGCAACTTGCTCGCTCTCGATGGCTGTTCAAGTTGTCTAATAGAGGGAACTTTTTATACTCAGTGTGGACGATAGGGTGACGAAGCAACGCCTGAAAAGTTGCGCCAAAATGAACAAGTTGACTGGCTGTACTACTGAAAATGGGGACTTTCTTGTGCCTTATGAAGCACTTACAAGCAAAATGTTTATAGGTTGTCATTTGAAGACAAGACGTTCTTCCAAAATGTTATGAAAATTTTCATTTGCAGCATTTGTGCTTCTTGGGAAAATAATAGGAATGTAATTGAATATGATATGTGTCGCGGTCTTTACCACAAGAGGTGTTAAGGTAATCTAAGGACTCGGTAATTTGCGACATAATGTTTTTACATCGAAAGAGCGCAGCGAACAATGCAGACACGCATGGCACGGGGACGCTTTTCCAATTGAAAACGGTAGAGGTTTCTACGCGTCCGGCAGTGGATGTAGGCAACTACGATGAGCGTACCTCATCCCACTGAAGAGTGCACGAGTCGCACAGGTCTCTCCCGATGTTCTATAAGGTCGTGGACTTCAGTACATTTTAGTTTCCTCAGTCCCCAGCCCATTTGAGTGTCGTTAGCCTTCCTGAAGGCAATCACCTTGCCCCCAAACTTTTTTTTGGTGTACCCAAAATCTTCGTGCAAACAGTTATTCTACGTTTATTTTACGCGCAGTTCTCATCGAGTTAATGGCATCCACACATTTCTTCTGCGAAATATTTCGGACATTTTCGCGAACAGCTTTTCAAATGAAAACTACGAATTGCGCAAAAAAAGTTAGTATCGTGTGGGTAGTTGTAAAGGGTCTGAATTAATCATATACATTGGGTACGGGATAATTCGGTTTCTAACTATATTTGCATACTTAAAGAAACCATGAATTGAATTTCTAAATTTTTCAGCTTTTCTCATCTCAGAAGCAAAATGATGAATCACGTGGTCGTCACTAAGTATTTCACGTCAACAGAAAATACTGCCAGCTGTATCAGGGTCGCCGTAGTTCGCCCTGTGTGTTCCTTGAGTCTCGTGCATTATTCGCCCTCCCTCATCTTTCTTCCAGACGTAGCTGCATTTCACGACTGGCTAGTTTGATTAATTTTGCCTTCATCAACGGATATGAAAGTAACGTATTGTTGTCAACTCTAACGGTGGTAGTTTCGAATCGCAATTACTCTAAGGGCTATGGTTCCACCGTACTTTCAGGCGCAATCGTTTCCAAGTGATGGCAGATGCCATCCAGGCACTCATTGGGCACGATTGCGAATCAGAATATTCTTGATAAATTGAATGTTGACCAGCGCATACGCCCGAGGGACACAGTGCCCGAGTCCAATGCGTAAGCTGGGTTCAACTGGCATGCTTTGACGCTGAGTTGCAAATCGCTGTGAAAAGGCGGACAGCTTTACAAAAGATACGAGGTGGGACATTAGCCGCCCTTATTAGAGAGTTTTGAAATAGGAGATCCCAAAAGCCTCGGGTCCCCCAAACAACTTGGGCCTCCCAAACAGCAAGCAGAACTTCGGCTCTTCTGCAGTGTGACACCCAAGGGTGCTCGGCACGGAGGTAGAAAGCTTCTGGAGGCGACAGTGCCGACACCAGAGGAGAAGCCAGAAGTGTGAAGGGGCACGACCCCAACGATCACCAGAACCACAGCTGTTTTGGTCACCCTCCGGTGCCCCGAGGGTGACTTAAACAACTGTGCTCGGGAAAGCAAAGCGGCATTGTTGCCCCTATTTAGAAGTCCTCTATTTTTGAAATTTCTTACCTAAAAGCAGGCATTAATTCTCAATCCTTGATATCTAGTTTTCTTTTGCCTCACTAAGAAAATGAAAGGTTTTGGTCACCTAGCTGGGTTGGGAGGCTTGTGTTTGTCCTTTTTTCCTCTTGTTCCCCTTCTCCAGGGAATACTATAGTTATCTATTATATGTCTTACCATAGCAAGCTCTGGCAGTGAAGAAAAGAAACTGTTTCGTACTTCGGTAATAATAGCGTTCCAATAGAAAGTAGGGGCCAACCAATTATACGCTGGAGCAAGTTAAGGTGGGTCGACAGTGATTTTAGCTAAGCTAACTTTACATTAACCTTCAACTGGTCAGCCGAGTTTACCGATCAATAATTTGTGTTTGACGTTCTTAGTACACTCGGACTAAAAGTTAACAATTCCACACAGAAGTTTACATATTCTCGTTTCAGACGCCCTATCTTAACCCGTGAAGGTTGTAGAACCCGAACGACTGTCTTGTACGAGAGATACTGTAAACGACTTCAACACAATATTTTGCAAAATATACAAAATGTACGTTGTGGGAATATTCCACGGGCACAAAATATTGTCAGTTAGAGGAGTAATCTATATAGTTGTTACAATGTTTTGTTATATTCGCGCGATACATTTTTTCTCAATATGTTCCAGGTTTCGAAATTCGAAAAAAATAAGCCCTCGCAAATATTTAGTCGTTTACAGTATATAAATGCGGCATGACAACACCATTGCTCAAAAATGAGCCGAGTCTTTAGACGAGAAACGTTATGGGTGGAGCAGTTATTTGCTCATCTGACTTGATCGCCGGCTATCAACTCAAGAATTTCTGCGAGTGGTTTCTGCTTTTTCAAGTATTTCAAAATATACCGATGTTTTGTAAGGTACGTTGTTGGGCTAGTTGGTTCATCTTAGATAACAATTAAAATAGCACAAAAAAGCTAGAAGCTAAAAGCTAGAAGCTAGAAAAAAGCTAAAAACTAGTTGAAAGTCAGCGCTTGTCCTGTATACTTCTTGTCCTTGTCTTTTTTTTTGCGCTATTTTAATTGTTAACTACCGATGTTTTTTCCACCCGCTTACTTTTTCTCGTGACGATGCCGTATCCCTTGTTGTCGAGGAGGCCTCCGATTTGTGTGAGGTTGCAGTTTCTCTCGATGATATACTCGATGGAGGCAGATTCCATGAGGAAGGCGTAGTCCCCGGCCATCACTCGGGTGTGACCGTCTGTGGCAGTTTCGACGTAGACGTCTTTCTCGTGATCAAGCATGTACTTGTGCATCATCTTGTAGGTCGGGATTTTGGATTCCTGCCAGGGTAAAGAAGCGAAAATATTTTTTTGTTTCTTCTTTGAATTTGCGGTCACACGAAAAGACTAACATCCGCTTCGGAAAACTGATAACCGGACATCTGGTTCACTAGAGAATGTAAGCAAATGCTTCAAACACAATTCAAACAGTTCGCAAAAATCAGTTTCTTAAAGTTTTCGTGCTGTGATTTAGAAGGCAGGTGCAACTAAGTGGTGAACTTCTGCAGTGTTACGTGAGTGGGCGCGCTCAACAGCAACAGAAATGCTATTTTCAAGAAAGCAGTCAAGGGCTACTTTAGCTGTCAACCCGTCACCACAATCAATATGTGCAGTTTGACGATACTGAGTAAGATCGGCTTTACCAACGCCACCTAGAATAATCGAAGCCTGTGAACTGTCTTCTCTAACCCTACGTAACGTCATCAAACTTGTATGGTGTCAACTCAGCAAATTGGGCCGAGCTCGACGCCAAGAGTTCTTTGTCACAATTTTGCAACACATAAAATGCCATTGTTATTGTTATATTAATTGTATTTGACTATATGTCAAAGGCCACGCTCTCAGAAAGAGGGGGTGAAGGGGGGTACGCTCTTGTCCCATATGTAACACCCCCAAAATACATTTCGACATTTAGTCCACTGACGTCGAACTGGCACTACCAACTTTTACGAGTGGCTTGATAGCTGTTGGATATAACGTGCTAAATGGCGAATGTGCGTATGAAGGACTACAAAAAAATAACACTAACATTTTTCAGCAGCGCAAAAAAAAAAACAACCTTGGTCGTCATACTGTAGCTCTTAATGCGTACATTAGCTATTTTAATAAGTTGTATCATTCAACTATCAAGCCGCTTGTGAAAGTTGGTATCGTCGGTTTGACGTCAATGGACTGAACGACGAATTGTTGTTTTGCGGTGTTACGTATGGGACAAGGGTGTACCCCCTACAACGCCTATTTTTGAGAGTGCACCATGAATCGCTCACAAAATCTAAAAGCGACTATCAATATTGGACACAAAAACAAAATGACAAAAACTGTATGTCCCCAACAAATACTCTATTAGAAAGAGGAGTCATTGCTTGCAGCACCGGCAAAACCCATTGCCCAGATTTCCCTCTCCGTATGACAACATTCTCGACTTGATCTTGTCGCAACTTTTCCGTTCTCTTCAAATTGTTGAAAATCACTGAGTTTTGTCTTCAGTATGGTTTCACATAGCAAGGCCTTTGCGAACCATTTTCCAAAATAAACGGTTTATAGCTTTTGCGTTTGCGATTGTTTTTGTACAAACTCCCTTACACAATGCATTTTGCCTCATATCCAGATTGTTCAAGAAACTCGACCGTTAAACACTACGACATGAAACAACTGTCAGTGTGTAGCTATACAAATAATCTATCTGATTGTACATTGTTCGTGTTGCTACCACATAATAAAATAATATTTTGCTTCTTACTTGTTAGAAACATAAAATTTCCAGAGTGCTGAGGTTGAATTGTAATTTAAGTGCTTAAACGATTTCAGAGCCGTTCAAATTTGAACTATATTTGTTTGTCTTTGACAGTTGGGATCGCTCATTATAAATCGAACCAATGCTTCTACAGTGTATTTTCCAAGACAAAAAAGTGGAAACACAAATGATTCAAGATATAAAAAATAAATGTTGCAGAATAACGTTATCAACCACGCGGAACATCAGAGAGCAGATATAAAAAGACAATTAGTGTCTTAATTAACTAAACTAAGCAAGGAAAAGAGCACAGAACGCCCGAAGAACACCGCCCCTAAAGTCGGACTGTGTCACGCCGGTCCACCTTTAAAAATAGGGTTCTTCTGGGGTTTGGCCTTTTATACCCTCTTCGTCTCACTGTCGCGCTGCCGAAGATACTGCAATTAGTCACGTTACAAATACATTTAATATGGATATGTATATTCAGGGTATTCCACGTAGCTTGAGCCAAGATTTAAAAACATTTTGGTGCGTTTTAGGAAGACGAAACCAAACGAATAAGTTCGTTCATTGTTTGGAGCAAGTCAGGCTATTTTTTTTGTATTTTGCCCAATTAATAAATAAATTAAGCTTAATTCATTAAGTTTCGAAATATAAAATTTAGAGCAAAAGCTTCATTGACAAAGTTGTAGAGCGTCCTCAGAAATATCTGATTCAGTGGCTTTTATCACGAAACCTTGACACCTTTTTAATACTGGATTTGTAAAAGTTTTGCGAATTATGAAACAAAAAGGTGTGACTTTGCGAATGTGCCGGGGCTTATATAAACTAGGCCTGCATGCTGAATAGAGCACTGTTGACTAAACACTGTTGAAAAACTCTCGTTTTTGTTTTTGTTTTGTTTTTGTAGTGAGGGCACATTTTTGTAGCCCGGAAAAACGAACTGTGTTAGAAGTTTCCTGATAAAAACCACTGAATTGGATGTTTCTGAGGACACTCTACAACTTTGTCAATGGAACTTTAGCTCTAAATTGAATATTTGAAAAGTTTAATTATTAATCATATTTAATTAGTTAATTAGGACAAATACCTAAAATAGCTTGACTTGCTCCAAACAATAAAAAAAAACTTTTCGTTTTGTTTCGTCTTCCTAAAATGCACCAACATATTTTTAAACCTTGGCTCATGGTACGGGAATATCCTAATTACATATATATAGGCAAAAGTAGGGTTGGGCAGACGCAGCACCGTAGGACGATAAAAATAAAAATCTAATTTAATAGTGAAAGAAGTCACAAAAGTAAAAAAGAGTGTAGTGCCGAACAAGTTGTATTAGTTTACACAAACAATCAAGGCTAGGCACAAGAACGCTAGTTACACGGGAAAAAAAAACTTGAAAAAATACTCAATAAATTTGCCGTCACACACGGCGTATGCCCATCTCATTTGCAATACATTCAGTGCGTCCCCGAGTTTATCAAACTAAAAATGCCAATTTCGGGAATTTCACGTGACAGACAAACGAATGACATCTGGCACGCCCCAGCGGAGGACTGAGGGCTGATTTAGACCACCTGGGGATCTTTTGACGTGACACCGGAAACTCGGTTACAGGGTGGCATCTCCACAATAAGCCTCCATGAGATCGCGCACACCTCGGGAGGCATTTTTGTTCACCACCTTCGAATTTGAAGGCTGATGCTTTGCCTCGCAGCCACCGAGGCAGGCGGCAATGTTTATCAGGTATCTATTTACATATTTGAGATACCCTCAAGCTAGTTTGAACCGGGAAGTGAACTTACAAAATCAATCGCAAGGTGCGCGTGGCAGAGTCTCTTCGTATAAAGCAATAGCAGTGGTATGATCAAGATATGCTTAAATGTTTCGTCCCTTTCTGGTGTGAAGGTGGAACATTACATGCGCTTACGTCTTCGCGATATTAGGCACCGAAATATCTGCTAGCATTAGGGTCATAATATTTGAGGATAAGAAAGGGTACTTGCGTTAAAAAATGCTCGTGTGCTACCCGATCGCAGACAGCCATATTTGATCTTGCTCTGCTTGGCGAGGTCTTCGGCATTCTCAATCGGGTAGACCGTCTTCTCGACGGTCAAGAAGGCAGCCAAGTTGGCAGTGTACGATGAAATCATGATGAGCGTAAAGAAGTACCAGATGCCTGCCACTGTTCTCGTTGACATGGCCCTGAAGAACAGGAAAGAAACACATTGGGTATACTTTACAAACCTTCTATACCTTCCACTCCCCAACCTTTCTTCAGAACACTACGAGCTGAGTGGTTGGAGTTGTCGTAATAATGCTTGACTCAAAAGTGGAGTCTCCGCTGGGATACTCTGTGCGTGCAAGGGTCTCAGTACAAGTCGCACTTTTAGATAGTATATGCCCTTGTGTTTCTAGTACAGAAAAAAATGTCCCGTTAAAAACTGCTGATTATGGCCAAGATGTGTGGAAACCGACTTTAGATCACTTTTGTGATTGTATTGCACCACAGCATAACCGATTCTAACATGGTATTACGGGTAACGACATTAAAGATCCGGTGCTAAAGCACCTAAAAAAAATAAAAAAACACTAGCCAATAATATAGTTTTCTTCCTCCTTAGTTCGTATATAACTTGCATAGATATTTGTTCACTTTCACACTCTCCCGTACAGGGTGGCGACGCAATGGAACGTCTCCAAATGATGTTCTAACCTTTTCTAGTGGACGGGCCTTAACCGCTACACCTGAATTAGTTGTAGCTTTCTTTCTGCAATCGCAATATGTATTTCTTTATTTAAACGGCGTTGAATATGACGTTTTGTGTCTCGTAGCTTATATACTGAACCACATATTGCTTAAAATACAGTGGAGCAGTCGCATAAATTAGTTTAAAAGCCATTACAGATTCGTTTCGGAAGTTAAAATATACAGTTGATCAATTCCCCCACAAAAGTTAGCGGAAAAATTGACGTGGCTTGTCGTTAGGGTGTTACGTGACACCACGATTTGGCACCATGACGTTGCGTCCCCTAACCTCGAGTCACATGACGCGGCCGGGGGAAATGACATCAGGGGTCTCGAGTCCGGCTGTCAGATGCTGTTAGGATGTTTGGTCGCGTCATTCTAGAGCGCAGCTCTTAGGCGCCCGTCTCCGGCTTGAGCGGCGTCGCCGTCGCCGTCCCCGTCGCCGTCGGCGTAACTGCAAGGTCATCCCAAGGTCACGGGACCCCCAAGGTCACGTGACCCCCAAGGTCACGTGACTGCCAGGTCACGTGACTCCCAGGTCACGTGACCCCCAGCCACGTGACCCCCGAGTCGTGCCCCCCCCCCCCGAGGTCACGTGCCCCCCCCCCGAGGTTACGTGACCCCCTGACCCCTTCCCGAGGTCACGTGGCCCCCAGGTCACGTGACCGCCCCGAGGTCACAGACCCCTCCCCCCCCAAGGTCACGTGAGCCCCTCCTCCGCGCCTTCCCCAACTCCTCAAGAGCTGCGCTCTTATTCGGCATTACAGGGAGTTGTAAACGGCTTTCATTCTTTTTTTCTCTACATTAAGAGGGAAATGTACAAACGGACAAACGGACGAAATAACGTCTGGAAAAGAAATCTTTGTTAAAAAAAAAACACTTTATGCTTTAAAACAGTTCTTCGCTAAAGCTTCTCAATTATAGGGCACAACATTTGTTCCGGTTTTGAAGATTTGCGGCGACATTACGGAGTTTCCGTGGACGGCTCTTCTCTGTGCGCTACATGCTCTCTAAGAAAGGCAAGGCTTGCGCGCCGTTAGCCTGGTCTACATAGATCAGAATCTTGCAGCGGGTTGCCGAGGTTGTTGAGGGACGACGGAAATGATCTATGAAAACTACTTATTAACAAGAAAACAATAAGACCGTGTTTTATCGGGCCGAGCGCACATTCTCTAGAGGATGTTCAGGCTGTAACATAACTAAGAAAAAAAAGTTTTTGAATAGGCGTGACGTCGTGCACGCCGAATAGAAATTCATTTATACCTTTTTGAAGTCGTGTGTAGGCCATGGTAGTTACCTTGCACAGCTGATCTCTCAAAGGAAAAGGAGCACGTGATCTGGTTAGAGCTAAAGCTCGCTCCTTGTGTTGTTTGTATTTCTTTTTTTTCTTTTTCAGTGAGTAGCTTGAACATCCGTGCTAATATATAGTCTCCGACATTTTTGTTATCATCGGAGTAATAAAAAAATGTTTTGGTTCCTTACGGTGTCGTCTATATCAACTGCCGCGACAACCGAGGCACTGCACACGGACAACTCGTGCTTTTGTGTATTTTCCCACTATATTTAGCAGAGAAATGCACGAAGAATTGTTTTTATTTCCATTAAGCATGGCTGAAAAGTGTACACAGTATTTGACCACCAAAGTAAGCGTAGAAATGAAAGAATTTTCTAGCTAAGTTTAGTTGGAAGATGCACAAAGCTCTTTTTCCCGATAAATGAAGAGTAGAAATGCACAAAGGTTTTTCCCCGTACGTTGAGTGGGGAAACGCACGAAGCCTTTTACTGCTCAATTTAAGAGAAAAATGCGCAGAAGCATTTTACCGTTAAATTTAGTTGAGAAATTTATAAAGCTGTCTATTGCTACGTAAACGGGAAAATGCAAAAAGCAACTTTTTACTGACGATACCTTTAGTGGAAAAACGCACAGAGCATTCTACCGCTACATTGAACGGAGAAATGCACACGTTATTTTCGTGATAGGTTCAACTGAAAAATGCGCAAAGCCGTTTACTGCTAAATTAAACGGAGAAATTAAGCATTTTTTGTCGATACAACTAGGGGAAAATCGCACAGAGCATTTTACCGCTAAATTAAAAAAGAAATGCACGAATAATTTTCCCCCTAAGTTCAGCTAAGAAACGCACATAGTTATTTAGGGCTTAATAAAAGGAAGAAGTGCACAAAGCATTTTTCGTCGAAACGTTTAGTGAAAAAACGCACCGAGCATTTTACCGCTAAATAGAACGGCGAAATGCACGGATCAACTTCCCGCTAAGTTTAGCAGAAAAATGAACAAAGCCGTTTACTCCTAAAAAATAGCTAAAAAAAATGCACAAAGCATTTTTTTCCTCTCTTGATAAGTTTAGAGAAAGAACTCAAAAATAATTTTACCGCCAAATTTACGAAGAAATGTACAAATCATTTTTCCGCTAAGTTTGCTGAGAAACGCACGGATAAGTTTAGCCCTAAACTGAAACGAGAAATGCAGAAATAATTTTCTCACTACATTTATTGGATGAATCTGCTCCTCAAATTCGGTGGAGCACCACGCCTCTACACGAAACACACTCTGGGATCGGCTGCGATACCTCTCCGATCATGGCTCTCGCCCTTAAAAAGGCTGTTCTTACTTGGGCGCCAGATCCGAGCCTTGCTGCATGAGTGATCCGATGGTGAACCAGAGAGAGTTGAGCAGGCTGAAGCTGTTCTCGAGAACCTGGTCGTTCTGACGGCATGGGTGTGGGTTGTCCCACTCGTAGGGGCTGAGCCGGCCCACGAGGAATAGCACCACAGAGACGCCGATGTAGGCGCCCACCACGTACGCCCACACTTCCATGCTGAAGGGTGACAGGAAGCTGAACAGCGTCGTCACCTTCTGGGTGGGCTTCTTGAAGAGGATGCTGATGCCGGTGTTCATGAACGGCATCGTAAAGTCGACGGCAACTTCGCGTTTTGAAGTTATGGTAAGGTCTGCGATGGCTAGGTCTGCTTTCTGTAAAAATCGTTTAAAACAGAAAAGGGTTTAAACTTAGGTTTTAGATACGCCCAAATATGGCCACTAAATTAAGGGTTTTGAGGTAAGCGTACATTCATCGTGTGTTTTAATCTTGTGTCATATAAGAGTTACCAATAATTCTACTGGAAACGAATGATTTAGCGAGGGCTAAAAACCTAAACTTATAATCGGGAAGACATAAGAAGTCTTGAATTAAAAGGGACACTTTTTAAACTCCTTAGACACATATAGGCCCTCTGCGTTCTTTTTAGTTTATTTCCAATTTTCATAGCTACACGAAGCGCCTGCTATTTTCAGAGGCGCAAGTCCAATTGCCGAAACCTCTTTAGTTTTAAGTCACCAAATAAACAAAATCTTGTACCATTTACTGCTCATACAATTGGACATCGCTTTGCCTTCAGTCTGTATTACAAAATGAATCCAAAATTCACGTGCCACTCTTACGTACGCAGCACCCCAGACGCGGGCAAAAAAAACAAAAAAAAACACTGGGGCCCCATTTATTGTTCTCTTTGCCTCTCCGTTGCACTATAAACATTTCATTAAAAAAAACGTTCTTTGTACAATAATTATGCTTCTAGAACACAAAGGTAATATGAACTACATATTATTAATGACACTTTTGGGTTGATTGTCACCTTCAGAAGGTAGGCCACGCCAATATAAATCTAATAATGTTTTACGTTCAAAGAAATGAACCAGGTTGAGTTTCCGCTACTGCTCTTTGGAGAACTGTTAATGAGCTTCACGGTACTGACCTCTTTTATTATATGCCTACGAGACTCAGGTTTTCTAAATGGCACCGCATCGGAGTGAGTCGGCAAAGGCACGGTCAACTCCCTATCTACTACAGTCGGCTTCTCGAAGATTTGGCCTAGAATGTTTGGGAATGAGCTAGGGTGAAATTATCTGGGCAAGGTCATTCTGGGCTTTTTATATTTTACACTCGGGGTAAAGTTATACGCGAATCTTTTAGATGAATGGAGAAGCGTTTCTTCTCGATCATGTATGCAACACAATTGCAGTAACAAACAAACAAAAAACGTGCATCTAAGTTACGATGACATCGCTTTATGAAATTCGTAAAGAGGTGTGGTACAAAGTGTTTAAAATATTTTCAGATTAAAAAACAGGATGCTTTCTGATTAGTATAGATAACTGGGAAAGTTTGTAAGAGTTCATGTACAAGACCGAGAAGATTCGCGTATAGTTTTACCCCAACAGAAAGACAAAAAGAACACAAGCCAAGTGCTGACTAACAACTGGTTTGTTATTAGAACATAAGGAAGAACGAAAAAAAAAAAAGATGGAGTCAAATGTTCGCGCGCTTGCTGGCCGCCTCGTGGAATATGTCCCCTTCTTTTTTCATATCAGGCCATCTCGTAAACCTAAACATAGAAACTTATTTTCTTCTTTCCTTCGTCAGGTGCTCTTGTTATTCTAAATCCAGGAAGTTCATCTCGCTGGGAGTCGGAGTCAACGAAGGTTGGCTCAGACACGAGTTGTTGTTCTTCGTGATGTTGCAGGCTTCAGTCATCTCTCAACATGTTTGGTCGTGGTGTTGATATAATACACTGGTGTCATTGAAGTGTAGTTCGCACCCGCGATCTCGGAAATTAATTGCTAAATGTGAATAAGCCATGCCTTTTAGGGAGCTAAGTCGAATGTTTTGAAACCGCAAAATGAAGTCATATATGAAACCCCAAAAATAAAGTTAAATTAATTTTAAATATCCTTGTTGAATTTAAAAAAATATATATATAATTGCAGGTTGTACCATCCTAGAACATCAAAGAGTTTGCTAAACTACCAATCAGCACATTGGAAACTCGTAAAAAGAGGCTTAATAGTTTCCTGTTTGAAGTCCGCCTTAACAAAATCATGTGTTCACAAAATAGACGTTAGCTTCACTCCCCAGATTCAAAGGATTAGGGATTCAGAATACTCAAACTGGATTATCTCATCGGCATGCGATAGTTTAATAAAACCCATTAAGGTTAGTTCCAACTTTATGTTGGAAGAACCAGGTAGAAAAGAAAAAAAGAAAATATAGGTTATTCCTTATCTTCACCGCATTTCATACGGACTTTAAAAAATCGCGTCCAAATATGAGATGAATGTTGCTTTTTCAGCCAAAAACTAACTAAGCAGATTATGTTCCGCTGTAAGCGTACGCAGGAGGGAAACGCAAGATCAGAACATAACACATGCAAGGTATAACATGGAAAAAAGTACGTGTCGTGCGTAAAAGGCGTGGTCTACCGCATTCCCTTCTCTTATGGGCGCTCTTATATCGGACAGGTTGGACGGTGCTTAAACATCCGACTCAGAGAGCATCACAGCTCCTTGAAAAGCACCGCTCATTCACATTTAGAGATTCATTGCCGAGATTGCGGGTGCGAACCACGCTTCAATGACACCAGTGTATTATATCAACACCTCGATCAAACATGTCGAGAGATGATTGAAGCCTACAACATCACGAAGAACAACAGCTCGAGTGTGAGCCAACCTTCGTTGATTCTGACCCCAGCGAGATGAACTTTCTGGATTTAGGATAACAAGCGCACCTGAGGAAGGAAAGCAAAAAGGAGGTTTCTACATTCAGGTTTACGAGATCGCCTGAGATGAAAAAAGAAGAAGGGGACATATTCCACGAGGCGCCCAGCAAGCGCGCAAACATTTGACTTCATGTTTTGTTTTTTTTCTTCTTATGTTCTAATAACAAACCAGTTGTTAGTCAGCGCTTGTCTTGTGTTCTCTTCGTCTTTTTGTCACTTGTCCCAGTCAAGCTGTTTTTTCAACAAGATGTTTTCTGGCGGCGAACAAATCAGTGAAACAGTTAGTGGTGCTTACCCCACTAACTACCTCTCCGATCATGCCACTCCAATGGCCAGTTTCATTCTGCAGCCCGTAGGCCCTGTCTTTGACCAAGTGGATCTCATACTTGAAGGTCAGCTGCTGAGAAAGCTCTTGCAGAAGGTCGACACAATATCCTTCGAATCGATCGTTGCCCACAAGGTCGACGGCGGATTCCTTGAGCATCATGTAAGGATCCGTCTGAAATGGAAATCACGGAAATGCCTCTGCTTCATAAAACTGCTGCTTCAGAAGAAACGAGAATGGCGCTCTGTTTTTCATTAATTTAAAGTACTAAAGGCACCGTAATGCAATAATGCCCTGAAGGAGACGTAGACGGATACACGAAGATGCCACCGTTTTGGGACTGTAAGGCCCTTCCATAGTGCGTGTATGATCCCTTAGCATAGTGAGGAAGGACCAGCCAGTCCAAAAACTTTTCTGTTTCTACCTCTTTCTCCGTCCTCCTCTCCGTCTTCATAGCTGTATTAGTGTTTGACTATGTTACCCATAAGAGCTTCTCTTTTCTTTCCATTCAGTTGTATAGGTCTATGCCAGGGGTGGCCAAACCGCAGCTCCCTTGTAAAGCACCCCCCCCCGGACCAGGTCAAAATAAAAGACAAGTAGAAAAATTGGCAGGTTGTGTTTTGTCAGCTTTGTGCCATTTTATCATCAGACAGTGTTCTTGTTTTCCGAATAGGGACTGACAATAAAGAAACATCCTCTGCAATCGCTTTATGAGTGTATTAGCCGTAACCACCACCTAAGAAGAATTGTTTTAAATTGCCATGCCCACTTTTTTATTTTGGTTCTTAACTGAAAGTTATTCCGTTTTATAGCTCTTCGTTTATGTCCGTCTGGCCACCCCTGCTTTATACAATACTTCTTTATATTAAGCGCGCGGGTGTAGTTCTTTACCGTAATGACTTCATGTTGAGCAACGTTCGATTGAACGGCTGCTCAAGCTAAACTATCCCTGGGCGGAGTTTGCACTGCAGCATTCATTGAAAGTCGCTTAGGAGTAAACAAATACTTAGTTTTTCTCGTGACATACCTCGACATACCTCAAGAAATTTGGTAAATAACTGAAAAGGGTGGCCTAAAGTATCAAAAACGAACACGTGCGTTATTTTATCGGCACTCTGCGGGGTGTTTAATTTTTCTAAAGGATATCTGGTCTACTATCACGTTAAAAACCTTTAGATAAGTAATGTAAATAGTGAAAATAAAAATGGAAGTGATAATAATTGCAGCAATAACGTAAAGTTATTGGAGCATAAATTAGGATTCTCGATGAAAAGGTTTAAACGTAGGCGGGTTATAAAATACTCCGATAGAAATTCTCGTGCAATGTTTAGGTGGTTTTGTCTACGATGCAAAGTACACGTTGCCTCCATCTTGGGCGCTTAGCAGACAATGTAACTGCAGTGCAAAGGGCCACTGTACTATATTGAATATTTGCATATCCACACTCACCAGCACCGTCGTCACAATGAGTGTCTTGTCCTTGATGAGAAGGAGTCATAATCCGAGGTGACGTTTTCTTCCACCGTGACGTTGTCTCTTGGGTTCCAGCGCCCCACCTAATAAAGCAGTTAAGTAGATAGTGTTCAATCCTTTCTGGGTGGGCGCGAAGCAACCAAAAGAAAAATATTTTCGTCAGTCCTCAGCTTTCAGAGTGGTTGACGAGAAAGACGCGAATTTCAATCGGAGGGAAAGGAAGAGGGTTGGGGTTGAACGAAATGTCTATGTGAGTAATCGGAGGATACATCGTTTATATCCATAAAAGCGTCAACCAGTGTCACTGGCGGCTTCATAAAAGGAGGGCATGACTTATCTTCGTACTTTTCTTTATGTGATTCGTTTTTCGGAGCATCTATCAGCTAATCCAGCAGTCTAATTGACTAAGTAACAATAATACAACGCCCCCCACCCAACACACACACACACACACAGATTACTGTTTTTTTATTTTTTTCACGGCAAAGGGAAAAAAAAAACGGAGTACGCATTGGTCATTACTTGCAAACGCTCATTCTCTACGCAAATGCAGGGCTACAGGTCCGAACCAAAAGCCAAAGTTTGAGAATTAACCGAAATCTTAACTCAAAAGTTATGAGTTATTTTCTGAGAAACAGTTTTCAGTGAGAAATTGGGGCCCGTTTTTGCCCGTTTCCGATAACTGGTGCAGTTCAGCTCCATCTATTCGAGAGCTCCGTTGGCTACAATCTTCCTAATTAAAATTTTAAAATATCACTGATAACGTTTGAATCGGATAACTGCTAGCTCTGAAACTGTGGCATCCTGTTCTGACTGCCAGTGCTGCCATTGGGCGGAGATTGAGCATTCGACTATACGTAATTTGTTTTTGCGGTAAAAAAAAAAAACAAGAAAAAAAAAACCATAAAACTTGTAAATAATTTTTTGGGACACCCTGAAGAATACTTGGAACTTTGCCACGTCCCGTGTTTATCAAGTCGTCAGTAGCTGTAGGCATTTTTGTTTACCGTCGTGCCCAGCCAAGTACTTGACAAACTCGGTATGCGGGATATAAGCAAAAAGAAAAAGAAAAAAGCGAGGCATTACAACTTGGAACAACTAAAATAATGTAGAACAGGAAAAAAAAATGCTAGACAGTTGCGAATAAAGCGTGAGAGCAAAAGGTTGTTTTCCCGTATACTGGAACTCCCTCGAGTCAAGATGGGGGCGTCCGCGTAAAAACAAAATGTCTAGTATAATCACCGAGAGCTTAAGACGCTCAGGGCGTGTCAAGCCCCGAGCATCTTACGATCGTTCAGCAGCCAATGAGCTTGCGGCATCAGTTGCTAAGAACGCCGGAGAACCAATCACGACGCAAGAAGCCCGATCTTATTAGGTCACGACCTGCCTTTTTCTAGCACTTGGTGACGATGCGGAGCGTAAGTTCGTCTGCTTCTTGGGTAGGGGTTCCGGTAACGTCAGAACGCTGAGCTCTGATTGGAAGGATAGTGGGGAGACCTCAGGGCAGCTAGCATTGACGTCCGCTCACTATCCCTCCATCAGAGCCAATCAGAGCTCGTCATTCCGACGTCAATGCAGCCACTGCGCAAGAGGCAGACGAATTTGCGCTCCGCATTAAAAACGTTCTTTTTTCGTATTATTGAAGGACATTTTTTTTAGGAATCGAAAGCCCGATCTGGGCAAGTTGGTACGCGGAGCGAAAGCGGACGTCCCTATGCCCGTGATTCTCCATACTCCTCTTTGAATCCGTTTGAGTCTGATTGTCGCAATAGCATTGACTACGTTGCAGAAGCTTAGGAAGGGATTTGACTGCGACATACAACACCAACCAAGTGACGCAACGCCTGATTACCACGGCAACTCGCGGACATCCCCCGACGTAAGCCCTAGCAACCCAGTCCGACCAAGTCGAACGCTTCTGCGTGAATGGGCCTTTTATCTCTCTGTCCTTCCCTCCTCTGTTTCCCAGTTTCTACCTAACGTCGTCGACGTCTGCCGAATCGGCGACACCTGTGAGGATGCTAATGCTTAGAGTTGCGAAAACGCATTTTCACCTCCGATACTTCTTCGCCATCCCTCCTCTGTTTCCTACTTTCTAAGGCACTCGCAGCATAAAGAACCTCACTCGGCTCTCGATGCGTGAGATGACATCGAACAGAAACTGGTCACCATAGTTGACCTGCATGCTTTCATTGGCGTAAGCTCATTACAAATTACAGAATATTTCGCGTCAAAATACGCGTCCTATGTCGTACAAATTTGTAATGATTGTGATTGGTTCAGCTAATATGAATGGAATGATTTCGCTGAAGTTCTCTTTAAGCGCCGTGATAAAGTTTGGGTCGTGTTCTTTTTCTCTACGTAATGCGCCTCGCATCACAAAATAATATTTGAATGCTGAAAAACAAATAATTCGAGAATTCGTTATTGGATTTTATTTGGATAATAGGAGCCGTCATCTTCATATGGCCTCACAAACTAGGAAGAGTATTTATATTGGGGGTCACGTGGGCCTCCAGATATATGAAGCGGGACACGTATGCTCCTTGGGTGAGGAAAAGAGCAGCCGACAAAGATTTGACCACCATCACAGTAGTGCTCCAGATCTTGCCGTAAATATTGATTGCTTTTACAGTTAAGAAAGCTAAGACATTCTGAATCAGTCAAACGATTTCTAAGAAAACATGAGGGCGAAAGTGAGCTGATGTAAGTTTATCATTGTAAAATTGCACGAAATTGCTGCTACAAATAATGAATTACCCGAGACTGCGGCTACAATTAATCAATTTCTGGTCTGTCAAGTTATCACACAATTATGGCTTCCAGCAAATGGAAAAAACGATCAGTGATGCTATGCGTATATTTTAAGTAGTAAAAAAGAACAAAATCCACGCATTTATTTCTATTGTCATTTAAAATAAAGGGAACATACCCATAACTAAACTAGAAGCTAACGTGTCATGGTTCGTACGCTTTAGAGTGAGGGGTTTAGAAATGCTTGTGTGGTAATCGGTTTATATTTCGTTATATGTACCGGCTACTTGAGAGAAAATCAAGCCTGCGTTCTTGACCAGCATAAGTAAATTACGTATTGTAGAAGGCTGTAACTCCATGGAAATATCACGCTAGCGGTGGTTATGGAACGTGTAAGATTGAGAACATGGCGTTACCTGAAACGAAGAATAAGAGGGGAAAACAATTTTCTTTTTACATTAAGCCGACCTATATGCTTAATAGTGGTGAAACCAGAGGAATGACACTCTGAAGGCCAGTGGAACGTATTTAAGGTTAAAACACTAGTCAGCAAGAAAGACAACACATTGATTTATTGAGAATGTTTATTAATATTAGAACAAAAAACCCCCATGCGCCCAACAATGCTATTTATTGATTTGACGATTGGTAGACCTAAGTAGACGTCGATTGATAGACAATTTTTGAAATTTATCTTTTTTTGTTTCATTAAGGTAACATCTTGTTTTCATATTTCCGCATTATACTACTGTCACAATAGAGTTGCATTCACACAGAGGTTTAGCTCTCTGCGACTCCTACTTCGTTATTGCGTGCCACAAAAATGGGGTTTAATGTTCCCTCACGAACCAGGTGGAGAGCAAGTATGTATTAAACGGGCACTTTCTTAATTTTTTTTTATTCCGATGTAATGCTTCGAGGACAAATATGCGTCCGGAGCATGACTTACAAGTTCGCGATATGTTAAGACGGCATATTGAAAGTCGGCAGGTCCGATACCCTTCATCGGTCAGGCAGCCGGTCCGCTGCCGCTACCCTCTCGATGCTGCGGCGTCATTAAGGGGTTCATTAAATCCTTGGTCCGGGAATTCCTTCTGGGAAGCTCCGCGCAACTTTGGGGACAGGAATCGTTTAGTTGCCCGCCATGGGCGTATTCGCCAGCCAGCTCATTACCGGGAAGGACTTGACGACATGAGAAATCAATAGCCGCAGTCTAGAGATAGCGTCCTCTCCGAAGGGCCCGCCAAAGGGCGACACCAGAGAACTTTTTTACGTGGTCCTCTACTTTCTTTCTAAAAGCCAGAGCTCAGAAGTGTTCTGTATGCACCGTTTGGATTTCGCATCAACCAGCGATCTGGCAGATATTTTCAAACGCAGACAATGGACAAAAAAGGGGACAACGCACAATGCGTCTCGAGTCTTATTGAGACACATTCTGAGCCGTCCTTTTTTCTTTGCAAGTCGTTTCCGTTCTCTAATTTTTTACATAATATGGTGTGGCTATTGCGGTACTTTCGGCGTCCCGTTATATTCGTTTTTGCCTAAGCTGCGGACGTCCTTCAAAGTAAGAAATATTTGAGTCTTGTTACTTTTTGCTTTTAGCGACGCGTTCACTCTATATTGAAACTATTTTTAAGGTGAGACGTGACCAAGGTTATGCACCTGTTGTGTTGTAGTTTGGGCCAAGCTACGCGATGACATAAACCTTACACGTTATAGCGTGTAAAGTTAACGTCGTCGCGTAGCTTCGCCCGAATACCTAAAGCATTCTTAGAATGTTTCAACATCATTTTTCCTAATTTTATCTACAAAGAAAAAAAAAACGACACTCCAAGTAAATTGGCAAGTTTCTTCTACTTTCGGGTTAAAGAGCAAATGCACTGAGTGTTCGGGGAGAAAATAAAGCAAATACACATTTCAATAAGGATCTGCTTCGATTGGGACAAAGCGGCTTGTGGTGTGCAGGTTCAGTTATCTAAAGGTGATACTGTTTTGCAAAATTTTACCAGTCCCTTTTCATTGACAAGATTCATTCCCCGATGAAAAACGGAGAATGAGTAACATGGAACGGATTAACATATGGTGTACCTGATATCGTGGATCTAAATTTAAGGTCATAAAACGAAATGTTGTGTCATTAGGGGCATTGCTATAGCGATTACCTCTTACTTTTTCTTCGAATCACGTATCGGAATAGCCTAAACCTTTTTTGTTTGAGAATCTCGGTCCGGACTTGGAATTAGAATCGGAACCCGAAACAAGAATCGTTACACATGTGTAACGATTCTTGTTTCGGGTTCCGATTCTGCCATATAATATTGGAGCAAATGTGATACTTGTATTTGAAGATGAACCGATCAAAACCAAAAACAGCAGTAGAAAAAAAAAGGCCGAGGACCCCTATCACTTTTTATGAGTTGTGAATGCGAAAGCTTGCTGCCTGCGACGTATTGCTTCCGCCTCGCATTGTCGAAGGGCCTCTTCCTCTTGCCACATGAGACGCTTTGAATCGCGATCCTCTTGCTCCTCCCGACGGCCGAGCGCGCCCTCTCGTCAAGTGGCCGCACCGCGCTGAGCTCCGCCGCCCAGCCACTCCGGAGTCTGCCCGTGCGGGATCTGCTGGCTCGGCGGCAAGCCGCTCCCTCTTACCGGCAGCCGGGCCGCTTTGCTCCATGGAGAGGGCTTTTCTGGTAGCGTTACTTGAAACTATGCCGCGCGAGAGCTAATGGGAGCCTCGTTCCCTCAAACTATGACGCGCGCCAGCCAATGGGAGTCTATCCATCAGATCGCTGCTAAAGACGACAGGCTTCGCTCCATTAAGACAGGGGTGCTTCTCTGCCGTTGGGCGCGGCTTCAAAAGCTGATAACACCGGTTCGCTCCATGGGACAGTTAATGCTTTCGTAATGAAAAACTTCCGGTGACCGATATATTTTGACTTTAACATTCTAAACTTACAAATATATTATATTCACGTGTTATGGCTCCGAGACGCAGTTTTTGTAGAGTTGCATGCTATCAAAGAAATTTACAGTTGCAGATCGTGGCCTAATGGTGCCTCTATACATCTCATAGAAATACACCAAACTGAAATACCTATTCATTTGATACAACCGTCAATAAGGCCTATTCACGAGAAGCCAACTTGTTGGTCGTTGTTTGCAGCGCATGCTCAGAACTAGCCCCCATTTGTCGTCTGCTAAGAACAAAGTTCCTGACTGGGTGAAATGTGTGTCGAAAGTGCTTAGTCGTGCACAATTCCCCGATCGGGATATTCCTCCTTGACAGACCATAAATGGGAGATAGCTCTGAGCAATGTGTTGCGAACCAGGAGCACAATATTGCGTCACGTGAATACACCCTATCAAATTTTGGTGCAAATTGAGTCTCTCGTCTTTTGTGAATTGAAATTCCCCGTTCCAATGAATGGAGCAGGGAATACGAATACGCTATTCAATCGAGCTCACTAGCATAGTCCGGAAACAACGCTGAATGAACTCTTGCTAACATTGCAATTCAAAACAACATCAAAAAAGTTACAAGAGGACATTTAAGGCTGCTTATGAGAAGGAATGCGAAAGCATTCCTACATGCAGCGGATTCCTACAAGCACCGCGCCACGGCTTTCTATCGCACGATCCCCCAGTGCGCAGGCGCAGCGAACTCTACCGGCTCCACGCGTTACTTGACGTTGCATCTCCGTTGCTGTGCTTTTCTTCTTTTTTCTTCTTTCTTTTTTTTTTTTTTGAGGTGCGTTTACTTTGATTTAAAGTGCCCCGCCGACTTTCGTGACGAAGCTTCTGAAATGACGCGTCGCAGCCAATGGGAACGCGTCGAAGCCATTTTAACTGCCGTTTATTTGATGCCCGTTTTTCGCGGCCACAGCGGCATTACCTGTCCCATGGAGGCTGCGCTCCATGGGACAGGTAATGCTTTCGCATTTAAAAGTTGCAATGAAGATAAGCGGTAATAACATATGTCATAGATTGATAAATAGTTGCCTTTTTACACAGCTGGATTTTGTTTTCATTTGAGCACCTCTTTTTTCTCATAGCGTAGAGATTTTTTTTTTCAAAATTGTGTTTACTAGAGTTTAGTCCAAAACGGCGTGTAAGTTTGTCTGCTTTTCAGGCATCTTGTGCGTTTGTTTTTCTTCAAGATTGCTTTTCCACGAGCACGAGCAAAACACGAGGCAAGATTGCCTCGTGCTTTTGTTTCCCCCGACCTCAACCAAGCAAAAAGCGGCGCGCTTGGCCAGCTTAGCTGCCTCATTATCGCTCGTTCGCTATGTTTTCTTTGTATTGCACATCGATTGGCGGGCTCCTCTTTGCGTTCTGATGCGCCAAAGAAACATTTTCGAACACTTTCTCGCCATGTAGCTAAATATTCATGATGGACTTATTGGCGGTGAAGTAACCCCTGCTGTGTTATGCCGCGTCAAAAATAAAAGAGACTTCAAACACCAAGAAACTACTACACCGAGCAATAAACAATAGAGAGCTATAGTATTGCGTATGGGAGAAAGCGCAAGCGCTCCGGGTTTGCATTAGCCTTTCGTGCTCCATGCTGCGCATGCGCGTCGTCGCCATCCGCCACGCTAAGGCCGGAGTTTGAGCTCCGCGCACGCGCAGTGTGGAACAGGGAACGCTAGCGCAAACGCACAGTGCTTGCGTTCACTCGTATACGCAATACCAAACACCACTAGAGTTAAAACCTAGGTGCAAACAACGTCATCATTGTTCGGTAAAAAAATACAACAAAAAATACAATGACGCTATCAACAAACGTCTGAATGAATTCTCCCATAAGCGACACACAACAAAACAAAAACAAAGTAGAGATAATACAACGTAAAAGCGCCTTCATGTTTTCATTGAAAATTAAGTAGCTTACACCATCGGCTTTTTATGGCCAAGGTGTTTTAGAATTTACTTATTTGCTCGAATGTAATTCACGAACGAAATACATAGAAGACTCGACGCGCACCGCAGCCGCGAGGAATGTGGTGTATTTTTCATAACTGCCTGCATACAGCCTAGTCATTTCGGGGAGTCTATTTAGTTTACAAATTTCACTTAACATCGAGCAAGATTTTGCAGATTATTTCGTGTGAGGGATCCAGAGCTAATGCAGTCGAGCATATTTATATTTATTTGCCTAGTTGATAGAATTAAGAACCATATTAACTTCCAAGCATTGTACTGCACAGGTAAGTGTGTGGAATCTTCCATACATAGGCCGGAAAAGTAGGGCTTTCAAGCCCATGATAGCTTCCTCTCAACCAACCTGCTCGTTACATTTTTAATAAATATGATTTCCTTGCCAGCCCTCTCAGCTATTGCTCATTAAACGTCCGACTATACCGTTTTGTTTCTTTATTTTTTTACATTAAATTTATGACGTGGCATTTGGGTAGGCTATTTGTACTTCGGATATCTTCCCTTATAAATGACCCAACTTCCCTTTCATGTAATTTTTAATTTAGTAAAATTGAAGACCAAATTTTGCTAACTACGTTACAATGTAAACTCAGGAGCGTCGAAAGTATACAAATGCTTCAGAACAAACAGCACAAATGTTTTAGAACAAATCAAGAGAAGGCGCGCATGGATAAGACCCACAGAATAATTATGACGACTGTTCCAGCTCTAAAGGGTAAAAGTTTCATTGCATTTGTGACGAGTCGTATATTTTCCGACCATCAATGATATAAGAAAAAGTATTGAAGGATGAAGAAAGAGTAAAACAATTAAAACTGGGACAATACAACACATCTTTAAGCTAGCAACAGACGAGCTAGCTGAAAGATATGTTGTATCGTTCCAGTTTTAATTGTTTTAGTCTTTCTTCATCCTTGAACTGAACCAACACGCTCTTCTCCCAAGCAAAAAATATTGCTTCTCGTGAATCGCAAAAAAAAAAAATTATCAACGGAACAAAACTAATGTTCTCAACTGGCAATAAACAAAAACACTTAGTGTCGCTATTGGTAGAGTGTGAGGGCATGCAATGTGCGTGAACACTAAAAACAAGTGTTAATGCAACTCTGAATTGGTAATTTATATATGTCTTTGTGTTTGCATTGGGTATGTTCCACCCATGTGTTGCCCTTCCTGCTTGGGCCAGTTAAAGCTCGCAGAATGTCTAAATAAATTGAAAAAAAAACAATTGCAAAGATTTATTTAATCTGTTTCTTTAACCCCCTCCTGCATCTTTTCACCGCTACCAGCCATGCCCGCTACACCACGGCCACAGAGCTCCCGAAGGGAGGACAACAATAAACCAAACCGCGAAGAATACAAATAAACCACAGAACAAAAAAAAAACAACCAAACTTACTTTAGTCCGGCGCCCCCAAAACGTCGTTATGCCAACGTCGCTTTTCAGCTCCAAATTCTCTTATTGAAGCTTCGAGGCATTTGTGAGTCATCGCTCAAAGTGATGCGGCGCGGCCAAAGGAAAAAACAAATAAAAAAATCTCGCGTGCCGCAAAGTCCGAGGCAGCGGAGCCGCCGCGAGTGAATAATGGCCCTGCCGACTGACAGTTGCAGCACGAAGGACAGCGCCACGGGAGGAAGGGCGGGGGCGGTGCAGGGCGAGCGAAACTATCGTTGACAAAGAGAAGCCATCGGCCGTCGAAACTGCCCAGAGAAAGTAGCCTCAGAGGGCATCGATGGAGACTACACACGACCCATTATTTCTTTATCTTTTCTGCTTGTTGACTGCGAGTCAAACCGTAGAAGCGTTTCCTCGTGCAAGGCAACCGGACAGCGTTGCGCAAAGAATGCCAATGAACAAAGGAGAATCCGCTCTAAGCATGCGCACTTAAAAGTAGAGCACATTGAAGGAACCTCGTTTACGTGTCATAGCCTTGAAATACAAACAACCATTTCCAAAAGTTCGCACTTCAATGTGCCTTTGCTGCGAGAAAAGCTCGTGTAAAGTGCTGCGGAACAATGACAATTTTGCCCAACATAAAGAAGAAAATGTTTTTATTTTTTCCAAATTCCGAGAATATTGTTTTAGTTTTGATTCGCACGCACCTCTGCAAGAAAGTTCAAAAATTTCTTCACTCCAATTAATATCTCAAAACTTCCATCAGCCACTGGTATGTAAACTAACTAGATTGCTGTATAATGATTTACGAACTCTTCCTCCACCAAATAAACCAATGTATCCGTAGAAATGCAAGCACCAAGAGTCCTGCCATAGGAACTGATCAAAACGCAAAACCACTCATTCGCGAAGGCGCTGGTGGATTGATTTACGAAACGCCATCGCCTTTCAGGTGGCGCTTCGAATTGTAACATGACGATTAAATTGACTAAATGAGCGCGGCGATTAGAATGCTAATGTTCAGCATTAACTTGGGTAGTAAGCCGTGGTATTTTGTTGCTAACGTGTCTGAGCAAATCCCAAAGAGAGCATCGAGGTCGACTTCTAACTGTCACAGGCAGTATAGAAAAAGAAAGATCTAAATTATTGGCTACTATGAAGAAGAAAGTGGGTCATACTGTACTCTAAAATGTTACGTTACGGACGCCAGAAATTGGTGTTCGCGGCATGCGCAGACGGGGAGGGTTAGTAACAAAAGAAAACCTCTGCCCCGTCCATTGTTTCTGTTTCCGTCAAGTTATGCAGATAGTTTCTGAGTGGATTTAAAAAAAAGAAACGTAAGGGCGCCTCTGAAGGCACCTAATTTAATAGATGGAGATATTTTTATATATATGGAAGTACCAAAATGCTGGGGCAAGCTGGGATATTCCCTTTATGAACAGCTCAAAATGACGACCTACCAGCGATGATAGAAGATGATAACCAAAAGCTAGGACAAACCTTCTCCAGCAGACACCGCCGCCATGGGCATTGCCATTGCACTCCTCGCCCCCCCCCCAACCCCCCTTTTCTGATGAGCCATTTTCATGTAATGGTGGCGCATAAACCTTTAAAATCATTCCAAATTGATATACACGTCAGTCGGAACAGCGTGCAATGGCCGTTTTATTTTTCGTAATATTTGCTCAGAGATTTATAGGATTACTATTCCTGCCCTTTTAAACAATAGTATATCTAGACCGTCCTATACACCCAAAGAGTGCAATCTCGGTAATTTGATTCAAATTTACCCTGCTAAACAAGGCGAGTAAGTATCCGTCGTCCTGAAATACTGGAAAATTACACTACTGAGTGTAATTTGACTAATATTGTTGAATAATATTATTGATGTTGATTGGAGGGTTTGTAATGTCCGAGATATTTGTTGGTGTAAATTAGAAAATGTCTTGGCCGAAGTGGTTATAGCGCTTCTTTCGTGTGTTTAGATCCAAAGGCCTAATTTTTATCCTTCGGTTTGTTGGTAATTTTGCGATTAGCATGGTCTCTAATTTTGCATTAAATGTATTTATTTTATTTATATCAAAATACTGCAACCTTAAAGACGGTAATTGAAGGAGTGGAAAGGAAGGCATACATTGCATGTCAATACAACACAAAATTGTATAAAGTACGCACCCAATTGAAAAAAAGATTACGAACGGTTAAAACTAGGCTAACAAAGCAACAACACATACCAACAATAACCTAGTGCACTTCTCATATAAATTTCTCAAGTTCAAGTGAACGATCGTAGCTCCATCAATGCTGTTTCAATAATTTAGGGCTTTTATAATCCGGCTTGAATAAAGTGTTGGATTTATCCTTACAAAAAGTATCTCAGGCAATCTACAAAAATCCTATCCACATTTTAACGAATTTTTCAACTTCCTTTTCAGTCATGTCATATCCACAATTTTCAATATTCTTTCTGTAAACTTTATTTCAACCGAAGGCTAAAAAATTGAGACGATAGAAATGTTATAGAATTTCTATACCACGTCTTATTAGAATTTGCCACCATAATTTTATAGAGTTTCTATCGACTAGATTCGATAAAATAATAAGATGCATAGAAGCAAGTGTAATTGATTGATATACAGGGTGTTCTTTCTAAGCTTAACAGATTTGTTTAATAAAGGCCGTGAAAGTTGCATTTATGCCGCTTGTGGAGGTGAGTTATACGGCCAGGGGGACATATTATAGGTGGCTAATCGTAACGATCAGTCGGCTAAATAATTAAAATTCATTAATTAGCTTTTAATTAATGAAAATAGACATATGGTTCCAATTAGAAATTTGCTCAGCGTCATCGAAAACTCCTAAATCAGTCATTTTCAGAAAGACTTTGCGCGCGTGAGAAGCGTAGTAGTGTACTGAATTTACCGCTCGTGGAGCAGGTACAAAGCTAGTGGTTGTGATAAGGCGCCCGCGCGATTTTTTCGCCTGTTATCTAGCCCCAGCCTTGTACCTGCTCCACGAGTGGTAACTTTAGTGCACTACTACGCTTCTCACGCGCTCGAAGTCTTTCTGAAAATGACTGATTCGGGGTTTTTTGATGACGCTGAGCAAGTTTCTAAAATGGAACCATCTGTCTATTTTCATTAATTAAAAAGTTAATTAACAAATTTTAATTAATTAG
The DNA here is from genome assembly GCA_037355805.1 of Ixodes ricinus. Classification (NCBI taxonomy): domain Eukaryota; kingdom Metazoa; phylum Arthropoda; class Arachnida; order Ixodida; family Ixodidae; genus Ixodes; species Ixodes ricinus. The sequence continues at coordinate 269,769 of JAZHYW010005267.1, read as the reverse complement.
CCGACTGATCGTTACAATTAGCCCCTATATTATGTCCCCCTGGCCGTATAACTCACCTCCACAAGCGGCATAAGTGTAACTTTCACGGCTTTTTTTAAACAAATCTGTTAAGATTAAAAAAAAAACCTGTATATATACAAGGTGTTTCACGAAAGGTGGACAAATTCGATATTGCGAAAACTACGCGTCGCCACAAAAAAAGGCTTGTGTCTGTTTGGTCCTGGGCCAGGGGCCTATTTAGGAAAATTATTAAAGTCCGAGATAATTAAATTGTTAAATGTTTTTGCGTAATTAGCTTTTTTAGTGTAGTGTTTAAGTGCATAGTTTTAATTAGAAAATTGTTCAGCGTCATCGAAAAACACTAAATCAACAAATTTCAGAACGATAGAAGGCACGGGAATCATTTTACGGCTCTCTGAAAAACCGTACAAATTCGACGGGTTTTTAAGTTTCGGTTTGTCATCGGAGCGCATCTCCGCCCCGGCAGCACCGCGCCCCGTGGATAGATAGTGCATCCAACCTCTGCTGCGCTGTCATCGCGCGACGCAGCAGAGGCTGGTTGCACTATCTCTCCACGGGGCACGGTACTGCCGGGGCGAGATGCGCTCCGATAACAAACCGAAACTTAAAAACTCGTCGAATTTGTACGGTTTTTCAGAAAGCCATAAAATGGTTCGCGTGCTTTCTATCGTTTTGCGATTTGTGGATTTAGTCAATTTTGACGGTGCTGAGCAATTTTGTAATTGAAACCAAGCCCTTAAACCCAATAATAAAAAAGTTAATTACGCAAAAATAATTAACAATATAATTATCTCGGACTTTCATAATTTTCCTAAAAAGGTCCCTGGCCCGGGACCAAAACGACACAAGCCCTTTATTGGTGCGACGCGTAGTTTTCGCAATATCGAATTTGTCCCCTTTGTAAAACACCCTGTATAAACGGTAGTGTCAATAAAATTTAGAAACGTTCTGTGTTTGTCCTTTTTGCCCGACGTCTCCGGTTTTAAATGTGTAAGATGTAGTACGGGGAAGCGCCATCATACCCGGTTGGAACCTCATTGCGTATGCTGCTTATTTAATCTGTCAAATAATTACCGCCTCTTGCAATGTTGTATATTTTAAGATGCGTATAAATTATGTGCGAAAATGAAGCAACATACTTGTAATTTAACTACTGAATTGTAACCAACACTACTGAATTACTCGTGTTATGAGTGTTCCGTGGCGTGTGTATTTGTGATGTCTGCGTATGTGCCCACTGCAAGTATTGAGTGCATGCTTTCATGGATGTATCGTGACAAATCTAAAATATTTATTCATAATTATTTTTCTCGAAAAACTGACTCACTGTCGTCTGAAAGAGTTAGAAACGCGGTTAGAATCTCTGTCTTTGTTCTATAGAATTTCTATACAATATATATCCAAGTTTTATACACTAGTTTCCATAAACAATTTGTAGAAAGGGGTAAATAGTTTGTATGGGTATAAACGTTCAACGGGCATTCGTTTAGACAAGGACTTCTTGAATTCATTGAATACTGATGAAGACTTAGAGCCCTAAATGAGGCGTTGTGGTACATTTTGAAATTCAAATCGGTGCTTTATACTGCATGTCGCGATACGTTTACCTTCGAAGTTTAAACGAAATGTTTAAAAAAACAATAGGGAAAATAATTGGGGTTGTGCGGATATTTATACAGCGTGTAGTTGGTCATCCATTTCAAAGTTGCGACGACTCAGTCGCTGTAGATGAGAAATTCTGCCAGTGCAGTACAACCGCTAGCCTGGGGTCTTTAATGTTCACCACGCAGTAGTGATACACGACCGCTCGCCGGTACGATGCTCATTCAGATCGAAACGGGCAGGGGTGGGGATTGAACCCAGGATCCCTGGGTTCTTCCGAGCGAGCTTTCGCTCCACGTGCTCCGTGCTTGTGTGCGCTAGCCCACTTGACCGCCGATCCCCCTAACAACAGGGACAACTGATACTTAAATGAGTTTAAACGTGGCATGTTTAAAAATGCCATGATTAAACGTGGCACAATTACCCTCCTATTGTGCTAAGTGGAATTCCATCCGGCCAGAAGCTTTGTCCCACGACCTCTAACTTGGGCGTAAAGGGGCAATTTCCTGAGAGTGGTGTCGCATAAATAACTTGGATATTACAGAAACCCCCTTGAGGTTTGAAGACGCTTTCCAAACTTTAGTATTCTGGGAAAACCAGAGGATAACATTTGGATGCAGAATACTGAAGCAGCGCACTTGCGTACAACGAGACCCTAATTTGGAAACATCACGTGTGAGAATTAAAGCCTGCAGTCATAGGTAATCAAGCGAATCCTCACTTAAAATGTACAGAACACTTTAGGTGTTTCCGTAAATATAACATTGAAATTTAGAACACAATATTGTAAACAAGAAAGATGACGAGAAACAATTTTAATCAATTTCTCCACATTTTGTTGCAAGTAAGATTAATGATTTTTATTTGCATATTGTAAAACCAGAACGATAAAACAAAGTGGTGATTTTATCTCATATTTAAATAATGCAGGATAGTTTTAAAAATGTGTTGTCAACGTTCGTGAAACTTTGATAAAATGAGGCAAGAAACAAATTTCGGTTTCTCTGATGTTCTGATACTTGCGGTAGCTTCACAGGAAGCCTAATTGATCCAAAAATAAATGTTCCAAAGCACCTAAATAACAATAGATATATGTCACACATCGTGCTCTCAAAGTGTTTTAGCTGGTACATATTTTTTTTTACACTCAGGTACAGAGCGCGACACTGTTAGCGCGAACAAGCGATCGCCGGTTTTCCCAGTTTTTTTCTTTGAAACCAAGGAATATCATCGAAGTTATTATTGCTACGGAAAGAGCTCATTTTGTTCTATAATGTAAGCGATAAAATTTCGTGCTCGCTAATACTATTTAGAAGTAACATGCGAAAATACGCCGATGTCGTGTTCGCGCTAACAGTGTCGCGATGTGTACATCAATGTTAGAAACTTGAGTGTTTTAAACGCGCCTTTGTCGCCCGATTACATTGGAGGAATATGCAAAATAAATGTATCCTCAAACTCTAAACTCTCTAACGCTTGAAGTAACCTAATCAGGAAACTGTTTCTCGGAGCTGCCTCCAATACTTTGTTCCCTGACCTCTGCAATCCGATGCAACTTTTAATATTACGACGACGCTCTCCAAACGTACGTGGCGAGGCGTTTGCGAATTATCGAAGTGATTCGTCGCGCCCGATTAGAAAGGTTAATTCTTCCGACTTTGTTCAATTCACGCGTCGCTTTAGAATCGAGAGTGGCAGCGCTTGCGCGCCTTCCTTCTGTGAAAGTCGAGTAGGTTGCAGTTGTACAACTTTAATTACGTGTACGACGCCCGGCAGCACTTGAGTAAAATTATAATTCTCCACGGCCCCATTGCAGCGGCGAGCGTCTCAGGGCCCGTTCCGGCTAAATGAAGATTAACCTCGCGTTCGATATGCTCTCCGCGCGCCGCGCTGCCACCACTCCAAAGTGTTAGGGTGCCTGGATTTCAGAGTTCTTCCAACTGCCCGGTGAAGGTCACGTGGTTTATCGGCCGCGTTTGCAACATGGGATGAGAGGAGGAAACGAAACCGCTGATCGTTCGCAAGCGTCCTGGCTTGTCTGCATTTGTTTCCTCCTCGCCACGAGACAACGCTACGCGTGCGCACAATCACCTTGTCTGCGCAGGAAGCATTCGCCATTAAACGACTAACGACCTATGTGGCATTCAGTTGCTACCTCTCTCAAGTCTAGGCACTCTTCGAAGTACTCGAGTCTCTCTCACCTCCACGACTACCTTAATTAACGCCGCGAAAGCGCAGACCGGGAGCGTTTTTTTTTTAACCCCTCCAACGGAATTACAAATTAGATTTTTTTTTATACGGCAATCTGCTTTAGTGTGTTTCGGAAATATTTAAGCACGCAAAAAGACAGATTCGATTTTATTAGCATTATTATAGGACGACATCATGAAGATGTCGAGATTTTTTGTTACGTCGGTCAATTTGAACATGCGAACGTCGTATGTTATCTTTATATCAATTAAGTACTTCGCGAGTGAGGATACTGGAGTTTTCTGGAAGGTTGTCTGTCCGTAGTGCACGCGATGGCGGAACCAGAATGGTGCGAAAATACCTCCGGAGATGAAAAAGGACATGCGAACAACCACTGCCGGGAAGACGCGTGACCGCGTGAAAACAACAACAAAAAGTACTGATCGCCCCGAATCTCTTAAAATATCTTTGTTTCTGTTTTTTCGCCAGTTTCCACTTCGTACATTTTTTAGACTGAAGAAGCTTAGCAGTAGTCGATGAATGAGCGCATGTCGTGTCTATAGCTTAAGGAGACACGTGCGCACACTACCTCGATGTAGCTCCATGATTTTTGTTTTTTCTGAGGACTATTAAACGGTTTTGGTGGCAGGATATTCTTTAGCGCAGTTTTTCAAAACGAAAAAGTGGAATCATCCTAATATGTGTCAAGTCCTATGCAGAGTTGGCGGTAACGCGTAACGGCGTTACCGTTAACGTGTTACTTTTTTTGCGGCGACGCGTAACGTACTCGTTCCATTTTTCAAAACAGTAACGGGTATCGTAGTTACGTTACTCGTTACATTTTTCCCAAGTCTTAAAACAAATTACACTTTTTCTGTGTTTCTAGGTGCGAAGCTAAGTGAATTTTTGACTTCTTGGCGTATTTCTTTGCGTTTTGCTTGCGAGTATTTAGGTGAAAGCGTAAACAAGATAAGGTAATTATGTTCAGTTTCAATATGAACACAATATTCTTCTAAATATGGAACTTATGCATACATCTAACTTCAGGAAGATTAAAACGTGTTAATTCATAAAAGGAAGTAACGCAAAAGTAACCTGCGTAACAATTCGTCGGTAACGGTAATGGTAATATGTTTCCTTTTCAAATGACGTCGGTCGCTAACGCGTTCTTTGTATTTGCTAGTAACGAGTAACGTATTTCGTTTACCATGTTGCAACTTAACTCGAGGCTGGGGTTTAAACGTAGAAGCGAGAGAAACATTGAAGAACATTTTTTGCTTTACTTTTATCGTTACTTTTTTTTCAGTAACGCCTAAAACACTGACTGGTCCTATGATAGCCACAACAAAACATGTTGGGCAATGCGGGGCAAACATAAAATATTAAAGTAAGAGAGACAGAGCCCCTTTAATTTAGCCAAGTGAAAATATCGTTCGCACTCTAACACGTTTAAACAATTTTTGCTCTGACTGAAGTATCACAATGACAAGCCTTGCGAGGCCTATGTGGGCTTCAAGTATGCTGTTTTGGCATAGGTTCTCCGTACCTCACTGGAAACCTCGTCAATATTGTTTACGGTTGGGGTGGGGTGCAGAGGTTCACTCTCCACTCCTACCTCTAGTCGAAAAAAAAGTGCACTCAGTATAAACTAACAAGGACCAATTTGTCCAAAAGGACCAAAAGTGAGATTTTTGAGCAAGGATCAGACGTAAGTAAAGGCAACCTCTTTCGCAAGTTTTACCCATAAGAGACTCGTCGGGAGCAAGAAAAAGCAAATATAGTAAAATCTGGTCACAGCTGCTAAGGCTACCTTCTGGAATTCCTTAATCTGGGTTCGAAGTAAAGCGGAAGCAGAAGTATAAACCATGAGTCAAAGCCTAGCGTCCACGCTTGCGCACGCCGTACGGTAAATATCCCCAGTCAGCTTTATGTACGCTACTGAAGTTATATACAAGCAAAAATATATGAAATTGTTCTTACAGACTTAAAATTAAATGGATATACAGCTTCACGTACCTCTTCATTTCCTTCGCGAACCCCCCCCCCCCCCCCCCTGTTTTCTACCTTTACCTCTAACCTGGAAAAGAACAATTAAAGTAGCGTGTACATCGGTCAAACATACAAATGGAAGACACCGTTCAAGTAACAAGTGGACATGAAGAACGCTCTGTACACCTTTTAAGTGTAAATGATTAAAACGCCACTGGTTCACGAATACAATATTCGATTCTAATTCACTTGGCCGCGCGATTGCTTCTGCACACCAAATGCTAGATAAAGGCAAGAGTTCCCGTACTGGCCGGATATATTTTACCCATTTAAGGGGACACGTTAACTACATTGTCGTTTTGAAAGCCTTCTGTAGGGGCTCAGTCTAAGGTACTCACGAACACAATTTTATAATTTCGGTTTTCTTACAATAGTAATCAAGAGCATGAAAACATATTACCTTGTAAGTTTACAGAAAAAATCTTTTCACGGTGTCTCCTAATGTGGCATCGATGAAATGCTTTGCTTTATATTGAAATATTACACTGCATATTTGAGACCGCCACAGGAACGCGCAATAAAGTGTCTTGATCACCCTTTCTTGCTTCTTATTTTTCAGCTCTGTTTTTTTTACAAGGAAAGTGACAAGGGTCTTTAAAAGATTTTTGTTGTTTAACTAGTTCAATTATCGTTTTTAATTTTAGATAAAAAAATCGCATTACATAGTTTAATCATTTTAAAAACGAAGCTTTACCATAAGACACATTATATTTTCTCTCTAACGTTAGTGCTTTCTTAAGGTAAAACGTTTATACGAATTGAAAAGAGTGTCCAGGGCAACTATCGCCCTAAATTTTTTCACGCCATTGAAAAGAGTTTCAAACGCTTTCCGCTTTCAATGGACGTTTCTTTACCTCTTGAAAGAACCGGAACTTTGAAGTTCACAAGCGGTCGCGTCATTACCAAATGACGCTTCTTAGAAAGCGGGAGCGGGCGGATTGAATACACGCCCTTTGTGCTGATGTAAAAAATAAAAAAATAAAGAGACAAAAAAATATTTTCCGAAACTTTGTGAAGACGACACGTTCGTAAAAACTTGTTCAGGATTCAGCCCGAGCATTTTGTTAACAAATACACAAAGAACTAATGGTTTCCATACCTACAGACATTTATAAATGTGCAAACCGGCTTTTATGACGTGAACGGCATTTCGACAGAACTATTCTGTCGTCCCGTGCATACTTTTGGGCCGGAAAGAATGAATAGACGCGATATTTGCTTGAAATAACATCCCTTTATCTGACTTTTATGTCGTGTGCAGGAAATTAATCAAGAAATAAAGAAAGGACTGTGGAAGGGTATTAAAGCATTTACCTTTCACGGTTTTAGCGTACACAGCATGTCTTATTTAACATTCCTTCGTGGCATCAAGACACAACTCATTTTCTTTATTACGTTTAGTCTCCTTTTTTCTAACGTTTATTATTTAGGTATGTTTACAAATATTTCGGATGAGGGAACCAACGTAATAGTTTCTGGACATACCTAATTTGAACATACAGTCGAATCTCGTTGATTCAAACTTGCGGATACTTCAAACTAACATGCAGGTCCCATCCTATGTGTCTCTAGGGGAGAAAAGTCCCGGAAATTCAAACATTGCTTTATTTAAACAAATTTTCTCTCCCTCTCGAGTATAAATTAATGACATTCGACTGTATTTTAAGAAACGCCCGTGGTAGATGCACTACTAAGCACGGAGCTATGGAAGAAGCTGTAACAATATACGACAACGTGACGTGAGATTGAAATATGTGCATGTGCGCTAACTATATATAGTAGCGACGAAGCGTCACATAACTTCATTACTCCCGCACATTTGAGGAAGGATACCGGCACTATGTGGCAAAAGTTAAATATAAAATCGGTAGTCATTTCAAAATATGCTTCGAATTGACGCCATGAATGAGTGGCAACAAAATATTAACCACGCGGAACGATACCGGCACTATGCGGCAAAAGTTAATTATGAAATCGGTAGTCATTTCAGAATATGCTTCGAATTGAAGCCAAGAATGAGTCGCAACAAAATACTAACCACGCGGATAAGTCTCATAGTGACGTATTCGGCACAGAGAGAGTGTCTTGGCTATAATCAATTTCGAGCCAAGAAACGAAACGAAGGCCTCTAGTCAATGCCAAGAAAAGAACAGCAGGGAGGTGCTTAAGTTGTACCACTTGCAGACCCATCTGATAGCACTTGGGCGTTTCGCGAGCTTCGGACGTGCACGTGAAGCCAAATTACGACGGAAGGCAAAACGCGCATGCTGGAGGCTGGGCTTCTGAGAAAGATGCGCTGCGCTCTTCTTTTTTGTGTTAATCATTATGCGGAGAGCAAGTCGTCTGCTTTCCTTGCACGCAGAATGTTATGGCTATGAACGTCAGCCAATGACGCCAAGAGCGTCTGATTGTCGCTTCTGTGATTGGACAGGATGCAGTGGGTAGACGCTGCAAGTGCTGAGCATGCGCTCTGAGGTCGTACCGCACTACATTTTTAAATCAGCCAATCAGAGCTCGGCGCCGCTCTGACGTCACTGCTTCTCCTGCTCGAGAAGCAGACGACTTGCTCTCCGCATAGTACGAGAACACGCGCCATGCTTTGCGTCATTACTTTCCAGGTAAGTTATTCCGACGACGTTTTTGCTGTCATAAACGGTTCGGCTGCAAGTAGCCCAAGTCATTACTATTATACAGAAACGTCAGTTTGTACGCTGGATGTATAAAGATATATTACGGAACTAAAACTACATTACGCACTTCGCCACGCAAGTGGGATTCTATTAGATTGCGTCAATCCAAACGTAAACCCCTCTGCCTCCCACTTTAGTTTTTAACAAGACATGGCAGAGAGCGGGGGCTATCTAACGTGATTAATTTTGCCCCCTTCTTTTTTATTCATTACCGAAGTGTTTAAAGAAAAGGGGGCTGTCATGGCAAAGTGCATAACTTACCTTCTGTAGCCCTTCACTCTTTAGGGCCATGATGTCCAGATTAAAGGTAGATCGAAAACCTTGAGGGTCGAAGCTCACCTCGCCTGTCAGGCCTTGCAAAGTGATCTGTTGCGTGGCGGAATGAAATGAAGAAACTTTAAATCGTGCCAATAATTCTCCTCGTTTTGTTCTTTGTAAGACGCGGTCTAAGGAATTTGAACATCACTGCAGACATGTCTTCAGAACAAAATGATTATGGCAAGAAGGCACCGACTAGATAGTAGGGCTGGAACATTGATTGATGAAGTTTTTGACTGATTAATTAACGCTTTAATCGCGATTATTTTTTTTAACTCGCTCATCGGTTCGATTTAGAGGGGAAGTTGGAAAATTTGTGGAGAAGGAAAAACGTTTTCTTTATTAGTTAGCACTGATATTTTCATATTCGAAGGCAGCACTGTAGACATCCACTGTAAAGCATATAACATTTTGTATGACAGCTTGCAAAATATTTATTTCTTAAAACGTGCCCCGTCATTTGTTTTTGTGGATGATAAGTGTAAAGTTTAACTGAAACTATAAAGTGGGGTTAATTATTCAAGTAAAAAGCTGCGATTAATCAGGTAAAATTTTTAATCGACACAACTAAACATCTACATGGAATCGCAACCACTAGACGTAGTTTACATATTGTGCAGGAGATGGTAGCAGCTAAAAGGGTGAGTTTCTAAAGCGTGCACGAAGTGGCGCTGACCAACAGCTAAGGCACTCAAGAGTGTTTGGCTGCTCTTTATTGTTTATTGCTTAGAGCTGTCTAACTATAGGCTCACTTTTAAGATCACAACTGTTCCAGTATCTACTTCATCATAGATGACATAAAGGGTCATTGATTGCAAATATATGCGGAGAGCTGGGAGTATTATAAGACTAAAAATATGGGATCTAGAAATAAATTAATTAGTTCACGTAATGCTCAGTGTGACGTGGGCCTGTAAAATGCCATGCTCAGTGACAAGGCCGAAATATGTTCGGTCCCAACATATGTTCGGCATTTTCATTCGTCCAGCTTCCTCCGTAGATATTCTACACCGAGTCTTTCTGTCATCCACGAAAATATTGAAGTACGGCATTTTCAAGCCTGAATAAACCTGAATAATGCTCTTTAGATAAAATAGTTCTTCTAAATATATTTGTCAAAATCCAGCAAAAAAATCTGATTCTCGCGAATCTCTACCCAGCCTAAAACACACAAAATAAAAAAAATCGGTAAGAAGCTTTAACGCGCTGCATAAGGAGTGAAGTCCAGGTATAAACACGGAGGCTACAATAACCAGTAAAACGTATAGAGGAAAAGTATGAACTACTTTGATTGGTCAAACTCGTGGAAGCCGAGACTGAGTAACGATACCTCGGTCCTGGGACTCTACAATGTTGAAAGTTGCCTGCACCTTTCTCGTATTTATATTCAGAATAAAGTATTTTAAATATTGCCAGGCTATTATCAAGAAGAGGTTCTTTTTTATTTTATAATCTGGCTGAAACTTTCGCATCATGACTCCACCACCGGAGCTACCTTCCCCTGAGGGTTCAGTGCTCCGCGGTACGCTATAAATCATGCAGCTGTGAAAAATCCATGCCCGTTTTATCGGAGAAACCCTGTAGATTGCGAAATTGGTGTTGCGGGTGAAAGCCGATTGAGCGGCTTTTTGTTGATGTTGTTGCGCTTCCCAAAACGAGTTTTTTAAAACCTCTCTGATAAAACTCAGAACACGCCATGGGCGATCCCTTCAACTTTGTTTCGAAGAAAATGACAGCGAACATAAAGCGGCCTTGCTTAAACACGTATCGGAGTGTCCTAACGATTCCTGCACACAGCCGTCGGCAGTACATGCATGTTTAAATGCGTAAATATGCAACGAATAAAACAAAAGACATCAATTTTTACATTCATTTGAGCGCAACATGTTGAACTGAAAGTTCTAGTGGCCAAAGGCACGTAGGAAATAATGGAAGAGCAAGTCCCAAATTTTAATATAGAAAGGTTTTAGGCAACTGTATCGTGGTGAAAACGTCAAACGGAAAAGCGAGATGCAAAAGCGCAACAAACCGAAAGGACAATGTTTAACCCTCTCATGCATCACGTCCACACATGAGGACAAACTTTTTTAGTTTTTTTTTTCTCAACAAAATATGTTCTCATGTCTTGCCTTCCTGCATGGTGTCCTCAAATGAGGACAGAAAAAGTTTCCTAGACGGCCGACAGATGGCAGCATTTGCCGGATCTCGCACAGAGGGCATCACACCTCGTCTTCATTCATGGAGAAACCATATGCAACAGTTCGTAAAAGTAATTATTTTTTACTAGCAAAACTGTGTATGAAAATTGCAAGGAAAATTGTTTTCATATTGTTCTAGACACGCTTTATGTATTAGCAATAAAAGTTTTGAGATAGTTTCTCCCGATTTTTTCCTTTTGATGCCCACTATATCAGTCCTCAAATAGGGACACCATGCAGGAACACTGCTTTGCTCTCATTCCGCTTCGCGGAGCTTTCCGGCATTTGTGCGCCAAAAACATTGAGCTATGCTTGCATATTTCGCCTTACTAACTCTTCAGTGTCTTTATCTGAATGAAAAGGTCTCGGCAGAAGTCCTCTCCTCTGCAGCCGGTGAAAAAACGGGCCAAGCATGACGTGCCACTTGAGAAGAGGTTTGACGGTGGTGCACATTACCCCAGAAAATGGCTCTGAAGAATGCGCAGCGCTGTCGCAGGAAGAACTGTCGCAGCAAGACGCGGTACACCTGTGGGCGTTGCGATGTTCCTCTCTGCCCTGAGTGCTTTGAAGAGTTTCAAGCCTCGTGAGATGTTCACTTTCGCCTTTTTTAGCTGAGAGCTGCTTCTTTAGCATTGTGGAACAGAAATGAAACAGTATTAACGTGTTCTAGCCCGAATATACTCATTATTTGATTAAAATGACCATTGCACAAATACCAGAAATTGAACCACTTGACCACTGGAATGCACGTTGTTCTCAAATGAGGACATGTAAGTTCTGCCATTGTAAATAGGGTTGCATTTTTTTATACATTTTTTACATCATTGGCGGTTCACATGAATGCCACAACACGGTATAAAATTTTTCTGACATAGTGATTATAATTCATGCATGAGACGGTTAAAGTCCTCGCCGCAACAGGGCTTCGTAGAGGATGGCACCTCGCTCCCATTGGCTAGCCTAAGCGATCGTGTGACTATTAGCGAAAAGCAATCGCTTTCTGGTCGGATGTCGCGGTGTTATTTTCCGTACATAAACTATTGTGTCAAGATTTAAGGACCTAAAAAGGTACTCTGTGTATGACGATTTCGACAGATACTAACAAAAACAGTACTTCCGTAAAATGTTTTTTTACCTTATTAAATATAAACCTAGCTTTGGTGTCGCCAGTTCTGTTATAGTTAGCATTGTAAAGCTGAGCAATTATGCGCGAAAAAATATTTAACTCAGTATTTACAGTATTCTTCTTCCACTAGATTATCAAACATGCCGAATCTAAGATTTTTGTCCTGTGTTATATTTGGGAATTTCCTTGTTACGTTGGGATCGATTGGGACAAGCGAAGAAGATTGTGTGCACTGCGCTCAGCATACCTATGGTAGATTAGCAGTAATGGAAGCAATCTAGTTCATGGCTGCAACAGTTCACTCCTAAATTAGACTTTCGTGCCCTGAGCCGTACACTTAATTGTATATACAATTAAAGCAAAACTACGGAATCAACGAAGTTTCGCAGGTGAGGGCCAGAAGTTAAATCATTCTACTTGAATGTTGTGGGCTGTGGCTGACATTAAATATGTGTTTGAACAATATACTCACGGGCTTCATAAGGTTGATGAGGCTACTACCATCTGATGATGATACCGCCATGTCGCAGGAGATCACGGGAAAGTCTACCGCTCTGGTCAAGTCCAACTGGTGCAAGCCCATGGCGAATAGCTTGACAGCGTCGTACATTAGGGCTGTCTCCGTCTGTCAGAAAAGAAACAAAACGAGAGCAATCAGAAAGTGCAGGCTTGTGTCGAATACGAAGAATGCAAATTCTTCGTTTTCGCATCTGATCAACTTCGACAAAATGTGTTTTTAATACAAAAAAACACCAAACAAAGCGGGTAGTTGGTGACCAAATATAATTACAAAAACCTGAGACTACAGCTTCTCAGTTTCAGGCTTTTGAAAATATGACGGGTACTTCGTTCAACGTAAAATAGAGGAATAACCTAGCCCACCTGAGTATCTTAACCTTTCTAATTAAAGCTGGGTTAGGATGCGCCAACACAGTAAGAGACCTTGGCTGGTTATGCGGTCACCATAACTGAGGTTTCAGTCCTAAAGCTGAGGAACTGTTGGCTGGCCGTTTTATGAGTAATAATTTCTACACTTTTCTTTTTAAATTAGAGGCCCCACTGAGGCAGCCAGACTCCTAACGCAACGGAGAACGTGACGAAGTCTTAACATCTTCTTTTCGCTCTCTAGCCAAAGAGGTTGCGGCATTAGGCTATTGGAGAAAAAAATTAAGGAATTAGGGGGAATGATGCGCGAACCTCATATGCCCCGCCCTGCGTATTTTAAGCTCTCAATGACCACTATATATTATTTATTTATTTATTTATTTTAAAATGCTATCAGACCCTACATGGAACTATTATAGGGAGGGCACGAACAAACAACTTGATTAACACTGAAGGAAAAAATGAAAAAATGAAAAGAACATTAGAAACTTGGTCTGGACACAAAAAGGAAACAAGAACAAACAACAAAAACTTAACAACTGCGTTCGTTGCAAACCCGTCCTGAAAATATATTACAGAAGAATCATTCGGCACTGGGGAAAAAATGTAAAATCAATACAACAATCGAAGAAAGGAGACTATAAAAAAAAGTGTCACATTTGTTTTTCTGGGGTCAACGATGATAACGTACAAGAACATATGAATGTATATTTCATTGCTACTGCTTCGAACAAAAGATCCTGATCAAGCAGCATGCGCACGTCGTTGAAACACCAGGGTCATAAATGTATCTACGATTATTGTTCATCCGCGTCTGAGCAGTGTACGTCGTGTAAAGATTGAATGTTTTAGTTATGTTAAAGAGACTGATGTAGTGCGACTTTTGTGTATCAGAACAAATGAATGGGATGTCTTATCGGTATTGCATACGTTTTGCAGAAACGAGTGTTCTAAAAATAGAAGGTACGTGTAGAGATTGCTCCAACTGAAAGAAAGTAAAAACAGGCATGAGCAGTTTAAATTAATTATCAGCAGTGTGCTTTTTTGAAATAGAGTAAAACTGGAGTTAACGGCTTTGACCAATGTTTTACCTTAATTAGTGACAACCCTAGTAAAGCGTTAGTAAAAAAGTTCTAGAAAATGGTTCCCAATATTATACCTTTCAAATTTTTAACCTAATTTGACCCGTGTTGAATATTTTGTAATGTACCTAGCGTAAATCCTGCGAGTTCTTACGTGAAGTTTACTTTTGTTTGTTCGGAAATTTAATATATAGCTCCCTATATCCTTTTTTTTAATTTATACAATTTTGGAGAACGCGAAACAGTGAAATATATATTTTTAGATGTAAAATTTACGAATAACTTGCTTAAACGAACTTCCTATTGACTTACAAAAGCATAATACCTTACTACAAGCCAGTTAAATAAGCTTCATCTACAACCGAACATTCCACAGGACCCGCGCCGCGCTAACACCCAATCCCCATTCGTGATGAACGAACCGGTCCAAAAAAGAAGGATTGCTCATCGTGAAGCCAGGACAATCTCTTTCTCTCGCCCACTTTGCAGCGAAACTGCCGGTGCAATACCTATCGTTTCAACAACAACAACAACAAAAAAATCCAGACGTTCCAATAAAATCCCTTTTATCGTTGCACTTTATACGGCTCAGCGTTTTGGGTTCCTGCCTCCGACTGAGACTCCACCTTTCGGGTTTTCTTCGGGTACCCTTCTTGAAAGGGGCCCTGATTGGGCTGCGACGGTTCAGAACGGAAAACAGGAGACGGTCCCGGGGCTAGCGGCGCAGAAGGCCACCTTGGGCAAGGAAGAAGGATGGACAGCCAACAGGAAGCCGCTTCGCCAGACGTTCCTGAGACAGTCGTTAAGGGGCTCTGCTTTCAGCGTGCTGGTAGAAAGACGTGCCCTTCTCTCGGCTATATCTCACCGTTAGCCCTTATATACGAGTTTAATACTTGGAATAGCGAACTGAAAGAGGGGGGGGGCAACGAAGATGGCACGGTCGGATTGGAACGATTGTTGCGGGGTTGGGCGCCCGACTTTTTATCGGAGTAGGCGAAACATTAAATGTAATGGACGAAGGCAATGTGAGCCATGTGGCGGTGCCGGATTTCTCCGCTCGGCGTCGACAAGAATAAAATGGCGTTATATTTTTACCGCGGAACGATTGCTAGTTTTTGAAGAGACGCTATGTTTCAAAACCGCTTTGTCGCGTTCCGATGTGGTTTCGTTTAGTTTGGGAGCTCGTGGGGAAGTAAGTTAACCGCTTTCAGTGCGAAAACAGGTATTTGCTCAAAATGGTTTGCTTACATCTAAACAGTGATACAGTCAAAAGTAACTGGGTGATAATAAAGCTACATTCTAAAAGATATGGCAGTCAAAGAATTTAAAGAGTTGAGGTGTAAGCACGCTGAATGCTCGAACTATTATGTTAAAATTTACAATGAAAGGCTGGAATTTAAAAAGTGTTGCATCTCATATTATTACTTTACTGCACTAACCATTGAATAAGCGGCGGGACAGCGAAGCGACATTGGCATTGCGCCTTTTACGTTCTGAAGAGGGTGACCAGAATCTAAATATTTTTCTCTGATAGTTGTGTCATCCGTATTAAGCATTCTATCGGAGGATACGTAAACGAGATGCGTCAAATTTAGTTTCGTGACGTGAATGGTGACTGCAAAATGGATCAACCTGAGTTATATATTTTCAAATTAGAAACACACGATTGCAAAAAAAATTAGTATGCAGGGAATTCTTTTATTTTTAGATAAACTGAGCGTTCCTAAAGATTTTTTTTTTTAATTTTCTAGCTGACAAGTTAAATGTTCAAATTCAGCTCCTGCAAAGCTATCTCATAAAAATAAATGTAAGTATAATCCGCTTAATAACAACGATGTATGTATCTGAAAGTTTACAAGACAAAGGTCGATGACATTTAAAAATGTTCCCTCAAGAACATAAATTTACTGTTCAATGCATTATCGCAACTTTCTCATATTTTTATATGTTCGAATTAATTTGCCTGATGAATATGATCATTGTGAGAGAACACTTCTAAACTATACCAATCGCAGAAACGAAAAAACTACAACAATATAACCTACAAAACCTGTGACAAACATTCGTTTTTCCTGGAAAATATTGCCAAAGAAACAAATATAAAAAACACGTTAGCCATTGAAACGAAATTTCATGCATCTGAGGGTTTTTCCGGAATACATTGATAACTGATGTATCCATTTTTTATACAAGAAATAAAGTTATTGCCGTTGATAATAAAAAAGGAACGACTAAAAGCACGACTCTAAAAATGAAAGTGAAAGCCGGGCGTCAACGGGCCAAGAAACATCATTTTTCAAACGCGATATGAAAGACCAGCATGTTTGTGGCGACCAACTTTGCTTCGCGGAACTTCCTTTTTTTTTATTTGAACTTCGTGTTTTTCAATGCAGAGGTGTATCGAACGCAAAAGAGAAACGAAAATACGACAAACGTTTTCAAACACACACAACAAAAAAAAAGAGCTAAAAAAAAAAAAAATAAGCGAATGTTGGCGAGGAGTTGGAGCTCGTCAGATCGGGGCCCCGGATACGAACCCTTATCGTTTGCGGGACGGGCGTTCTGCGATCCATTCTGGAGGACATTATCTCCCAGTCCTTGAGGAAACCCTGCAACTCGGGGCTGTCCACGTCCACTAGTCTGTAGCCCGTGATCTTGGTCTGGCCGTACTTGAATTCTTCCAGGTCCACCGTGTGCAGGTCCTGGAAGGGCGGACAGCACACGGCAAGCGGAAATCAGACCCCGGGTGCACCCGGAGATAAATTATTCGTTCATTTCGGTAGTGCGATCCACATGAGCGATGCGAATGCATCTCCTTTCAAGTAGAGCAGACGCGCTTCATGTTTATATTTTGTATGAACAATATTTTAGCGAGCTTGGGTATACGTTTCCTTAGGCATACGCTTCCCGCACAAAAAAGACGTATAAATACTTAGAAATACCGGTGTGTCTACTTTTTTGCTATCCAGCCCTTTGGCACATCTAATGCGTATACACACAAAGAAGAAAGCGTGTATTCTTACCTTGTCACATATTAAACACCCCAATACTTCAGTTCGGCGTACAGCGCACTCACGTTGAAGCGACGGTACCAACTTTCATGACCGGCTTGATAGCCGAGTTATACAAGTTATTAAAATGGTTAATGTACGTGTGGTTGACTGAGGAAAAAAATGTAATCGGGGTTTTCAATGCCCTAATGCAAAACCTGTTTTTCTTTCTGTAGTTTGACGCGTACTTTAGCTTTTTAATATGTTATCACCGCTGTCAAACCCCTCGTAAAAGTTTCGGCAATCAGTTCGACGTCAGTGTGCTGTACGCCGAACTGAAGTTTTGGGATGTATTAAATGAGAAAGGGTGTAAGGCTCCACCTTTTTTTTCTTTTTAAGAGTGTAGTTTACTGCAAATTATTTGGGAGAGCCGATCGAGCAATGAACGAAGGGATCTCGGCAAATGAGGAGGTTGAAGAAGTAATGCAACGAAACTATGCACCATGACACTGGGCAGGAGCTTTCAGATACTTATGACATGTTATAGTAGGGTAGTCCACGCCGTTTTCCTTGGTCGAAACGCATTTTCAGCCCCATCATTCACCAATCGCCCACCGTAGATTACATCGAGTGGTTATCTCTGGTGTTTTGCGGAAAGGTAGACGCTATATATGTTGTTTTCTTTTTTGTTAGAGTGCAGTGAGCTTTTCGCTGCGGTCTTGGCATCTTTCCGGCGCTTATCTTCCGGGCAAAGAAAAAAATGCCTTAGGCTGTGAACTCGAAGGGCATCTGATGTTTAGTGGATAGAAATACTGGACATGCTAGGAAGGCTTTCCACAACCCAGTAGTCATAGGTGGCCGCGCAGAGAAGGCGATAATTGGAATGGTTCACACACCTTTCCAGAGCTTATCACTTTTGGAAAAACTGCCGATTTTCTGGCTGTGAACAGATGAGCGGCGTACCTTATGATCCGCGGAAAGGAGCTACTCCGGATGCTACGAATACGTTCCCTCCACCAAGTAGACAAAGATGACTGATCGGAACAGACACACCTAATGCGTATGTTTACACGCCACATGCGCCCGCGTGCGCTTGTTTTCCCGTCAAACCTCGAACAATAACGGCGTGCGCTTGGCTACCTCTCGTCGCGCGTCTCCTCTACGATGACCTTTGATTAGCGTGCCCTTTCCTTGCGTTCCGATGAATGAATGGAGCGTTTCCCAACACTTTGTCGCCGTATATATATAAACTTCGGGAAATGATGACGCAAAAAAAACAAACAAAAAAACTCTATAAAGTAAAAAAAAAAGGTATGTCAGCGCTGAAATGCTTAGTGGGTGTAACGTAATGCTCAATGTACCATTGCACATTCCAATCTGGGTTAGACTAAAGCCCCTCTATGCTTCTTTTTGCGAGTAACGGCACCCGATACAAATGACAGAAGCACATTCCGCTGGAACGAAATGGCGTCATTCGGTTGAGTCTTCTGCTGGGCGCCTCCATTCGCTTCCTGAAACTGCATCGCCGTGCAGTCGGTGCGTCAAAGAGTGCCGCTACTTGTAAGAAGCTCTTATCTTGGAACTTTAGACTGGTTTCTCACACGTTTCGTGGGCCCACCTCAATCTCCATACTCCTTTTTTTTATTTGTTTAAATTCCATCCGCAAACAACGCTGTCATCCGATGGAGCCGATCAACCAGCGCCAATTGTGCATCATCGAGGCGCTCATCGTCTTTGGACATTTGACATCACCGATGAAACCATCGTGCACAGTAAACAAACCGCAATCCTGCTCTTTTTTGTTTTTGTTTTATTCGAAGGCGTTTAGTGTTTAATGAGGTGAACCGGCGTTATCAGGTTCTGAGGCCACGAAACACGGCGGAGAAATCGCCATTTTCCCACTGGCCGAGCGAAACAGCACCTAAATGCACATTGGCTGCGACGCGCGTCATAGTTCCAAGGAACGCCACATCACAGAAAAGCCCTCTCCATGGCGCTGCCGCCGTATCCTTCTTAACGGGAGGGGTGGCGCCTGCACGGCCGTTCCTCTCCTTCTTTTCGGGTCACATGTCCGGTGTCGCCGGAGGCCCGAAGGGGGGGGGGGGAAGTGGGCGGGAAATTCCCGCTCCTGACGTTTTCTACGCTCTGCTTTCAGCCATGTCGCGTCACAGAGGAACGCTGCGCGCTGCCCACTGTCCTCCGCGCCGCGAACAGCGGAGCGCGCTGTTCGTGGGAACGCGCTACGTGTAGGAATACTTTCGCACAACTACAGGTAAGCAGTCTTAAGTGTCCTGTAATTTCTTTCAATCTGTCCTTGGCAAAACTTAGTGACGTAGGGGAGGGGGGGAGGGGGAGCAGTATGTTACAGTGACGCCATTTTGTTTTTGTGCATAATAGGTCTGGCCGGTTATAGCGAACCCGTAAAGACAACGAGCGGCGTGACAATGCAATTTTGGGGGCTTCTTGGTTGGTTCGAGTGGAATGTGGTGTCCGCTGCGTTCCGACTTAAGATGAAGCGGACTATTAACCTCGAGACCCAGATTAAATTGTGTGAAAGCGTGCTTCTTTTTATCTATAATTCTCTAAGAGGCACGTGGTGATTATATCTGTCTACAATGCGGGTGGAGACAAAAAATCCACACTAACGGCACAAAGAACGGGCAAGGGTACAGAGCACAAGCTTTTAGCAGTTGCATAGCCTCCTCTATACTGACAACGCCTGCCAGATCGCCACGAGACACGGCCGCCGAAATTGAAAAAGTATAGAGCGACAGACAACGGATGAAAGGCGAGCGATGTGACGGGCGCCCCGCTGCGACGAGACGCTGAAACACACTTCTCCCGAGCGATGGAATGTCCGTTCGTGCTCCTTGCGTTCCTCGCGGCGCTACCGCTTCTTTTCTCGTTGGGTTTGAGAACCATGTTTCGGGTCCTCGTTGCTGCAAAATCTCTGCGCTGACGACCAGGTTCCCCGAGAAATGCTCTGTGCTACCAGATCATCCTGCTCCAAATCTGCGGCCGGGCACTCTATGGCTCCGTCGTCGAACTGCCAGGCCTTGTGAGTATAGAGGAGGCTATGACAGTTGATCCCAGTGCACGAGCGCTGCATTGCCGCTTCCATGGCTTCGGCCTCGCGTGCGTAGCATTGGTTTTGCTCCAAGCACGTGTAAAGCAAAGCGTAGTTCTGCATTTCATCACATGAGCCGTGTCGATCGAATCTCGAGGTGATTAGGCGATGCACACTCTGAGTTTTGTAGTAAAGATTGGATGCGGTTACAACTCATAACTCACTCGTAACTTATAAATCACATGTAGAAAAAATGCTGGTAAATCTCTGGAACTCGCGTCCCTAACACCAAGAGTGACCGCATATCCCACCCGTAGCACGGAGTACTGGATGCTCCAAAATTACAAAGCAACATATGGCGAGCCAATGACATCAAGTACACTACTTAGGTTACTCAACTTTCTTCACACCGAAAACATCCACCTTCCTACCACTTCACTTAAAAACCTTCCAGCATTTTTTTCTTCTAATATGACTGTGTAGCAAATGTATATTATTTATTTTTTAGACAATACTACCATAAATGTATGCCTTACTTTGTTGTATTGAACTGTACTTTGCACGTATGTATTCTTTTTCTGTGAATATTCTTTCACATGAATTTTTGTCTTTTTGTTTTGTTTTTTGTGCCACTGCTTCCAAAAGTAAGGATGGGAGCCGAGGGCTTGTCAAACTGCATCATGCGGCTTTTTTCCTCGGTCTCCCGCCGTCATACACTTTTGACGGAAAATAACACACATCATTATTATTAACTTCCGTAGTGGCTGAAGCATTCGGAAATGCGGGGCGCGGCGAGTTTCGAGTTAACCGTTACCACTCCGAAGCCAATGAGTCTTTGGCATAATATAGCCGGTACGAACACAGAAGACCGAATCACGAAGGATGCAAGAGCGTGAACGTAATTGGCCGCGTCGCGCGTTCCATAAGCTGTCAGCGAACAACAAATATTAGAAAGTATGAATAGTATCACGAAGGATGCATGCACACATCCGTCTTCCGTTCGCACCCAACGAGCGGGCGGTTTTATGGCTCGCGAAGACAATTGAAATTGATTGAGCACGTCGAGCTTCCGGACGCTAATAGACAACGGAAACGCTAACATATTAAAATTTATGCAAGCCCTACTTCATTATATTTTAAACTGTTTCACTATATATTGAATGTATATATACTGGAGTCGGAGCATTAATCATTGATTTTCCTTTGATTAGAGTAGCGAATTAAAAAAAGAGAGGTGCCACTCTTCACCGGTGAAACCGTTGAGTGACGAGGAATGTAGACGTCTTTCGGCCACTGAGGCTGCATGACCGATAACGCTATGTACAAGATGCTATTTTCATTGGCTAGAGTGCTTGAAGAAAGGCCGATGATTGGGTCTTTGCGTGGGTTGTGGTACATATTAAATGCAAGAATTGCTGAGAGCGCGTAATGCATCAGACATCAACAGCTATACTGGGACATATCCAGTACAGCGTGAGACAAAATACTTATTGTGAGAAAAACTTGAATATAATATTATTTCTCATTTGTTCTTATATAAGAGCATATCATTATACTCAGTCTAATTTAAAATAGTTGAAAACTGTTTTTTATTATTAGGATACCTATATTTAAATGTGAAAATGTAAATTGCGCTATTCACAATAATCAAAATATTTCATTAGTATACGCTTATCTTAAGATATTTTAATACAAGTTTTATTATCCACTTAATCATACATAAGATACACTCTAATAAAAAAGCCGGTGCGTCTACTTTCCCACACAACACTCGGAGAGCCAATCACCGCAACTTACGGAGTCAGCTGAGCGAATGACGATGCCGAAACATATTGGTATAAAAAAAAACGCACTTTGAGTTGTGACATTAGGCTGCAAGAGTGACGTTTTGTATTTCTTAATGTCACAACTCAGACTGCGTTTTTGGTCTAAACATATGTTTCGACATCGCCATTCGCTGAGCTGCCTCCGCAAGTTGCGGTGAATGGCTCTTTGCATGTTCTGCGGAAAAGTAGACGCACAGGCTTTTTTCTTTTTCTTTTTTAGAGTGCCTTTTTGAAAGAATTCGTAACGTAACGAAAATATTTAAATTTTAATAGTCTACAACACCAGCTATTGGAGTCAAGAGTCGATATAATTAGTTTGCTCAGATAATGATGAATATAAAACAAATGGAAGATATATGATATTATCAAATATTAAAAAATCTGATAAGAGCCCTTGAGTAGAAAAAGGGTAAAGTAATGCCCAAGAGTAACCATATACTTACGAGTGAAGTGATAAGGTAACTGTGGCTTTCCGTAAGCATTCCTACTGCTGCGCCTGCAGTCAAAATAAAATAAACAACCGCAGTTACAACGTATTGGCTTAACAACAAATAATAAACTGCTCTCAGGATTGTTTATTCAATAAAACACACCTGGCCGTTCGTATCTTTCTGTTCGCATCTTTCAGTTATTAAACATATATTGACTAGAAATGCCAATCAATGAAGGAACGTTGTAAAGACAGGAAGTATGGCGTTCTTGTGAACACACATGGCAAGAACAACAAGGGAAGACGTATACAGAACTCACGTGCTTTAGGGCAATGAATAGGTTTTCCCTCTTGACGTCCAGTACAACCCGTGTTTCTTTTGTCTTCTTGATCTTCCAGAAAAGGTCCCGGTATGGCTGACCTGAGTGGAACTGGTACATCTGGATGTTCCAGTCGTTTCCCGGGCCTCTTTCAGAAAATCCTGAAGCCTTATGATACCTGCGGCGAAAAAGGTACTGAACGGGTTATAGAGGAGCAATGCTGACTGTCCGGCGAGTTGGGACTGAATCTCTGAAAACATGGTGTCGCTTTTGGACACGAACAAGATGAAAAAACAAGACAACATGTTCTTATTCTTTCACCTTGTGAAAGAATAAGAACATATTGTCTCGTTCTTCCATCTTCAGTGATTGGACGTTCCCATGCCTTTTAGGTTTTCACCTTGTGAGGGCATGCTATGTACCGGTGGTTCCCTTAAACAACGGCCAAATATTTTTGTGTTAGTCGCTCTCAATGGGCTCATAAAATAAGGTACGTAGAGCTCAGACCAATTAAACGATTATTCAGTTTTGCATAATTAACTTTCTAGTAAGCGCAAATAAGTAAAAACAGACTATTGTTCTAGGCAGTCATTTGCTAGATATAAACGAAATAGCACAAGAAGTAACATTTTTACGTACACACGCTCTCAACGCACTATAATACACTATAAAATTGACTCACATGTTTCAAATTAAAACTTTATATTAAGTTGTTCTAATGAATGGGTAATTGCGCAAGGCGAATAAAAGAAGTAGTTATCCGAAAAGCTATGAGCTCGCCTAAGCAAGCTCCTCGGCAATGTCTCATACGGCTTCAATTACTGTTTTCTGCGACGCCTGGTTTTTACGGGAAGACCTTGGCCAGAGTTCAGTGAAAACCCCTGCATATAATTTACAGATATAAAGATTTTCATTTAACGTGGCGTATACAATGTGACGGCAAAGCTGTGTCATTTTTGTTGCTATAGGTAAAAAGAACGTCTAAAGAAACACATCTTCCCTATTCGCGACTCCAACTAACTATAGGTGGCGCCACTCATTTTCCAAAATGGCGGTTATAGTGAGGGTCGGAGATGCGTGCCGCTGTTGAGCCTGTCTAGTGTGCTGGCTTCACTGGGCGACACAAATTATTTCTGGTAATACGAGGAAGCTAGGGTGTTATGAGCGCAGGTCACCTCTTTACCCTGAAAACAAGAACGTTGTTTAGCGTATTATTTACGCAAGAATGCGCGTTTTAATTCTGGAGCGAAACCGAAACTAACCTCTATTTTGGATTTGATTTCTCGATAAAGGTCTTAATTTCGGATTCTTTCATAACTCAAGATGTGTTTCACATCGTAATCATTTACCTAGAGAAGTTGTTCGCGTAAACTTTATTTTCTGACATACATGTTCGATCCAGGCTAATAATTGTAGTTGTTGAAAAAATCAGTTCTGATATTTGTGTGTTCTCGCTGCCTTTTCTGAACTGCGGGCCTTTTAATAATTTTTGGGTATCTAGATTATTAATTGGTTTAACATTATTCCCAGCCCAAGAATAAGATAATAATTTCAATTTTTACAATATGTCCACAAAACGTATAAAATAATAAACACTGTTCTCACTGCAACAACCGAAAGACGGAATCCGAGTCAGACAGCTGAAGCGTGTGTATTTTATAGCAACGCGTGACGCATAGGACTTTAAATTACATCCAGTGTTTGACTGTTTGTTTATCTTGATAACGATGTCAGAAATTTAAAAGAAAACAAAATTATATCTTTCGGGAAAGACTATTATGGTTAAATGGCGTATTTTCGTGATCTTGGCGTGAATTGGCGGCATACATTGCCGCGATTTGTATTAATAATAATAATATTAAAATTCGGATATTTTAATACGTAATTTTTCAAGCTCTAATATAATTTGTTGCTTATGATCAAATTTCAAACGCGCGAACAAATATGACAATCAAAAGTGTGCTAATTATCGTCACTGGTGCCAATTTTAGCATTTTGAATTACCAAGTGATAAAATAAAAATAGTTTAAAATCAAATAAAACATTCTAGCTAATGTGAGAAATCCACGTAAAATTACATTAATTGTGGGTAAAGTGTATTTTGCTATCCAAGTCGCGACTTTTGACAATCGCAAAACGTCCAAAGTCGCCGCCAATATCATTCCAAACCAAATGCCAAAAAAAAAAAAAAAGATTCAGTTTGTAATTTTTTTATAACATTTAGTTACTTTTATTTTTACGCTCCGTCGTTTTGCCAATCTCAACCTTTCCATATTGAAAAAAAAAAAAGCCTACCTGCTTGCACGTCTGCAGCACTTTTTGTTGGCGTTGGAAGCCGGGAAAACTGCAGTGAGTTTTATTATTGCGTATACGAGCGAACGCAAGCGCTGTGTGTTTGCGTTAGCTAGGCGTGTTCCATAC
This sequence comes from Ixodes ricinus, assembly GCA_037355805.1. Lineage (NCBI taxonomy): Eukaryota > Metazoa > Arthropoda > Arachnida > Ixodida > Ixodidae > Ixodes > Ixodes ricinus. The sequence goes on along the minus strand of JAZHYW010005267.1, from coordinate 244,554 downwards.
TGCGCTTGCGCGGAGCTAAAAATTGCGGTCTTGAATGGCGTTTGGCGATGAGGCGCAAGCACAACGTGCGGCACGCAACTCTAACACAAACGCACACCGCTTGCGTTTGCTTCTATGCGCAATACTAAAACTCTCCAGTAAGGTACAATCCCATACCGGCTGCAGCACTACGTTGGGACAGTGAAGAGCGTTGTTTGCATTCGGAAATGACATTTCGCGAGCCATGATCGCGAGCAGTTCCGCCGTGCCCGCTGAGCAGGAGAATCGGGGGACCCTCGCTAGAGCGCTTCCCGTTTCCGCCGCGGGAGGGCGAGCGCTCGAGCTGGAGACGCGAATATTTACCACAGGATGTAGAGAAAGCACTCTACAGGTGGAAAGCGTGGTAACTAAAATTATTCTGGTGTTCACATAAATTGGCATTTACAAATACTTTTCATAATAGACAGCTAAAAATGAGCAAGTTATCTCAGTGATGGACACCATATTACGTGACACTCTTCGATACCGAACCTTTTGAGAGCTTATGAAGTGAACTCTCTCGCAATTGTTGCGCTATGGTGGTTGAATGAAATAATTTATTTATTAGCAGCCTAAACGTTTCCCAGATAACACAGCTCCTTTTAATATGAAAGCAAGTTAAGGTGAAAATACAGAAGTGTACGACGCCTTTCCAGGGCACCCATTGGATTGACAGCCTAAAAGATAGTTCAGGTATTTCTACTGAGTACGCCAGCGACGACTGCTTTTTGTTGCGACCACTGAGAGTACAAGAACGATTACGTGACCGACGTACAGTCGGGAGCAAAAGTTTGCGGGGCACGGGAGCGCGTGCCTAAATGCGTCGCCGCACCGTCCGACGTCGCGCCGCCGCATTAGGGAGCCGCGCTTTGCGCATGCGCGCCTTTCGTGCTCGCTATCATGTCTCTTTCGCTCGTTTCTTCCCGTGGCATTCCTGATAACAGGAGTCGGCGCCAGGGGCGCAAGTCAGCGCTTCGTGGCTGTCATGCTCCGCGTCTGCTTCAGCCGCCTCAGCGGCCGGGTGGGGGGGGGTATAATTGATGCTTCGTCATCTAAGCGCGGCTGCTGAGGCAGCAGAAGTAGACGCGAGGCATGACAGCCAGTGAAACGGCAACTTGCGCCCCTGGCGCCGCCTCCGGTTATCAGGAGTGAGTCGGACAGAAACGAGCGAAAGAGACATGACTACCAGCACGAAGGGCGCGCATGCGCAAAGCGTTGCTTTTTAATGCGGCGGCGACGCCGTTGCACGGTGCAGCGATGCATTTCGGCACGCGCTCCTGTGCCCCGCAAACTTTTGCTCCCGACTGTACGCATAAACGCTCTTGCGTGAAGCGCAACACCTACGAGTCCAAATGTTTTGTATATGACGCACACACCACATCAGACACTACTTCGGTGACGTCAGCTCTTCCTGTCGCGGCTTCACAAAGACGCTACGCGTGGTCCGATTCTGGCATAACCCTTTTTGCGGGGCACAGCATTTGCTCATGTTTCGCTTGCTTGAATGAGACTCGGAGAGCTGAATGGAACGTAGAATAACGACAGACTATCGAATGCGCTGCGAGAAAATAAAATGAAAAAAATAAGGAAAGGTCAAGCCCCACCCCGAGACGACGCAGGCACAATCACCGAAGGATGTGTATAATAACGCAAATTTAGCTCCATCTTTTACGTGAAGGATAGAATCAGGCATCATTTTGGGCGGCTAGCCTGGAACAAGGCGATTTGATTTTGAGGTCATTTAGGCGGACTAGTAAGCACGCCACGTAACTCAAGGTACGCAGGGCGAGGTGGCGTGCCCCGATAATATTATTATCGCTCTTAAGCCGATGTGATTGCGGCATGACCGGATAACACTGTCGAACAACGAATCACGAGGAATAAACGGAATATTCCAAGTCCTATGACGTTTTAGGCCGCTAGACGTTGGCTGTTTTCAATATTTTCGAACGCAATGTGGACATCTATTAAATTACAGAACACCATAACGGCGTCTCTAGGCCAGAAACAATGATAGCATAGTGCAAAAGCAAAAATAACTTGCGATCGAGATTTACCGTTTTAAGAATGATGTTTTATAGCTTCTTTTTTCCTCCGTCCTCCAAGAACCGACAGCCTTGTCGACCGTAGTATTTTCTTTAGAACACGCCCTGCAGCGTCGTGTTTATCGTCGCCGTTCAACTCGGGAAGAAACACACTTCGAAGAAGACCATTCCCGCTTCTCTCCTTTTTCCTTTCACGTTCCGCTTCTTATAAAAGGCAGCGAGGCGACAACCATCACACTTTATCGACCAGGCAAAAGACTGCGGCAGCGGAAAGGAAGGGGACTGCGCGTCCACGCCTCACATTGGCGGACAATCTTCTTCAAAAACGTAAGTTGGCCGCGACAAGCGGAAGACCTCCCCGAAAATAGACGTCCACTTCGTGTCGTTGACGACAGTTTATTTTTTTTTATTTGTTGTTATTGTTCGAAACGATATTTCCGAATTTATATTTTTTTTGTGTGCTGGTGTTTATCTCTCGCTTTATATCATCTACTTCCAACAAAACCCTGAAATCCCCAATTTTATATTTTTCTGTTTACCTCTTGCGTCCTCCCAAAATCCCCACCGTCGTCTCCGGGCTACTTTATCCCTGTTCCCCTCTTTTGCGACGGGGAAGCCGACGAAAGTGAAAAACGGACTTCTTTTATTTGGTCCTAATGGAGTGAAGCTGGGCTTAGGTTACATGCTGCTTTCTTATGATATTTTGTCCTTGTCTCCTTATTTATTCTTCTAGTTATGCTGCCTTCAGAATCCCCCACCATCGCACACACACACACACACACCCTTGTCCCACTTTTCTCAAAATCGGCGCAAATCGGATGAGGCAAAGCTAGAGAAGTGCTGCTCCCTCTCGGTGAGTATTCACTTTTGACATTCCCGGAATGATTAACAGTCTGAGCAACATGATTACTTCTATTTTTTTCAATACTAAGCAAACGTTTTGGCGATGAAAATGGAAATGTTCAAAGCTCTTGATAATGACCTGTTTTTGGCTTATTATGTGCACTGTGAATGTCGAGCGTAGTACTCTAAAAGCTACGCAACATTCGGTACTTTTAGAGTAGGTGTAAATAAGCACGTTGCGCCACACATAATGTTTTATCTAAGAAAATATTCTACGGCTCTAAAAGTGAAAGAATGACAAGTGTTTACTTTTTGTATCAGTTTAAAAAAATCATAGTTTAGCCAAATGGCTATCGTGACAAATGTACCGGTAAACTACAATAATTTGAAAGATTTTTCATCCCGATACTTTCATAGCCCATCCTTGCGGTTCATGTTATATTTTACACAGTGTTAGCAACTTTTTGCATGAATGTTTGGACTGCAAAAGTTAGTCTGTTTAAAAAAAAAACGTGGCGTATTTCTGCAGTATATTGGCACTCTGGCCACAGCAATACAACCGCTAACTTGAGGCTTTTAGCGTACATCCTGATGTGGTGATTACACCATGACACGCAGGTAGGTCGTTCATCCAAAAATAAAAGCGGGCAAGGCTGGTAATTAAACTCACGGTTTTGTTTTAAGGCAAACCTTGCACGCTCTCGTTGACGGTGCTTATAAATTACTCCACGGAACAAAAGAGTAGGCACCGGGGCTGCCTGGGTACACCGTACCCCAATTGGAAATCGGAGCTAGATTGTCTACGCCACCCAATGGCGGCCAGCGCGGGGAGCTGATTGGAAACGCGTCTTGGCCGAATGCGGACGCGCCACTCGTGCCCAATCAGCGCCCGCGTTTTTTTCTTTTTTATGTGACGTAGAAAATGTAGCTCTTCGGCTTTGTCATCTAGGAAGCGTTCAGCGTCATCGAGCCTTTTTAGCCTTGCCCCTTTGCAGCTCGAAGAGAATGCTACCGGACAGGTTGAGCGTAGGTAAGGTCTCTGACCTTCGTGGTCCTCGTAGACGAGGGCGAACCTGTTCCAACCCCAGGTTTTGATGAGGTCGACGTAGGCCTTGGCTAGCACCGAGGGCTTGGGGAAAAGGTTGATGGACAGGTCGTCGCGCTGCAGCTGGAAGTCCCATCGCATCTCCACGTGCGGTATGTCCAGGGCGTCGCAGATGGACTGCACGTGCATGCTGGTCACGTCCGACGAAGGGCCAAGGATGCCCGCGATGCCCGTGCTCAGCAGCGAACACACTGCACACGCACATAGAAAGAGAGGAAAGGGAACCACTCGTGAGTCTCTTTGAACAAAATATTGGACACTTATTCTTCATGTCACATTGTCTACACTAGAGCCATAACATAAGCTCAGTTTCAAAGCAACGGCCTTGCAGCCATTTTGTTGCCTAAAACTATCGCTGTAAGTTATCTGAAGGCTAAATTAAAATTGCAGGAATCGCTTTTTCGTTTTCTAGAAAGGTTCAAAACAGCTTCACCTGAGTTCTTGGTAACCGTATCCAAAGCACAGAAAGTCGCTTTTTTAAATTGTAACTGTCGCCACTTGCGCCTGGTGTGCACCAGGCAACAAGATAGAGGCGCTTAGAAGAAAACTGGTGAATGAAGTTTCGATATTCTAGGCTTAGATGTGGCTCTTGCCAATACTATAATGGTCCAAAGCTGTCGGTAGCACCATGATAAATAAACTTTGTTTATCGCTTCCATTTCGGAAACCTGCGTTATTTCACTGCCTTGATCGATAATCTGGCAGGAGAGTGGAAGCTTCATGCACGATGGACAAGTTCTTGCGCCTCGTAATTACTGTCTCTGCAAACTCATACGAGCAGAGGCCGAGGTCGAGTGATACAAAGCGGCGACTGTTTGGTGTAATGGGGAAGGGGGCGGGGTGCACATAGATTCCTCCGCACGGTCAGGTCAACGGCGAAGGGGGGGGGGGTGATCGCCGTGGAGCGAGTTTATTGCCCTTGAGCTTTCACGGGAACATAGCTTTTCGTCAACAACTGTCTCTCATATGCTACGGGGCAATTTTATTGTGCTCACAAGACACGTAAGGATGATGTTTATAAGTAATTAAAATTAAAATACATGTATTTATAGCTTTTCTTCACCAGGAAAAAAACAATTGCCAAAGCGAAGCCGCGGTTGTAGTCGGCAAAGTAAGTTCCATGTAACTCGTGTGCTTGAAAAAGCACGCCTTCTCCCATTTTTTCGGCTTTTTGCTCGAAACCTACGCGGTGATCCAAGCTAAGGTAAATCCGAGCCACATTTTAATGTTTAGCCTATAGTCTGCGACAATGGAATGTAATGCACTTGGGAACGCATTTTTCATTCGGTTTGGTGGATAAGTTGGACAATAAATGAATCTTTCAAAATAAAAAAAAATGCAGTACCGAGGAAAGAAGTGTTTTGCATTGAGTGTAATATTCGATTGCCTCTTCGCTTTTTGTATACATAAAGTGATTGAAAGTTTTTTAGATACATCGAGAATTTAGTATTACAGTTGTAAATAAAGTTACAGCTAAAAATATACAGGTCTAAACACGCCACCAAATTGAGGGAGTTCTTTCCATGTAAAGAAAACGGCTCGTGATGCTGACGATGACGACTTCTTTCCCTGTAACATATACGTTGCGCTTCAAACCAGGATGATCCGAATCCGATGATACAAACCATCCCAATTAATCAAGCAGTGCGAGCCACAGCCACGTGATTTTATGCTCCACGCGCCGCTTCGCCTTGCCGCAAAAGTTAGCTGGACGATGCCACATTGAACATCCTCTGATGTTTCGTGACTTCCCTGGGGTCAGTTGTTTAATAAAATGGAAAAAAGAAATTTCAGCATTTCCATTTTGGTGAAGAAAGAAAACCAGCGAAGCTGTACTAAGGTGGGAATGAAGTAATGGCCGGCCGCAAGTCAGCAAGCAAGAGAGAAAAGGCTGCAAAGGTTGCCGTGTCACTCATAGATGGTGGTAGCTGTCCAGAGTTTTGTGTCATGATTTGTTTTTCTGACGCACACGATACTAAAACAAACTAGCCCTAACAGCTCCGCTGTAAAACAATTGAGTCTCGCTTTACAGCATGGGTAAACAGAGTATTGAGAAATGCGGCTGTTGCGACGTCACGCCGCTACAGTGGCGCTGCTGTCGACACGACACATTCGGAGCGGCATCACCACACATGTGTCTAGTTTCTCCGCTCGCGTAGCACCCAGACCTGGAGCGGGAAAACATGGAGTTCTATGTATGCTGCGCGCTGCTATGCTCATGTATCAGCGTGAAACAATAATTTTTCTTTAAAAATCATACGAATCGAATTTATTTAACTTTAGTCAAATTTGTTTGCTTTAAATCAGGTTTATTTGATATAATTCGGGTTACTCTGATTGAAATAGCTTCACTTTGATTTAAATCCTTGTAGCTAGAAAACAGCTATTCTTTAGGAGTAAATGTACTTTGACCATGGCAGATAAATGAATCAATCAGTTGGATCACTGAAAACTGTGCGGAAGAATGACTCTTGATCTATTAGGTGAATTAACAAGCTTCCTATTGGTGCAAAACCTGCCATGCGAGAACAAAGGCAGCTCCATTTTTTTAGTTAATAAGAAAAGCTGTATTTGCTTCTTCATTCGCGTTTTGATTTGCCCGCTATTGTTCATTACGTGACCGAAAAAGTGAAAAGGTAGAAAAAAACTTTAACACTCTTATTTAGTGTCGCTTTTTGTTTGTGTACATTTTTATGTAAATCATTCTTGCTTGCTTTTGTCTTTATATTCAATTATATTTATGCACAGTAAATGTAAAAAGGTAATGTCATTTTTATTCGCGAGAAATATTTGAATTGAATTAATATAGCAAAAGCCTGTGTGATGTAATTCACAACTTAAAGCATGATTTACATCGAATGATAACATCCTGATTTTGGTTCTCCGCCCTACCATGTACTACAAGACGACACCCAAGAATAATTTTAATGCTGCTTCCCCACTAAGTAAGCCTTCATGAGGGAAAGCACCCTTGGGGGCTAGAACTCCTCTGGCGACCACTACGACAATTTCTGGCTAAATTAATCCCCCCCTCCCCCCCCCCCCAATTCTCCTCTCCTTTCGGGTGCATGGTATTGTACTTCACCAGAGGACGCTAGAGTCAAATGCTTTGTTTTACTAACATACAGATAAGTAGATCCGTATTTGTATATAAAAAAAAGAATAGTTTACACGAGCCACAGGGCTCTTATTTGCTCATCATTAAACAGCTGCATCGTTGCGAGTCTGGGCACTGACAGAATGCGAACGGCAGGGCGTGTCTTTCGAAAGCCCGTCCTCGAGAACGGGCTGCACGCCTTCCGCCGTTCTTTGACTGCGCATGCGCGCTCGAGGTGCAGGCTGGGACGAAGCGTCCCAGCCTGCTGATACCTTCCTGACACGGGAGTAAGAAGTACGGCTCTTATACCGCTTGTATTTCACGAAATAGTATTACTTTCACGTCGCAGACCCAACCTCGTACTGCTGTTGCAAGACGATCACCCAGTTGACAGGCATTTTGATAGAAACTAGTGCGCACCCTCTAGAACGTGAAGGCTGCGAATTTCAAACAGAGTCCACGTTGCCGTCATAACTTGAAGAAAAATAAATACCACGCCTTTTTTCTGTAGGACAGTTATCTTATTTTCTATCGAGTCACCTCTACAAATCGAAAGGGATCGTGACGGCTGCTCTTTAGCTTTGGCAAAAGGATAGAATGTGTGATGAAATACTAAAGAGATAAAAGTATTTGATTGACTATCTTTTGCATTGTTTTCTTCTTGACTCTGGGACTCGAGTGACCGCTGCGAACACTACTGAATTGCTTAAAAAAACGGTCGTGATTCTTTTTATGGTGCGGGAGCGGTTTCTAACGTACAAACATATGCTTGCAGCTTTCGCACAACTCTAAGGAAAAACATAACGTAATACACTAGCAATTATTTTATGTTTAAATCCCGTAACACTTAGTTTGTTCCCCACTTACCGGTGATAACTTTCTTGAAAAAAATAATTTAAGTGCACCCCATATATTACGTGAAATACTATCCACTTAAGAAAATACACTTATTCTGTAGGCTAACCGGACCCATTCAAAGTTGTAATTGCTTTGCACGATTTCACCCCCAAACCCACAGCGTTTACTGCCTCAATCCCAATCTGCTTCCCCAAAACCGAACTTCTGGTGTTTTCCAAACCGCAACAGGTCCCCCCCAATCGAAAATAACCTTTCCCTTACCCCTCCGAGCGCACACACAAAGCATACAGAACCCTAGGCACGTATCATCTGCAAACACTGGACGGGCGGACAAAAATCAAAATCCACAGGAAGGAAGACGGCCTATCGGTAAACACCGCAAACTCTGTGGTCCCTTCGCGTGCGTGCGTGCCCCACGAACCCGTCGTCTTCCGTGTACCGCGGGACCCAGGCGGTTTCGAACCCGGAGCTGAGGGAGGACGCAAATCAGCGGAGCGCGTGGTGCAGAACAAACAAGTGAGCTTTGTTTCACCGATCTCTCAACAGGTGCCGCGGGGGCGTCGATGGCGGACTATCGATCGTCTCCGTGGTGCCCAGACGCGAGGAGGCGTCCCTCTGTGCCGCCTCGGCTGCACAGGGATTAAGCCACCGGGGACATCCCCGCCGTTGCTATAGCTGCCGGGAGGGGATGAGACCGCCAAGGAGCCGCCGGCTCGGGGAACGCGGGCGCCGGTGCAAAGGGGTCCGCAGCACCTAGGTTTGGCTTTGGTCGAAGCAGCGAGAATACGCTAACGTGGTCCGATTCCTGCGTCCATTTTATTTGAAAAACGGAGGAGGTGCGCATTGTTCTATACTGCTGAAGAAGAAAAAGGGGCAGCGATATTTATTTTTATATTTATTTTAACATATATATGTAATATATATGTAATATTAAGTATTTAGGAAGCGATCGTTTAAATGTGTAGCGAATAAATTAAAGACTCGTTCCGAGAAGCACAAAAGAGCGTGTTGTTTATTAATTGCCATCATTATCCTCTACTACATCGACATGCAATATGGAGAGCATCGGCCTTTTTAAATGTATAGGAGACAAATGACACGCACCTTATCCGGCGCAGCAATAATAGTAAAGCAAGAATCTTAGCCGACGGCAGGGGTAGATCATTAAACTGTGTTTTATTTTTGGCGTTCGTCGAGTAAATACTGATTTAAATATAAGTGATTGAGCAGATTTTTTTCTTGCCGTGGTAAGTTAACCTGTTCTGCTGGCATGCCCCTACCATGGAGTATGCGCGGATCTCCGAACGCACGAACACGTTTCAAGGGGTAGGCGCTTTGGTTGTAAAGCATTAAATCCGTCACCACGAGATGCAGATATGAACAGACCGGTCTTAACAAGCGTTCGGCGCATGGGTGACAAAGCAATGACGTTAGTTCAGAGAAGGCAGGCGGCAGTGTACGAGCTGTCTCGTGAGCTCCAGCGAGGTTGTCGCACGCGCAGAAAGATCAAAGTTGTGACGCATCAGGACAGCGGCGGTGTAGCGAAGCTGACTGTTGAAATTTGCTTTTTGAAAAGCCTTGGGCGTGCTTTCATAAAAGAGAGAGTTTGCCAGAAAAAAAAAAAGAACTTTCTCAATTGGAGTTGCATTGAATTGGTGAAATAAAACCAACTAAAACGACTTCCTTTAAGAAAGCCATTCCACTTTGGGCGACTTTGTGATTTACACGAAGTCGCTTATATGCCTATTGTTATTCTTCAGATTTATTTGTGTTACCTAAAATGAATAAACGAAAGAATAGAAGGGACATATTGGGCGCCTAGCGCATTCCAATTTCGGCCTGACTTGGCCTAGATGGGTGACATCAAAAAGTTAGTATTGAATAAGTGAAGTTTCCGGCCGAACCTTCATCTTGTCTTAAAAATACTGTAAGTACTACAAGAAATAATCATTTTACATCCAGCAGAGTTTGTATTTTTAATTATATTCCTAATTTGCTTTGTCACGCGTTTTTGTGACGACTTTTATTAAATGGGTGTTAATGAAGCTTGAATCCCGGAAGACATCATTCTGAATTAATTTATTCACGCTTCGTCATAATTAAAGCGCTATTCAGATAAGCCGACTGCGCCTGGTGCCTGTGGTCTCCCACAACATAAAGGACAAGACGCGTAGCTCAAATGTCTCATAAAACCTAGAGCCTCTATAATCTATGAAGAACATGCGACCGTCAATCAATACCTACATTCCTATGTAAACATGTTTCGTTGAATTATTGCCACCCTTACAAAATTGCAGATTTCACATTATCAGGGATTAGTGATCAGGTAGCAAGGTCACTAAGCTTTTGACACTGCTAGCGAGATTTTACCTGATAACAAAATAGGGGCAGAGTTCTTACATAAATCAATACGGTATGGGGGTTATGTAATAGACGAAAGCTGCTTTTCTTAAGAGGGTGTTTCCACGTAAGATTGTATACCAATGAAGGTCTTAGTCATATTTTTTTATATTTTTAGAAAAATATATATGTTAATGCCATGTTCTTGGGAGAAGCATTCAGCTATATATGAACGCCGTAACTAATTTTCTTCAGGAGATATGTAATTTCGATACACGAGGCGTGAAGAGTGCCAAGATTTACTATGGAATTTTACACATCCGCCAATTTTACGTCGAAGCATGCACGTAACAGTAATTTGTCCTACTTTACTTATGAAAGATTCACAACGTGTACACATAAATTAAAAATTACAATACTATATTTGGTAGAAAACAAATCAATGAAACACGACAATGAACACGTTCTAAAGACACATTCAAAATATTTACCAAATACTTTATATAAAATTACGCAAAAATAAATTCTAATGCGCATATTTAAAGGTATTTTACGAATATATAAAAATATGCTTCTCCATTACTGTACTTTACCTTTAATGTAACAAAATTTCATGGCAATACCTAAAAAAAACTATTATTTTTATTTTTTTTATTTTTCCTAATTGTTTACAGTGTCTTTTCACCCTACGAGAGAGAGCACCACTGTACAGCCTTTGTCGGTCCTGGAAAATGTATCTTTGGAGCCGACGTCGTGTGACAGGAAGGTTTGTTGTCGTTTTTCTTTTTTGGAGGTCAAATGTTACTTAATGCTTTCCCATGAGAAGTTTCTGCAAGAGACCGTAAACGAGTAAAGAGAGTTTAAAGAAACTAAAAAAAATTAGAGTTTTTAAATATTGACGCGCAATTTTGCCAGATTGAAAGAAATCATCTGTTTTCTGCATTAATAAAACAACTACGATACAGGCTAAGCATATATCTTGAAAGATTTTTTAAAGGCCTTTAAAGATACTTATTTTGATACATTATGCGCCATTTTATATGGATTAGTTTGTTGGTAAATAATTTGTGAATCTGTCTCTTTGCAGACAGATTCACATTGCGACACGAATATATCTATATTCGCGATGAAGTAGTTCGCGATTCGCGATGAAGTTCGCGACGCTTGTTACACTGCTGATCATGACAGTTGTACGTCCGGCTGACCAAGGTAAACCTGTGACTTCACTGGCCGACTTTCAGTAGCACGTCTGTTAAGAATAAAAATATTTGCAATGATTTATTCTACCAGAATAGAAAAGCACGATATAAAAAAGTAATAAAAAATAACGAGTAAAGATATCGAGGACACTATATTTGTTCGCGTTGGCAGGAGGGCGTCTTGTTAAGTGCGTGGGGGGATCGGTGGCCGAGTGGGCTAAAGCGCACACCCAGCTCGACGCGCGTGGAGCGAAAGCTCGCGCTGCAGAACCCAGGGATCCTGGGTTCGAGCCCCACCCCTGCCCGTTTCGATCTGGATGAGCATCGTACCGGCGTGCGGTCGTGTATCACTACTGCGTGGTGCACGTTAAAGACCCCAGGCTAGCGGTTGTACTGCACTGGCTAAATTGCTCATCTACAGCGAGTGACTCGTCACAACTTTAAAAATGGCTGACCAACTACACGCTGTATGAATATCCCCACAATCCCAATTTTTTGTTAAGTGCGTCTTTTCTCCCTCTTCAAACCAGACTGACGAATTCCGCGAAGCACTCACCTGTCCTGCAATAATTTCAACGAGTGCGAGAAAATCGGTCAACTCCGAGTGTGGCTACAAATAGGGAATGCACGAGCTGGGGGATTTCGCCCAATCCTCATCAGAGCATTAACAACCAGATCTCGCAACTGCAAAAATTTCTCTGCTTTGCTATCTTATTTTCGTGTTTACTAAGATAGTCAGCGTAAAATACTCTACGGACGCTGTGAGTCGCCTCCATGGCTGAAGACGGTCTGTCACGACGAAACTACGTGGGACAGGCAACCACATCGTTTCTTTATGACCACAGAGCGCGTGTCGTTTCGTCTCGCGAACACAATACTCCGCGACCCTCCAAACCATGACAGGAGAGATTAAAAATGAAGTATAATGCGTTATTAGCTTTTCTATGAGGCAATGTACCGAGTAAGTCTAAGCATGTGGCAATCAATTAAAAAAAGCAAGTGCACAAAAAAAAATATTGGAGATAATTGCGTGCGTTTTGCCGACCACGTCGTCCTCTGGTTCCAGTAAAGCCCCTCTTTAGGCTCAGAGAGAGGGGGGGGGGGCACCGCTGTAGAGATTGCGGGGTTTGCTTTCTGTTTGAGCCGCCGCCTTCCTGATTTAGCATCAGGTCGGTGCGCTATTATTGCGCGTGCCACTTTTAGGGCTCGTGGCATTACGCTTTTGACACCGGCGTTGGCTCCCGTGGGTGGCAGTATATTGACAAACGTTTTGCTAAGCACCGGTGCCGCCATCGAGTCAAAAGGGATAGCATGTCCCTCTGCAAACTGCGTGCACGTGGAGAAAGGGTTACGACACATGCCCTTCAAACCTCGTGATTCTAAGATTAGTTTCATGGGTAATCCTGTTGGAATTATTGCAGTACATGTGATTGCTTCGAGGAATTCGTCAGCCTTGTATGAAGAGGGTAAAAAACGGATTGCTCAAGACACCCTCCTGCCAACGCGTGCAACTAGTGGGATCCGCATTTTAATCAATATTTTTTTTTACTTTTTAGCTTTTTTTACTTGAGTCAAAAATCACAAATATTTTTCTAAATCTTAACGGACATCGTAGTGAAAGGCTGCCAGTGTAGTCACAAGTTTACCTTGGTCAGCCGGACCTACGACCATCTTGAATAGCAGTGCAACAAGCTTGGTGGCTCAAAGATTCCCACTTCATGGCAAATATAGATACGAACATTTGCTTGTAATTTATTTGCACCACTGTTTTTACTTTCCCCACTAAGTTCTGTAAACAAAAACAAAAACTAAAGTAGTAGAAATTAGAAATAGAAAAAATTCAGTGCAATTTTAAAGAGTAAAACAGGCTTATTGTTTAAAAAGATAAAAAGGAGAAGCCACGCAGGTCTTCTTTTAATTAGTAGACTACTTGAACTTGCGCGCAATACACAAATACAGAACAAAAATATATCTGGTCATAAAATACACGGAATCAAATTATTATCTCATCTGTGGCCTTGGGCAAACATGCCGGCGTGGAAGGTACAATTCGCAGCACTGTAACTTTGAAGGAAACAAAATGATGCAACATGTTATTATGAATAAACACAAGAGTATGATGGAAAACTATCACCATAATTTTCAGAAAAATCTATGATGGCTTTTGTTTCAATTGCCCCTTCAAATTTCTTAACATTGCATCTTAGAACAAGTTAGGAGCGCAATACAAATTTTAAATTTTAAGATAAAGCAATGAAGTATATATCATTCGAAAGAAAGTTTTAGTAAAAATATATGACAGAAAGCTTGATACTGTGCCTAATAAATTAATTCAGATAACGGCTCAGAAATCTACCGTGAAAGCTTCAAAGGAGCCATGTTTGCGCATTTTTGTCGTGAAATATATATTTTCCACAATGCTGTATATATTTAACTCAATATGTCCTATGATACTTTAGAAGTGCGAAAGATTTTAGATTTTTGATATTTTTAGTTTGCGTAGAAGGTGTTAGCAAAGATGAAATAAACGAAAACTTCAAAACTCGAATATGCCATTTTGGCATAACCAAAATATTTTTCTCTTCAAATATCTTGTTTTTTCAGGAAATATTTTTATCACGTTTTCTACACAAGTTAAGTAAAACCATAAAAAATTAACACAAAGAAAAAATACGTGCGGAAACGCTTACATGATCTTATCTGAACAGAGACTATATAGAAGTTTAGTGCGAAGTAAATTGCAAAGATTACGTAAAACATAATAAAAATATTTTAATCCGTGCAAAAAGGTAAATAAAGAGAAAAACTGAGAATGGAGAAAATGAGAACGCACCCTGATGTCAAAGCGCCGAGCTCAGGCATCCCAATACGCTCTCATTCCGTCAACTCTCTTCTTCTAGCCCCGAACAAATTGACCCGGCTCGTGCGGACTTTGTTCTTCTCTTCTTTCTTTTCCTCAATTTCTACCGCACTCAAATCGCCGCAAGATGTATGTTTTCCGCATACGACTCACCTCGCGAAGAGTGCGACGTGAGTTTTAAAATACAATAGACAGATACATTCTCTAATAAGTAACTAAATATGAAATGCGCAAACGTGTTTAAATACACATTTCAAAGAGTTCTTTCTATTTGAAATAGCGCCATCCATAAACCATAGCAAGTGTCTACAAAACAAAAATACAGCTTGTTTTCTTGTCAATCCTAATAAAAAGATTCTGGTACGAGGGCATACGATAATTTTGTACGAATAGTGAAAAATATCCACTTAATTTGGGCAGCGATGTCTCACCCGCCAAATTTAGCAGACGGCTCTCACGTAACTCATGCCGGTCATTTTCCCACATTGGCTTTTATTGTATATAGTCGGCCCCATGACGTATTATTTGTTGATAAGTGCAATGTCAGAAAGTCGACCTCTTACTCTGCAACGCACGTTTCGAATGCCTGTAGCGTACAGTGCAACATTTGGGATCTGGCTCCACTCCGCGATCACAGATTTCTGATTTACAAGACATTCAAGGTCAGCCTTAAGGCTAGTGCCTGTGCTATGCCTGTGACCTGTCAGATACTTGTCTATGTGGCATGCGATATACTTCCAACTTATTGACGCAGCCCACTGAATGTACCGAAGCCTCTTGCTATTTTAACAGACCGATGCGTTTGTTTTGTATCGTTTTCAGGTCACGAGCGATGCTGGCAATCACAGGAAGAGCTTATCTCCGAAAGGCTATAGACATATTGTGCTTTTTTCGACCAGTAATTAGAAATAACCAGAGGGTACTTCAGCATACAAAACATCAGCAGCCGAAGACCGCTTTGAGCAGAAGTACTCTGGCCAAAGGCAAATATCTTCCAGTGACACCCTACGCCCAGGTCAGTAAACCCTAGCTCATGGCCTACCCAAAACTAAAGCTCTCTAAATCTAAGTTTACCCGTTGTTTTACCACACGCGATAGCGTCTCTATTTTATCAGGGCCACTTGTATATGCACTATAACATTTATTTTTTATATTTTATATTAAAAGAACTCCAAATAGTTTTTTTACCATTCAAGGAGAAGAGCGTTGCATCAAGCTTCTGACAGAAGATTCAAGAAAGTCAATACTCGGAGCATGTAGACAGTCGGAGGGCAGCGATTTCTATTCGTTGATCGTCTGCCCCCAAAAATAAGTATATAAAGGTGTTATTATTTAGGAGCACATGGTTCATACATCTTTAAGTGATTTAGTTAGTCCCGCTAAGCTCGGTGGCAAAACGTGTAGGTCTCGGGCTAAGCTAAATTTATTAATAAATATATTATTCAATAAACCTAGCCTTGCAACGTTCCGTCTAGCCTCAAGTGATTCCGAAGCATATTTACATATCATATCGGATACCAAAGAGCGGCGCTTCAAATTGAAGGAAATAAATTGTGTATGTATTCGTTGAATTCTCTCAAATTTTTTCGATACATTTATTACAGTATGGAGCGCAAGCAAATGACGCATTTTATAGAACTAGGCAAATTATACTTTTATATGCTGAGAGTTTCAATGACCTGCCAGATGATCGAAACCTCCATTGAGAAAAAAACGTTTTTGTAAGCATTAGGGGCTTTAGTTTCTAAATGAGTGTTTCAGGTGAACTTAGAATTACAGTCAAACCCATATATTCTAACAAATTCGAAGATGGAATGCATTTGTCTCGCACGTGCTGTATAAAACTAAAAATTATTTTCTATATGTTATTATGAGTGTGGAAGTTTAGAGTAACTGTTAATTATTGATTAGCTCTCGCACCATTCGGCAACTTTACAAAAGCGTTCATTCAGCGACACTTTGTCCCGCGAGTTACTAGCAGCTTTAAAAAGTTGACACTTGGTATGTAAGGTTATTGTTTGAAATTTTAGCATTTGGTATGGAAGCAAACTTGGTAACATTATTACAGGGATTTTTTTTTACAAAGGGACGGGGACGTCAATTTGCTGTGTACGAGAAAAATAGATTACTCTCTGAGAATCTATTCCCAAGAGAAAATTGATTTTAAGAGGAAGAGCTAGCAATATTTTATTATAGGAGACGACGTAGAAAAAACATAAAAAGGTTGGTTGAAAAAGGGGTGTTGTTATTTTAACTTCTGCACTATAGTTTCATTTTTGCTCTTGCATCTTGGTGCCACACTTTGAATAATTAATAAGTCTATACCATTTCATACTGCGGACTCTATAAAACCGGCACAACATCTAAGCTTCTAAAATTCACTGACACATAAGAAGAGAACTTCCTTGTGTACTATTAAAATTTATAAGTGAAGTGCATGCGTCTGCTATACTTAAAAAGAGTTCAGATCAGAACGCATCGCAGACACTCAGAATTTAATATTTAAATATCCAGACTCCAAAAGTGCACGTCCCTGAAGCAAAGCACAAAGAAGCGCGGCTCTACCAAAACAATATCTGCATTTTATATTGATTCACGACCAGTAAAGCTCATAGAATATAACAATAAAATGTATACATTTAAATAATTCCCGCGTCTATTTTTTACATGAACATACCAATGTTTAGGAGTATAACAAACGGAGCAAAAATTATTTCCACTAATGTAATTTTAATTATCGTAGTGATATATTCATCGTAGTGATATATGAAAGTTACATTTTGGTGTCGTTTTGCAACTTATAATATAGTTACTTTAATATATTTGAATGTTCACATATTCCGAAATTAAGTAATGTAGGTTCCTCTGAACTATGCATGAGCTAAAATAGGCTTCAATTCGCATTTGATACAAAAATATCTGTATTAAAAATGACCCAAAGAATAGTGAAATCTGTCCAGCTGTTCCTATCTAACACTGAATAGACTCAATAATGGTGGCAGAAAGAAGTTCTCTAGAGCGACCAAAATGTCGCTTTTAGAAATATGCTCTTCGTCATAGAGGTGAATGTCTTTAGTATATGCTTATTTAATTTTAATTCTTTCACTTTTTCAATACGGCCACAAGTAAGCTTATTATCTATCTACACAACACTGTGCTGTGATTATCATTGCGTGCTATCTGTTAGTACAGTCATCAATTGTTTCACTAGTTGGAATCTCGTTGAAACACTTTAATGGCAGTAATGACAGTTGTGAAATGGCGCCCGATGAGAACAACTATACAAATCTATATTACTACTAGTATTATAGCTGCTACAACTACTATTTCTACTACTACTACTACTGTTACCACAACTAATACTACTACTACTAGTCCTGCTACTATTGCTACTACTAATATTACCATTTGTCTTCAGTCGCAACTTCCTCCGCGCGGCAGAAACACCGTGGACGCCACAGGCTCTCGAACAGCTGTGCAAGCTACTTTCTTTTTCCCACTTGAGTGACATTGTGAATAAATCACTGGTCGAATTCCACCATGTGAAACTGGATTCACTCGACTTATTTCACCGAGTTTAATTTACTTTCAGACAATTTGGAATACATACCGATAAACGTTAATTCAGTTCGACTAAACTTTGATATATTACGTCCAGCCAAGAACAAGAAGACAAAAAAGTGCTAAGCAACCAGAAACTACTCACACGAAACACGCGAGTGACCTTTATTAACATGACTCGCGTCAAGTATGTGCGCAGAAAATTAAATAAAAAAGTGCAGCCTTAAGCGTTTAGAATTATCCTCTTAACAGCGTATAGAAAAATACCATAGCTCTTTTTTTATTTCTTTATGGTGCCTCAGATGGCGAGCTTAGGCCAGAGCGCCTATGCGGGGAGCAGTTACGGGCAACTGGCACGCCCATAGTTTCCTCTTCAGCCGCTAGCGTAAAAAAAGAAAAGGCGCACCAATGTCTTCACATTTTTCCTTGTTATAGACTCAAGGGCGATTAGGCTAGACTCCATTTTTTTATATTTACCTTTCACACATAAAGCTCGTGCCCTTCTTTTTTAGGTTCTGGCTTTTCTGGGTGGGTCAAGGGGCTCGAGCTTAAATGACTGCGACGCTGCCTTACGTTCAGCGCGGTGTTCGCCTTTTTCACCGACTCAGAACTTTTTTTTATTTTTATTTTTGCTCTAGAGTTTTTGGACTGACCACGGTAGGTGCTTTTTATATAAGTGTCGCTTTGTTTGCTCAACAGAGATCAATGTAAGTGTAACTGCTGCCCTTCTGCTGAAAGAATATTTATCTGGCAACGTTTTAACGGTTAAACAGTTTTCGCGGTACGAGACAGCTATTTGAGTTGCGATGGTACCAAGATGGATCCTAGAATGCCAGATTGAAATGCAAGTTGTGTCTTCTCACAGCGAGCTAGTAAATCAGTTCATTGAATTGCATGAGGAAATTACAATAAAAGGTATCTACTTTCAGTGACAGAAGAAAAAAAAACTTAATATATTTTTATATCTGTTTACTAAAATTAAAATTTGGAAATTACTATACTGAATTCACGTCTCCGTCAAGAATCGCACAGAATAATAAAGTTGAGAAGACCTATAACTAGCTTCGTGCATACGATCAGCTACGAATATGAAAGTAGATGAAACTGCGCAGCCCTATGATCCACTTATGTTTTTTTGTAAAGCAGTGAACACAAAATAATGACGTTGCACAGCCTTAGAACTAGCCTCAAGTTCCCCGACAAACTTTGTACAAGAAAGTGTAAAATTCCACAGTCAAATAACGAGCTTCGTGTACTCATTAAATTAAGTAAATACAAGTATGACGTTGTACAACCCTACCCGAGGCTTCAAGTTTTCCTCAAGCAGTGTACAACAGAAGGCCGTTTCACAGCTTTATAATCTGCTGCACGTATCTGTAAGACTACGTACATTTAGGTATGAAGTTTCGCAGTCTTATAACCCAAATTATGGTTCTGTCAAACTGCGCAAAAAAAAAAAAAAAGAACGATGTAATTGTAAAGCTTTATAACCATCGTGCATTCTGCAAAGTACGTATAACAAAGTATGAAGTTGCACATACTTGTAAACAGAGTCACGTTTTTGTCCAGCAGAGTCACTTCTTCTCCCGAGCGTGTTGTCCTACATTTTTTGTATATAAAAAAAGAACGAAATTCGTTACGAAGAACAAAATGAGAACCAATTTTCCTAAACAAGCAAAAAAAAAAAAAGAAAAAAAAGCGCTTATTGTTTACATTTTACCAACAGCCTGAGTTACCAGAAAAAAAAAAAGAGAGTGAAATTTCGATGTATCTTTCGCAACGACCTCCGGGAAGGCTGCTACAGACGATAAGGAGAGGCGCGGGCGTGCAACACCATTGCCAACCTCCGCTCAGCGGCTCTGAGTGCACGCGCGTGCGCGCGCGCGCGAAAAACGAGCTCCATCAAACAACCGCCCGCGGAACAAAACCCACTAGCCCCCCCCCCCAGTCCCGAAAAAACAGGGCAACGCAACGATGCCTCGCGAGCACCCCGTGTTCCTTACGACGTGCAAACAGCAGGACGAAAATGGGGAAGAAGAAGCACGAGAACAAGAAGAAGCGAACGCTTCCCCCAGTCCCAACTCGGCTCGCTTCCCCTTCTCTGCAAACCATGCACGAAAGAAAAAAGGACAAAAGTAAGAAAGGCATCGGAGCAAACAGCCGTCCAAGCGTGTACGGCGCAACCAACCTTAGCCGGGGCTCGAAATCTCCGAAGGTGCTCAATCAGTGTCAACCTCCCGCGCCTGATACACCACTCGTCTATACAAGCGCGAGCGGAGAGACGGGGGTGGAGAAAGAAAAGGGCGAACCCCCTTTTGCCGAAGAAGGAGTAAAAGAGTCGAAAAGGGAGTATAAAGGCGGAAAAAGAAAGGGCCGAGCGGTGGGAGGGAGCGGAGCAACGCCGACTGAGGAGTGACCGAGTCAGGGCGGGAACAAGAAAGAACGCGACACGGTTTGACGAAGAAGCGAGGGATGGGAGGGCAAACAATCCGTCTACGTTGGACCGCGGCTCTCGGCGCCGAACGGCAAGACGTCCCTACCATCTGTATTCCGTCGAATCGGTGGAACGAAAAGAAGAAGAAAAAAAAATGTTTATATTTAAAACAAAGAGCTGGAGACAGATAGAAAGAGAACAAAGCGTGGAGAACGAGAAGGACGGACGTTTGTCGAATAACACGCCCTGAACGCTGTGATGCCGAGGACAGAGTGAAGCAACACAAACAATCACCCAACACTAGACAAACATCCAAGGGTGCCGCCGCCGGCGGCTCCGCCAAACCGCGTCGTGGTTTGGGGTTTTGGAGGGGTTCGGAAAGAGGGAAAAGCAAGAAAGGTGCACCGAGGGCGAGACAAACACCGCCGTGGGACACGTTCTCCAATGCAGAATGAGAAATTCGGAGCTCGCACGCTCAGTTGCGCGCACGTATCCATCCTGTGGCTAATGGGACGCACCCTACGGCCTTCGCCTTCCCTAAGCATGGATAGAGAGGAAGACGCGGCTGGGTTTCTTACGCGCTTGTATGTGTATGAGTATGTGTGTTCGTTCATGTGTGTGTGCGTTTATGTTCGTGCGTGCGTTGCTTTGTTTATGTGTGTGTGTCTGTTTATGCGCTTTTGTCTGAGTGCGAGTGTGTGTGTGCCGGTAGGGGCTTGTGTTTGCGCGCGTGTTTGCGTTCACGTGTGTCTGTGCGTGTGCATGTGTGTGCGTCTTTGTGTGTGTGTGTGTGAGTGCGTGCTCCGAGTGTTTCTGTGAGTGTGCGTGTGCCTGTATGAGCTTATGGTTGCGCGTGCGCGCGTGTGTGTAT
The DNA here is from genome assembly GCA_037355805.1 of Ixodes ricinus. NCBI lineage: Eukaryota > Metazoa > Arthropoda > Arachnida > Ixodida > Ixodidae > Ixodes > Ixodes ricinus. Next base: position 223,323 of record JAZHYW010005267.1, on the reverse strand, counting down.
GCGTTCGTGTGTGTGCGTTTGTATAGGTGTGCATGATAGTGCGTCTTTCTGTGTGTGTGAGTGCGTGTTCGTGTTTGTATGTGTTTGTGCTTGGGTGTGCAAGTGTGTGTGTGTGTTCGTGTGTGTATGTATTTGCGCTTGGGTCTGCAAGTGTGTGTGTTTGTGTGTTATTATGCGCGCGCGCGCGCACGTCTGTGTACACGGCGTAAGGGAGCGCTGTGGCGGCGGGGAGTTTTCCTCCGTGATCAGGATCGCGCGAGGGTTCGGTCGTTGCATATACTCGCGTTTAATAAACTGTGCCGCGCAGCTGCGGCATGGAGCCTATGTTTTATTTAGACCACCCTCGAGGCGAGGAAAAGAGTGCGGCAGATGTGGCGAAGGTGAGGTGGGCCTTTCATTGCCTTTTCATACTGTGCTGCTTCGTTGTAGCCTTCAGAAATGTATGGGAAGTCTGGGCGACGAGGAGAAGTCGGTTTTCTGATGGTAGAATAAAAAACAAAAAACAGCCACAGAAGTGAGTTTCAGTTTTTCTTACTGCCTGTTATATTTTTCCATTATTTTTTTTTACAACGGGAGTTTGGTAGTATATTGTACGTGCAACCAAACCACTGTGCACGTGAGCTTGTTTATGCATGTGTGAGTGTGTGTGTGTGTGTTTTTGCGGGCGTATGAACGGAGCAGGGTTTGTGAGCGACTAAAGTATACATTTTCAGAGGAGTGGGAGTATGTGTGTGTTCTGGTAAGAACATCTCAAGAAGTAGCTGCCTCATTTTCTACAAAGCCAAGAGGTCTTAAAGACATGCACCCTGCACCTGCGTTGAAAATTCCATGTAGAAAAGAATAAAATATTTGGTTATTTTATTTGAAAGTTATCTCCTCAATGTGGCGCCATTAACCTTACCTTGGGTATTACGCACATTCTAGGTTGAATATTGTAGAGGTCATTAAAAAAACGGGTTACGTTTTAAGCATAATAAATTGCTAGTAAAATATCTGGTTTTCATTTCAAAACAATTTGGTGTTGAGGATGACCTCAACACATATGTACATCTGAGCAACACAGTCGCCGCCCCAACTATTTTGAGCGAACCACTATGAAGGGTTGCGGTAAATGCTTTGATGCACATAATAAGCAATCAAGATATCTTGTATCTGAACACAATTCGGATCACAATAGAATACATAGACAGCTCATAAAATAATTTGGTCAAGAGCGTTCACACGAAAGGGTCCTCCTTGCTCGACGCTCACTTAATGAAAACAAAAATGGTTGGCATTATATGAGTAGAGAAACGCTTATTGCATTAACATGACAGTGACTCGTCGACATAACATTGTCAACTATAATCTTTTTTTTTTTTTGCTTTAACACGCTAGGTTATCACACCAAGGGTCACTACGCCGTAAACGGTTATAAAACTACAAAAAAAAATGACAGAAGTACAGTAAACATCCGCAACAACAAAAACAAATTGCTTTTGATAGTTTTGCATAGTCCTGCAGCACGTACCATGTCATTCCAAGGACAAAACAAAGGGGAAAGATAAACGTAACACGTGGATTGGCAACGTGAAATTTTTTTTTGCTTTTGGTTTCTATTAAAGCTAGCTCTTGACAGCAAAAAAAGATTATACTTACAAAATTCTTCTCCCAAACTAATCGATTGTCTTTCCTTTCAACTAATAATATATTGCACGTGCGTAGGAGGCTAACAGCTAGGACGTCCCTTAATATTGTTTCTTTTCTTAAATCGCTGGTTGCGGAGACAAACACAGGAATAGGATTTATTCCAACTACAGGCGTATAGAAAATATATTTTAAAATTTATTTAGAATGAACGACGTGAGAGAAATAGAACAATTTGTTAACCGAAAACGACCTCGTCTGTTGTTTCTAACAAGACACATGAAATGAATTTATAACAAAAATAATACAATGTCTTCAGCATGCGAGGCGTTGATATAGAGAAAACAGAAAGACGGCGAGAGCCCGACTTCTACCAGATATCTTCCGCCGGCATTATTTTGTTAAAGACATTAGTTATAAGTTTAATTTAAGGATTTCTTTGATAAATACGTGCATACTTAAGAAAATAACTATCTTTATATTTTACGTACTATCTCCGCAATTGAGCAGAACGTTCAAAGCAGATCTATCCTTCATATGTTCTGTCTTTCTGAGAAAAATACAGGCACTTAGCGAATCAATAAGTTATAATAACAAATGAAATCTAAGGTGCGTTAAGATACGTTCCCCAGTGGAATGCTACAAATTTATGTTTTGGGCTTAATGCACAACTCGATTTTTTCTCTTTAACCTCAAAGGAATATTTCGAATGCATTTATAAACACCAATCACGTATTATGTGGGGTGTGGAGCTCATGAATTATTAGAGTATGTGATGGTTTGCTAAAATCTTGAGCAAACTGCCGAACCAAACTTTAACTAGTGTGAAAAGTATGATGAGCGTAATAAAATTTAGTCTTACTTTAAGTATTTTGTATGGCCACGATAAGTCGACATTCTAAAACCACCGGAATTTAGGAGGTTGCGCACGTTCCAGAATTTTGCTTGACCGAGTGGTATATTAAATTGAGAGTTCTCATAATCATCATATTGCAGTTCGGCAAATGACTTGGTCTAGTAATACCATTACCTCGATTGAGATGGGAACCCATTGTAGGTAAAAAAGATATGACAAAATGTAGTGATGAAGAAAAAGGGGGGGGGGGAGCGTTATTATTGCTTGAAAGAAAGTTACTAAGCTCGTCTTCCGCAGAAATTCCTTCTGCCGGGTAAATTGAATATATTGTGTCATAATCCTTGTTTCTAACAATATTACAAAATTATCTGACGCTAATATCTTGAGCATATCAGCAGGCGTTTGATCTAAAATATTAGCAATTCTAACTGCAGGTTAAATTTTCAGCTAAAAATTTTAAACCCGATTTGAGACAAGTTTGCACTCAAAGTAAAAATGTTTGATGCAGTGGCTTAAGTAATTAGGGGAATGTTTCAATGTAGCTTGAATTTATTTCATGCTAAAGTGAGGTGAAGCATACAAAGTCCAGATAATTATTTGCTAGAGCAACGACATCCCCATTTACAAAATAGGCAAAGAAGCCGTTTTGCCTCCCGAAGAAAATCTTTACTGTGCACTAGATTTAATTGAGCTATAAGTGGTGGTGGTGGTGTCAAACTTTATTAACAATATGACGCCCTGTCCGGCGCTAAAGCTATAAGTGAAAAGAGGAAAAAGGTACTAGCAATCACTAACCATAAAATTGCCATTTATACATGTTCATAGTTAAGCCTTTTCAAAGCAAACATTGTATTCGAACATCAGCCAATTCCTACTTCCCTAACGTCTGCATGGGAGAACACAGCCCTTCCAACCAGCTGTAAGAACCCAAACGCGCAATGAAGAACACGTTTAAAGAAATGAGTTTCTGAAGAGAGTTTCGGAATGCCACAATGAATTACAAAATAATTTCAAAGACGCAGGCTACGGCAGTTATAGGAAGGGCGTCATGTGCACAGGAGTACACCCCGCATTTCATTACTTTTGATAACTTCGACCGGGATTCCATTTGCTGAACATTCGTAGATTCAAAAATGAATGAGAGAGTTCCCACTTCGCTGCATCTCCCGCGAGCTCTGAGTGGGAAGTGCGCAGCGCGAAAATAAAGAAAGGTGAGATCATCAAGAAGCGTACGCGCGACTCCATCCACCTTACGATTTGCGCTTTCGCTCCGAATGTGCCTTGATGTTTGTTGGTCCCAAGACAAAGGCAATTGTTTGCTATAACAAGCGCTCCCGTTACCTGCCATAATCAAAATGTACATACACGTTGGGTGCTCGAACGGCAACAAGGCACCAGAAGGAACGTTAAGCTTCCGCCGATGAACGTTTCAGCCCTCGCACGTTGCAATATTTTCTTCAAAACAACCTCGTAATAAATTAGCTTAAATGGCATATCTTTGCAAATGGTACTTTTGTACGATGCACTGTGGACTTGGTTGAGTTAGATAGCACCTTAACGACGCTCTAAATTGCCGATTGAGGAAACGATAGCGCTGAAGGTAGCGTTGCCTCGCTGCGCACCCATCCTGGAGAAAAAAGTGTAAACTCGATGGTGAAATTGATGTGGAGACACAGAACGAGCACAGAATTTCAGGAGGACGCGTAAGCTTCGCCTTTAAGAGGGGAACGTGATAGCTACACATATAAATATTGCTCCTTACCAAGCGGTGCCACCGTGCTCGCGTGGCGTAGTCGGTAGCGTGTCCGGCAAGCCAACGGAGGATCGTGGGTTCGAATCCCGCCTCTTCCTTAAATTCCTCGAATTTCTTTCTCTAAGACCAAAGGATTACTTTATGAAGTGAAATTATTGGAGACACGCGGCGACAATTGGAGGCATTACGTGTAATGTAATAATCGCCTTCATTCTACCCGTGACATCACGTTACACGGGAGTGTTGTTGTGGGTTGTTTGAAATTACCACGCGATGTCATGTGGCTGTGACGTCATGACCCTGTCGACCAATCCTGGTTTTTCCCCTTCCCACCGACGCCGACACCGGCTGTTCTGCGACACAAGCTCCTTAACTTTATCGTTTAAAAGAAAAGAAAAAGCTGCGGCACGGCTTTAGATTATTTGAACGTTTCGAAATCTGCAATCCAGCAGGCATCTACAAGCCAGCACATCCGCGATCCGTGCTTTAATGAGTGATAGCGAAGAACTCGCCAGACAAGAAAACGAGAACACGACAACGCAAACACATCGGCGCGTTAGATATTTGACAGGGAGTACTTGTGGACTGCTCGAAGTAACACAACTTGCTTCTCGCTACAAGAGAGATGGAGGTTATCCCACTTTGAGATTTTCCGGAGATGGTCAATTTGGCCAGTGCAGTGCTAGTGCCAACCTGGGGTGTTTAACGCGGGCAGTAGGTGATTTTCACGCAAACACACGTCTGTACGACGTGTTTCCCTATTGAAACTGCCGGAGGTGGGGATTTAGCCCAAGATTGCCGAGCTAATTACCCTTCATTGCCGGCTTCGAAATAGATTTGCATCATAACGGGGTGCAGCCGTGTAATCACAACTGCTTGATGCATGTTAGGGATGCAGCGTTAGTTGTCGCACTGCAATATACGGAGTAATTTTTCTACAGCGAAAAAACTAAATGAAATCTCATTGTATACTTTTTTTCCGCGGTCTGCACCTCCATACAACAGCTTGCACTTTGTGCCAATCTCGGAGGATTGATCCGAGGGTTCTAATACAGACAATAGGTATCTCGCGATAACACGGCTCAGAGCAGATTAAACTGAGTAAATATAAAAAAAGAGTCAACCAGTCACACAAAAACAATCAATGCACCTTGACTTCAATTAATAATCCTTGATATATCGCTCTCCTTGTTTTAAAAGCGCAGAAGCACATTGACGCAACAAAACAGCGAGGTGTCCTTTTCCGCGGTAAAGAGAAATGTGTTTGCAATGGTGCGTGTAAAAAAGGTTGCCCGGGAGCACCATGCTAAAAAGCAACATCAATACCTATATACCAGTTAACATTTCAGGATTTTCTTCTCTTGAATTAAAACGCCAAAATACAGGGGCAGAACAATGTAGGTGCTCAACAGGGGACGGCGTACTTACAACTGAAATTTTGTTTTGAAAACACACAAGCTTAACAAGAAACAAGACGCATACACTAAAACAGTAAAGAAAAAAGGCTACGCCCCCAAACGCGTGACTTGCTCGTAGCGGATACATGCCCTTAGTCCTTATCAGATAAAGCCAGCGAAGGTGCGCTGACACAGGCATCATTGCCATTCGATTTGATAAGAAAGGCTTCAGAAACTTCGCGTGCCATTTTGGTTTTGAATTTGCTCACCACCTTAGTTCTGTTGAAATCTGGTTTGCATTCACAGCGGTAACATTATACTGCTAAGTGGCCAGACGGGGACTGTCTTGTAGCGTCTTTTTGTTATTCGTTTCTTGGCGCACCACCCCCTTCCCAATGAACACAAAACTTTGAACTCAGTATTGTACCTATAACAAATTGATTTTATTGCATGCTTGTAATGCATAGCAGTTACAACCCATAAGAACAACACAAGCCGTTCAAAAATACTGGGTAGTTATTTATCTCCGATATGACGACGAGAAACGCGATCCACGCAAGTGTCGCTGCCACCACGAGAAATCAAATATAGCAGCATTTCATAAGGCGACACCGTCGTCATTTAAGCGCCGTCCGCACTTTCCTCGTTAACGCCGAGACGTAGTACAGCGTTCTCTCGATTCGTTCTCAGCTCCTTAAAAAAACGGACAAGTACGAAAGGGAAAGAAGTAAGTCGCGCCGGTTTATATATAGGAATCTATAGAGAGACGAAGAAAGGCAGAAATCGAAACGTTGATACAAACAATGGCAGCAAGTATCGCTTCGCAGCCCTTCCATTGGGAACATCTGTCGCAGCAGCGGTGGCTGTCAGCGAAGATTGCTGGCTTAGAAGCTGAAACGCTTGATACATTACGACCTGTTCGGAACACGACAATCGCCTCTCAAAGGGGACCCATTAGAAGAGGAGAAGAGGGCCCCGAAAGGGGGAACGGAACCTATACTCCGTTTTCTCATCAGCGGATGAGGTGATGGAAGCTACGCCCGCTGTGATTGGCTCGTTGGGCCAATCACACGTCCATCTTTCGCCACGTGATCACGATACCGTCTATGCCCGCAAGCAGAGAACAGGTTGAAGTGATGAAAATCAGGCGGTTAATTGGTCCGGCGAGGGCGTAGGTCCTTCCGCACGCTCAGCTTAGGGGCGGGTGTTGTAGAGCTGAAATAAGGCGAGGTATTCCATGCGCCGAGAAAATGAGGGAGAGGAGAAAACGGGAGTGCGCGGCGACTTCAGAACGGCAAGCTTTAATCGGAATGATTACTGGGTAAACTTACAGCTATCTGCCTTTTTCTCCCCTGTACTCGTCCTCCTGCGCTGAAGCTTTGAAGAACATGTAGAGCCCTCATTTTGGGTAGTACAAGCTCACCTGATTGAGCCTCGCACTACTTATGGCAAGTTCGTCCAACTTTTTTCTTTCAGTGTAATGCTGCAAAAAAAAAAAAATTTTTTTTTGACGCTTGAAATTTGTTAGATTTAACGCCGCAAGACAATCGAAAGTGCCAAATTCATGCCACCAGCGCCAGGGTGCGCGTCACTTATGTCTGGGTGGTGACGTCTAAACATCTGTGTCGCGACGCTTTCATTTTTCTTTTTTTCTTTTTTTAAATTCTACTTTGGAACGCCTGAAACGGCGTCTCTTGACTCACGTTTTTAGCGTCTTTGCTTTGACCTGTGCTCTGAGAGCGTTTGAATTTTTGTTGTTTCTTAGTATTGGCCTCGTGATCTCGCGTTCCCCACCAGAGCAGGCACGCTCTTTCATGCGTGACAGTTTGAGACGCTCAAGTTTGTACTGCCCAAAACAAGTCCTAACAAGTTCCTTTTCGCAGCACCCCTTAGGCAACACAGGAGGTTCATGCGAGAGCCAAACCCCGGGCGCCGGCATTTCGCGTTCAAACGTATTCGACGAGTGCAGTGGCGAGAAAGGCGGCTAGCTTTAGATCTACCCACTAATCTTTCCAACCAGAGCTCGGCGTTCTGACGTCCCCGCCGCGCTCTCGTCTCCTCCTCCCCGTCAGTTTCTCGACGCCTGTGAAAACAAAGCGTTCCAAAACGCTTCCTTGGTGGATCGGAGCGGAAGAAGGGACATGCCAACCAAGCGGGCAGCATGAAGAATGCGCAAAAAAACGCTCGATGACGAGGTCAAACCTGGGAGTATTATGAAGGTAATCAAACGCACTAGGTGCGCTAACAGCAGACAAACTTTCACGCCACATGTTACTGTTGCGAGATAAAAAACTGTATAAGAGGCTCCGCTCTTAAATGCAAAGCGAGTAATGACGTGACTACGACACTCACCTTGAATGCATAATTTCTTTCACCTAAGGAAGATATATGGAAGGAGCATTCGTCAACAAACATTTTCAAGCTTATCGTGCAAAGAACAATGTTGTACATAATGACCATTGAACCGAGGCTTATTGAGCATTTAGTGTGGCGTTGTTTTCTGCCCAGGAGACAGAGAGACATTAGAGACTTATGACAACCTACGCAATTTTAGCGCACGCTAGTGCTAGATTTAGCGCCTGCGTTAGCGCACGTTACGCAAGAGCGTTTTAGAATAGTGTTTCTCCGCTGCGGCGCGGAAGCCCAAGCATCTCGTGCTTGCAACGTCACAAACTAAGTCACAATATTTATTTCCACACGAGATGCTGTAGCATAAAATACAAAACAAGTTTTTTATCTTCTCTTTCTTTTTATCCAGAGTTACATATTCCAGAATATTTTGAATATGATCGCGACGGGAGTGGTCGAGCCGTCGTGTCCGCTTGCGTCGCTTCGGCAAGTGAGCTCTCGTGTACTGACCTTGAAAAATTCGCGCGTCTCAAGCATCAACTTTCCGGCGATCGTTTCTCACCTTACTGGTTGTTCCCAACCAACTGCGATGTTGTCCCGTGTTGAAAATTGCTAAGATGCCGTCAACGCTGCGCTCACGACACCGCCAATGCTCCGCAGCCGCGGTCCAGGGAGCCGCCATTGTTTTAACTATGCTCGTGTTGGCTTTAGCCCACTTCCTTCTCTAGCCCTTGAAGGAGCGCAAAGACACTTGGCATGTGCACGAAAATCTTTAGCGTGCGCTAATCTAAAAGTACCTGTTATATCTATAATGCCACATACAACTCAATAAAGTATTTATTACAGTACCAAAACAAAATATGAGCTAACTATCAATTAGAAGAGTTCACGCGTTACTATAACTTCACTAAAATTTATTTGTATGCACGCGCTAGCTAAAAGCATACAAAAAAAAGAATTTATGCGAGAAAGCCATTCAGCAAGGTAAAGCAATTTGTCGGTGACGCCACCAGACTCCGCTCACCAACATCCCCATGGTTCGTTGTCTCCCTGCCAAGGGTAGAAGTCCTAATGTCATGGCTTTAAAAGTTTATTCTGCGTGTGAGTTCAGGTATCCCAAGTACATCCTTCGCGTTCGAGATTTTCGTGTTTCCCACGTCCCCTGTTCAATACGCTCTCCCCAAATTCTTCTCAGCAGGTCCCACAGCCAACTGAGTGGTACCCTCTTACTATAATAAAGACGTTCAAAACAACAACTTTACTCGTAGTACTGTGACAGTTTTCTTCAGCTCAGTGACAAATCGTGGCTCCCAGGCGGGGAAGAAGGGGTATTTATCCGTTCATTCAGTTGGTTGTATCACTAGTATGGTGAAGAGCAGTTCTGAACGAAATCCTCGCTCTGGACTGAACCAGAGATATTGAATGTTCTTAGAGTACCGCAACCAAACCAATAGATTTTTTTAATGTCTGTTATGTAAAGGGGGCCGAGCAACTGTACCGAAATGCGTCTTTGGCGCATCGACACGCAGGGAGGAACACGCCAATCAAGGGGAACACAGATAAGGCCCAGAATACGCGAAATGACGAGACGGCCAGGCGCGCGGCGTCATCGATTGAGGTCGGGGGAAACAAAAGCAGGTGGTCACGCTTGGGACAGCAAACAAACGCACGAGATGCGCAAGGAGCAGAAGAACTTCCATGACGCGTATGTGGCGAGCAAGCGTTTTAAATGGGTTTGGGGGAGTTGGAACGCAAGGAGGAACACCATAAGAGCGAGCAGAGAAGGCGTGATGACTGGGCAGCCAACTTGGTGCCACGTTGGTTGATGTCGGGAGGAAACAAAAGCACGTAGGTGCATCTGAAGGATTAAGCAAGCGCCCGAGGTTTTACAAAGAGTGGACGGACTTACTTGCACTCTGTGCATTCACGACAGCCCTGAGCAGCCAGCGAATAACTATCGGTCGAAGGACGACGGACGTCTTAACTTCCGCTGGGCATTCCTCACCAAGTTGCCCGTAATATTTTTTTGTGAAAAGAGCATATCAGACAGTTTTCCCATCTGCGAAGAATATCTCGAAGTTGGGCCGCCCTAGCTCAGTTCAAATCCACCGTGTCGCCATATCATAGCAATGCATTTGTGCACAGTGGCGTGATTCTAAAGAAAACTAAGAAAACTTGTTCTTTCTTGGTACTTCCAAGTTTAAATATATGTGCTAGTTAACTTTCATATTCCTATATTAAGCGTTTAGGCCTTCAGTGGCATTCGGGTTATTTACTTCGATACGGGTGACATAAAAAAACCACTAAAAGTCTAATATAATGCAGTGCCAACAGATGCCGATTATTGGAGAACGGTGAACAGAGTGCCTTTGACAATCTAGTAAAAGGGTGCTCATGTACTAGAAGTACCAAAATAAGGCTCTCTTTTAAGAAAATAAATATTTGCGTAGTAATGGTGGCAGTCACAACTGTCTAAAATCATCGTTGTAAATAGATAGTGTTTTTAAAGTAGATATCGGTAGAAAAGGAATGATAAATGAATAGTACGAGTGGTCCCACTTTTTTATATAATTTACGGAGAGAAGAGACAGTCATTACAGAATTTACACTAGCCATCATGGCGTAAGTCAGAATTATATGGGTAAGTAGACGTACGAGTTTTTGTTTGTAAAGTGAACAGCACGCACGATTGTGCAGAACTGAAAATTACTTTTATTTAATTTTATCCGTGCTTCAAATCCTGACAACCCACTGCGAGCACATCAGCTGGTTGTTTTTTAAAAAAGGCTGGACATAGTTAGACACGCTTGCGAATTAAAAACCCCATTGTAACGATGAAAGCAAAATACGCCACTCAAAAAACATTCGCTTTATAACATTTAAAAATTATTTGCTAGAGCAAAACATTCATTCTCATCTAACGCACGCACGTCTGAGAGTTTCTTCAGACAGAAACCATACAAATAAACCAAACGTTAAATGCAGTCTACTGTGAAATGTGCTCTCAAGCGTTGTTGGCATTGAGTTTATGAAACTCGCTATAGTTGGACCCCATCACGTAAGTGCGTCGAAAATATTGATTTGAACAAACATTCAAGTTCCAGTAATAATATACGAGCTATAATATTTGAACACAAAGCTTGCCGTAAGTGAGTAATTCACTCGCACACATAAAAACAAAAGAAAGAGATCTTTTTCTACGGGAGAACAAAATACGAAGCCCCTATAACCAACAATTGGAGCACTGAAATTGGACACGATCAATCGAACGCGGTAGTTCCACGGCGACGCATTTCCGCACTGCTACTACCACTACATCTCCAAATTAAAAGAAGAAGAAAAAACTGCTTCAACAAATCCCCTTCTCCATTTTCACGTTTTTTTCTAAAGCTGCCTGTTTACTGGAGCCGCTAACTTTTGCCTCTGTGTCTGCTTGCTTCCTTCGTCCCCTGCCACTTTCTATTACCGCCGTCCCGTGTAGCCTGCGACTGTGCAGCCATTACCGTGTAGCTAGGCACGCAACGGAGAGATCTATGATCACAGCTCGGCACCGACATGAATAAAGATGTCGTCAGTCTTTTGTTGCCGCTGCTTCTCCAGTCCGACTGCGGAGCGCCGATGCGCGCTGAAAACACACGCGCGATGTAATCCCGCCTTCGATCTCGGGACCGAAGGATTGCACGTCGGTGGAGTTCTTTTTTGCTGTTGTGTTTAGAACTGTTGCTTGAGCGTGGGAGTATACGTAACGTCTTCGTCGACGTCGGAATTTTCCGTTGGCCGTATGTCGGAACGTCGTTCTTTTGTTCCATCGGCTACAGGCTGGAGAAGGGAGCAGTTGAGAAATGTCTTTACGCAGCACTCAAGTATGCCTACCGTTAAAAATAGAAACGAAAAAGTACCAAGAAATATAGGATGTTTCTGAAGACTGTTAAGATACCTAGCTATTACGCATTCGTGAGCAGGGGTACCTTGATCCTATCCCATCTAGTGCGGAATATACTATTGTAAATTCCGAATATACTATACCACCCCTGATCCGTATAAAAATAATCGAAGTATATAATCATAATAATTAGTTAACGAACGCAGGTGGAAATATATATTTGTTCTAGATGTTTTGCTTACCAACCAGTTCGGCTGCGCACGCTAGAACATGCACAGCGTGTAACTACACTCACAGCACTCTCCTTGATGCTTGGGTAATTCAGCAAGATTTCCATGGACAACAGACCGATCTCACTAAGCATTCAGCGCCTGCGTGACACCGCCATAGCTTTAGTTCACAGGAGGCAGATGGCCGTGCATGCGAGGGCTCGTTCCTTCTGGTGCTCCACACGCGCAGAGCTCCAGCTGGGTTCTGGCACGTTCAGAAAAACTAAAGTTCCCTCGATGCATTGTGACAGTGGTGGCGTAGCCAAACTGGCTGGTGAGATCTGCCTATTGCAAATATGGTGCCTCACTGGTGCCCCAGGCGTACAAGTGCATGCAGCGTGCACGTCAAAGTAGCTTTTGCGAGCTTGCAATTGCACGTACTTGCCCGTACGAGCAAACATGGCTGCAGCTTTGCTTGCAGTTGTCTATTAGCGGCGAGAGGTTTTGGTGGAGGCCTTCTACGGTTTCCTCTCGTGACGTCATTACCCTTCGAGCAACAAATTCAATGGTGTTTGTAATGAGCACGATGGATGCTCGAAATCATAGCGTTAAAAAACCAACGTTGAAAACAGCGTCTACGCTGAGGTTTTAACATTACTCTTATTTCCGTCAATCAGAAGTCCTTTGCTGACTTCATAGACAACATTCGGCCAATCGTGGCAGGCCGACCATAGCGAAGTTTTCGATCGCGCACGTCGCCTATAGGGGGTATTTACTGGACGCAGTATTTGTGTGTACTTTTTAGAGCGCTTGCTGAGAACGAGCTCACAATAATAGGCTGCTAAGACCGGCAATCTTGATGGTGTGGAATGCACATTGCAAATGAACTGCGGAAGCTCGCCGTCAGCACGCGCTCAGCAGGCGCGTGCATAGTTTATGGCCGCCGGCACCGATCTCTATGACTACATTGTAATTACATGTTGGATGGCGTTTGCACAGCTCCGCCTGAACAGGAATGTGACAACGGTCGGCCATCTTTGCGGTGGAGTTATATTATCTCTAGCCATCATAGTGATATAAAGGACATCGCTGTGGCGGCAGGCTGCCATAAAAATATCCGCGTGTCTAGTACACTTGTACCGTGGGTGATATTTCGTGCTTGATTGAAGTCGCTTAACGAAGCAGTTCCTTGAAACTCAGTGGATGCAACAGAGGAAGGTCGACTATGGCGTCATGTTGTGCGGCGCGCTGTTCAAATCGCCCCGATCGCAAAAATACAAGATCTTGCAACCGGTAAGTGTTCAATGTACTGTTGCTATTCTGGCTCAAAGGGATACGTTCTGTGAAAGATATTTATTTGTTCCCAAGGCTTCCACGAAGTTGCCTCAAGACCTTCCAGATGGTGGTGGAAAACCTACCCAAATGGCGGTAGGTAGCGCCACCATACTTCTATGATGTAGTTAGAAATAATATAATTCTACCAAAGAAGTGGCCGACCATGGCCGCATTTGCGGAGCGGGCAAACGCGATTCAGACAGTTGTCATATATATCATCGGCCGCCAGTGAATACTAGCTTTAGAATGTATTTTGTTGGCATTTTTCTGCGAGGCACCATTTGGAGTATTGCAGCGCGTCGGAATCTGTGGCTTCACTAGGTTGGGCCACCGTGGTTGGGGCGGAAGCTGATCTTTTTCATCTGTCATTGACGTGCGAACTTGACGGTGTTTGATGATATGCAGTTTCATGACCACCATAATGATCTTTCTTCCATTTTCCCCAACCCAACAAAAAGGAAAGGGCGTGTTAACCCAATCCCAGTTTTCTCTCGCACTTTTAGTAAAACGGTCGGTTGGCGACGTGTGGTCGACCTGCGAGAATTGAGGGGCTAGGTGCAATAGTGGTACAAGTAAACTTGTACCATTTGGGATATTCACGGCCCTAGATATTAAACTTATACATGTGGCACTCTTCTTTCGGTGGTAGGGAATACTGTACACTTATTTACTCAAAGTTCAAACGCTATATTGACCTTGACATGCACAGATAAAATTATTGAGGTACTTTTTGGCGATCTCTGCATTTTCACTTGTACCACTAATGTACATACATAGCCCCTCAATTGCCTGAATGCTGAAAGGATTTCTCATGGACGGAAATAGGGATAATGTAATAACTTCAATTTTGACGGAGTTGGCAGTGTTGCTTTCAAAGCGCAATAATTTCAAGCTTCCACCATGATCATTAGAAACACCGTCGAACTTGCTGTTTGCAAGGTAATGATTTAGGAGAGGGAACCACAGGAGGGCGCCATCGAAGCATCTTTCCGGCAACAGAAAATTGCAAGCATAACGCCTTAATGGTGTCCCTTGCGTACACGCATGTGCGGCGTCAGCGGGAACGTAGCATTGGCAAGCTTGCAAATGCACGCACTTGCCAGCACGATCAGAGACGTGAAGGCGGCCAGATGTCCTGCTTGCAATGGTCTATAGACAATTGCAAGCATGGAGCCTGACCAGTGCCTTGTGCGTGTAAGAACGTACTGCGTGCGCTTGAACGTAGGTTTAACGAGATTGCGATGGCGCGGGCGTGCGCGCACGAGCAGAGAAACATGGCGGCGGCCAGTCACCTTGATTGCAATCGTGTGCAGCGTACGCATGAACTTAGGTTTGGCAAGCTTGCAAATGCTCGCGCTTGCCCGCACAAGCAGAAATATCGCGGCGGCCAGATTCTCTACTCTGGCCGTGCTTAAAATCGTATGTAGGTAGTATTCACTGGCGGCCATAGCTGTGTGCGTGGCTGCTGAAAGCGCGCTGACGGCGAGCTTCCGCAGTTTTTGCAACTTGCAGTCCGCACCTTGAAGATTGCAGGTTTTAGTAGTCTATTAATGTAAGCTTCGTCTGAGTATAAGCTCAAAGCATCGCCCTCGAATATGGCGTCGGGTCAATACCTCCTATAAAGCGATCTTACCAAGCGTCCAGCGCATGCTTGACGTCACTTTTAATTTAGTCCACAGCCTAGTCCACAGTAGGCCTACGGTAGTGCACGAGGTAACCAGTGCAGTGTCCTGCTCTGTTCGTGCAAATCTTCGGCGGTGCTGTCGCACGTGCAGAAAGACTGACGTTCCCTCGATGCATTTCGGCAGCGGTGTACCGCAATTAAACTGACTTGTGAGATCGGTCTATTGAACATTTAAAAACGCCTCCGGGCCGGTTCCATTTTCAGTTTTCGTGCCCATGGCGCGTGATTTTCTCGTTTTTCAAGTGACGAACACGCTCGCGCTGGGCTGAAGGGACCGTATGCTGGGCTGAGGACTTGTAGGTATCGGAGTGGTTTATAGGCGATTGCAAAAAAGGGGCGTCTAACCGCCACCATGTTCCACCTGGTGCGAACTTGCGCTTGCAAGTGCTTGTATGAAGATACATGCCAAAGGTATCGTCAAGCGCGAACTGCACGTGCTTTCACGCATGGGACATGAGTCGGGACGCCATTCTTGCAAACGTCTATTGGGGGCATGCAAAACTTATCTTACGTTAATCTTACGGCCGCCGCATGGGCTTTCACACGTCCTTAGACTTTCTCTGTCAGGGTTTCGCACCAATCGTATTGTCGATAATGCCCCTGAATAAGAAAGGTAGTGAAATTGTTTCTTTTCTCCTTTGGCGCGCACACTTTTTATTTATATATATGTTTGCTCTTTCTTTCTCTCCCGAGCCTGTACGGTAGCGCGGCCTGCTCCGCTCCAAGGTGGGAGAAGGCCTTCCTATACTTTGGTTCAATCTGAGACATAGCTCAGTCAAAGGTTAAAAAACACGCAAACACAGATACACAGACTAAACGCACACTGTCACGGCGTACCTTCCGCCTCCTCTTGCAGAGCACAAGTTTGCCTGCCTCTGGCCCAGGAGTTGCGATGACGTCAGAACGCCAAGATGTTATTAGCTGATTGAAGCAAATAGTGGGTATACCTGAAGGCATGTAGCACTGAGGTCTACCCACTATCCTTCCAATCAAAGCCAATCAGAACTCGGCGTCATTCTGACGTCACCGCAAACCCTGCGCAAGAAGCAGAAGGACTTGCATGGACCGGGAAGAACATGCTCAAAGAAAGACGACGAAAGCCACGACCTTGCGCACTCCCCGTTATTTGATTGGCGACATGGGCTTCTAGCATCCACTGCGCTCTGACAGCATAGGCTTTCCTCCTGCCTCCTCCCCAGTGCACAGTCTTTGACATTTATTCTGTGCTCTTTCGCGCTTTACGATCCACGGTAGTGCCTCGTCGATCGCTTCAAGATAGCAGTCGGCATTCTTCAAAGGACGTCGCGTCGCTACTTTTACGTATAAAGGGGCTTTAACTGTCACGCCCATTTAAGTGGCGTCACCTGCTCAACGCTTTTCCTCGTCCCGTTTACCGTGGAACCAACATTTCGAAGAAGATGCCACTCTACGCCAAAAATAAACCCTCATCAACTCTCCCCCAGAAAACTAAGAGTAACCTTCTAAATAAATAAAGAGAGCCCGCAATATAGCACAATTCTGCAAAAAAAAAAATAGTGTCTATACGCCGGCGTACGATCGAAGTGAATAAACTCTCCAAGCGCTTATTGGCGAATCAGACAAACCACGTGTTTTGTAATGCAGGACTGGGAAAGCTTTAGAAAGTAGTTTCAATGAACTGTTGTGCGTTTCACATTAAGACAGAGCGTATAGCTGACACTAGTTACCGATAAAGTCAATCAAGAGGCGCTAAAATGCGTCATGGTTGAACTCGATCGTCGTCTTTGTGTTTGCAATCACCAGGTAAACAGATAATGCAAAAAAAAAAAACAGAACGAAACGCTGGAGCGTGGTGCTTTCACTGTGTAAAATTGCTTTAACAGGCGTCAAAAACAAAAAAAAAACGCTTAAATACTAGGCGCGCCGTGACTGAGCGTTTTTTTTGCGCTAATTGATTAGCTTTGTCCGATCGTAGCGTTGGTTTCACTTTTAACTTGTGTCAAAAGGTGTATAATAGCCTGTAGAGTTAAGGAGGACATCCACTTCATGGTAAAAGAAAGAACAAAAAGAAAAACAAAACAAATCTTGGGACATCAACATTTTGAACACCCGAGTGTTCAAGTTGCTGAAAAGGTATAACCAGCTAGCCTGCATTTTCTCCGTTACCTCTATCATTGTGACATTGACTGAATTCTTTCGAATACCATGGGCACATATTTTAGCCCCGTTTATCGCTCCACCGTTTGTCTGAATTTGATTACACGCTCAAGTCCCTCCTTAATCGATGGAATTGCGGTTAATAGTGAACCTTAATGCTACTTTTTCATTCGCGCCCTTTGGGAAGCAAATTGCCCCTGTCAAAGGAATATAAAGTGACAGGCAGGCTTCAGGAATCTCCGATAAGAATTCATATTCGAATTTGAAGCTTTTCTATGTAGCACCCGTCCAATAAAACGCGGTGTATATGAAGTCACAAAACAAAACAAAAAACATGTCAGTTGTGAGAAAGCTTTAATGTCGGTCTTACACTTAGTAAAAAAGTATAACTTTTCTAAATTCAGTGTCATTTTAATTACATATGCCCTTCACAGCCGGGCGTAATTTCTTTTTTTACTTGTTTTGTCATTACGTGATGCGTACACTCTTAAGTTACAAACATTATTGGCACATCAGACATGGTCTTATACGTGCTGCCACGGAAAAAGCTATAAGGTAAAAACAAATTTTCCACGAGTTGTTAAATAGTCCCGATGGCAAGGGCACAGTTTGTGATTAGGCCGGTGATTCTCGCCTATTTACCCAGACTGAAGTTTTAAGAGCCAAGGTGTAATAATCACTCGTTGCTTAATTCATAAGAAAAGCAACAACAGCCATCTCTAATTTCTTACATATTTGCGCTTCGGCAGCCCAGGCACGCTCTCTTCTTCTTCCTTTTGGATATATATTCAGTTGCGAGTGAGCGTTTGTGTGTCGTGTATGTTCCTTTTTCTCTCCTTGCCTTTTTGTTCTCTGTATTGTTCACCATGCCGCTTATACTTTCACATTGAAAACACAAATTCGCATTCGGAACATAAAGTTCTGAAAGCAGGTTGTTAAAAATTGTAACTGGAGTTATCAATATTTTCCGGGAGTTTGTTGAGTGCAGTTTCTACAATAGTTTCTGCAGCTTCTACGATCTCAAATATAAATTGAACGTTCTGCAGCGGAAGCCTCGCAACCTAAAGGCAACCGTTACAGCAGACCTTTGATTCACTTCTTATATGTCATCCAAAAAGTTACTGCTTTTTTCTTTTTCTTCTGAACAAAGAGCTTTTTTTGTATTGCGCTCTTCGACCTAAGCGTCAAATATTCCGGCTGACCATTTTCTGGGCAGATCGACAAAAAAAAGGAGAAGTAAAAAAGAACGAACCTGAATTGGTTCTCAGCGAGCCGCACTTTTGAGTACAATCCAGAAAAATACGTGCTGAGAGCTCCATGAGAAATAAATGGATCTCAGATGGGGACAATCGAGCTTGATATAACCTAAGAAAAAATGTACACGTTTTTGCATAATTTATTGTAAAACGAAGATTTCACTCAACTGCACCTGACGATATGGACGCGTCTCCAGGTCGGCGGCTTCTACGGCCCCCTCTCGCGCTCGGCGCGTGGCCATACACTTTCCGTCAAAGAGGGTCCATCGAAAGCCCACTCGGACTTTCATGAGGCCCATGTATAGCTCATGGGCCATTGTTTGCCGCCGCGTTCTGACGGCGACACGGAAAGCCCGAGCGACAGCTGCAGAACTGCTTCCGAATGCGTTTTCTCCTTTCCTTTGTCGTACCGAGTGGTTGGTTCGCTCCTTTCGCCCATCGCCTTTTTCCTTCTTCGTTTTAGTTTTCTGCCGGTGGACAGGTATTGTTGACGTGCCGTGGACAATCGCCGTTGCCGAGTCGTGCTGTATACATTTGAGGACCACGTCCGAGTCTCGATAAAAGGACGCGCCGCTAATCGGAAATAATGCCCTTGTATAGACGGTTGGACACGCTCGTTGAACAAGCAATGATAGTTCGGTGGATGCGCGTTGGACGACAAAAGCTTCTTGTGCTAGTCGCTGACGAAAAGAAAAGCCCCGCAGGGCTGCAGGATAGCGTGATGTTTGTGTAGTTCGTCAATGAGGAACGTCGACGATGAGGTTCGAAGCGGCGAAAGTGTCACGCAAAACCACGTACAATATATATAAATTTATCTCTTCAGGAGGATGGGAGGGTCCTCTGTACCCTCCTCTCCTCCTCTTTACATCAATAATTTAATAATAAATATTTAATTTATGTGTATAAATATATAATTTATATTATGTACGCAGGAGAACGACGTCTATGTTTGTACGTAGATATATTTGTTCCTCAAACTCTTCGGCACAGTATATCGCAATATCAAAATGCCTCAAGAGCTGCACTTTAATTTCGCATTACGAAGATATGTCAACATCTTTCAATTTTTTTTTCTTTCAAGATCATTTTGTGGTTACGGAGGGACCGACATACATATTTCGTGCTCACGAGTGTCCCAAGATTGGTTGGCCCGATAAAGCTATCGTTTTCAAGCAGCGACAATTGAACCGGCCTTTTCTGCTCACCCGGGGCGTTGAGCGAGATGCCGAAACTATTCGCTACTCCGGCCCGCCGCTCGCCCTCTCGCGGACGAACCAAGAACCAGAGGAGCGGGGACGGCGGCGGTGACGGCGCTGAGACGATGGCAGGGACTGTCGGCCTTGGTGCCTTGATGCTACTATTTACCACATAGTTCTGGTCTACGTGTTTGAGCGGGAAGCAGTCTTAACGAAAAGATTAAAGACGTTTACAACTTTCTTTAGCGGCGATTTAGAGCGGGAGTGGGTTCGCGTTTAGAGGACGTTACAAGGAACATGACCATTCGCTCCAAGCACTTTCAAAAGACGCAGTGCGCGTACTTTCTTTCAGGCGATTAAAAAGGCAAATAAAAAACACTCGAAGCATTTTAAGTGCGTCATTGTTCGCCAGCCGTTCGCGACGAAAGCATTTAACTGGCAGTTTTGGCGAGGCGGGTCGCAACGTTGCACGGTACACAAATGCACGGTGTATTAAGATATATCTTCTTAATATAGCAATAAATAAAACTCATAAACACGCCGATGACGTTAATAGGCAGTTTTAGCATAGCGTTACCGCAGGCTACCGTAAGCACGGCAACGGTGCTGGCCCGCGCTGAAACTTATGCTGCAAAGGCACAGCTTTAACTTCCGGGTGCGATGCTTCACATCACGGTAGCCAGAAGTCACGCTATGATAAAACTGCCTATCAATAACCATAGCACATTTTAATCATGTGTTGCAGTACACTAAGATCGTGACTGGAGCAGCGAGTTGTGAGCCCGTGAAACAAAGAGATCAATACTGTGAACGCTGTTCTTCCGGTGCGTGACCGTCACCGTGCACGGCTCACTTTTTAGAGAACTAATGGAAAAACAAAGCGCAAACTCCACGATATATTAAGTGCACTCAAAAACGTTTGCTACAAACACAGACGTGGCCGGTGCCTAAAACGCGCTCGCACTCCAAAGCTTCCCAAGTTGAGGTTTCCGCAACTTTTAAATATCAACATGCTCGTTTTCCTAATGCACATCAATATCTCCGTCATCTCTAATATACTCTTGCCCTGACCGCTTTGCATTTTGTAAACAAATAAATTATTTCTAGCTCACTGGTCAGCGTCCGCGAGCAGGCGCACGGGAAATCCAGGAGAATCTATCCCCGTCTGTTCCGCCATCTTGGAACTACCGCCCCGCCATCTATAGGGCGTTGGAGTTCAGAAAAGATGATGCAATACGCCACCCGATTGCAACTGATCAGCACTATCCACCTATTCATCAAGCACGCTGCGCATCTACACCTGAATGGGTCATTCATACTAACCTCTTTACGCTGGCCTCTTCGTTCCGCGTGTCCTGCAGAATAATGAATACGTTAAGCTTTTATTTTTTTTCACCAGCGCGGTTATTTTTTATGTCTCAGGAAAATGGCGAATAAAGCTTTCGGTAATTGTTTTCAATTGAACATTCGACTTTCGGCCACTATTTGGCACTATTCGGTTTCAACGCAATTCGAGTTGATTTTCCCATTTGCACACCTCTATTAGAAACGAAGAACATACTAATCTCGTTGGGTATAGGCAGCTCAAAAGGCGTCGTTAAAACGTTAGTGGTTTATTATTTCGCTCACGGAACGTCAGTCCGAGTTCGACTAAAATGAAACTATCGCCTCATGACAAGGACTCTAAATATGCGACTCTTAATTTTAACTTGTTTTCTTGAGCAATATTGAAAAGAATAGAAATGTTCAGCTCTCTTAATGTTGTGTAGCTTTTGTAAATATATCATAGTGTCGTTAAGTGGTCATAATACATGACATGTGAAAAAAAGAAACATTAAATTTTGCATTTGGTTTGCATGCTATTTTTTCTAATAATGAGCGGACTTAAATATAGTAGCCGGCTACATGTAAAAGTAGTTAACGCCTGATTTTTTTTAATTTATTAAAATGGTCGAGTGTAGTCTTAATGCCAAAACATTCGTAGTCGTTCTGAGAATTCCCTGAACATAAACATTTTCCAAATTCCTCCCACCAGCATCTCCAACGTCTAGGGTTTGTCTATATTACGTAACTAATAGGCTTACGATTAACCTGGGAACATAAACAAGACATAGTTTATAAACAGTCTTTATTTTCCAAAGTATATTAATATAAATAATGATCCAACCAAAAATAATAATAAGGAGGTATCAATCCCAACGAGGATATGTAAAATCCAAGGTTTAGCTAGCAGAAAAAGAAAAAAAAAAGCGCCCAAACCCGTTAAATAATTTTTACCCACAAATAAATGCAGCGACACGCAATTTGTCTCTTACTTAAACAGCGGAAATTTTCAAGCAGCAAATGTACAACATGCATACCCTGTTTGCTTTCTGGACTCGACAAAATTAAAACGCGACGTGGTAAAAAAAAAAAAAAAAAGAGAAGGTAACAAAAGCGTTTTTTCTTTATTCAACGTCAACCACACGACCAGATCTGCACGCACACTAACTGCAACGACCGTATACGGTCGCGGTCACATTTCATTTCTACGCAAAATGCCTCTAAACTTCGCGATCTGAAACTCTCCAAGAGCGTACTTTCCGCGCCGCGCGGGAGGTGGACTTCATGGCGAGTGAAATAGCCTAAGTAGTACCCCGTTTAGGGGCCACCATCATTTCTGCCTGTCCGAACGCGTTGGGAACGTTATGCGCGATCTGCAGCGTGGCGAGAGTCCTCTCTTATTTTCTTCTTTATTTTTAGTTCTCGGACGGTGGATTCATACCGTGCGTCTTGTGACGCCTTTCGCTGGGCCGCTTTCTCCTTTTGCGCCGAAGGAAAAATCCCGCTGAATAATGCATATATATATTGTTTTTTGTTCTCTTCCAGGGCGACACTGACGGTGGGCGGCGAATGCAGTGTCCCACGGAACGTAAAGCGGCGGACCATAGCGAAGCGTAAAAAAGCGACGATCCGGCGCACTTCCGTTTAGTGTCGACTGTCAGGCAAGTCTCGAAAGGAATTGGAATTTGTCGCTGGGTAACGGACAGGCGACGGCGCTTCTTGCCGGGAGCGATGGGCGCTAGAGCGGGGAAGCCTCTGCGTGCCACCAAGTTACGAGACAGAGATCGAAGGATGCCGATGTCGGGGGAAAGTTGGGAGCACAATTGTGCCGTATCTGGAAATAAAACATTTCAAAGAACGGATCAGAAAAAAACAAAAAAAAACACCAGCGGACTTTATGTTTTTTTGTTGTTGTTTTTAGTCGGATTGTTAGAAGAATCGGTCAGGACAGTGTTCTTGTTTACTGCTTCCGCCGTCCATCAAAGCTATCCTCAACCCGTTACGGGACCAGTAACAATGCAGACAAGGCTACGGTGGGCACGCACGGTACAGTGGCGTCTTCGTTGCTGGGAGCGTTAAAGTGCGCCGAAAACGATCAACCGAAAGTGCCCCTACGTTTCGCGAGCACACGCTATAGCCTGTAGTAGGTTAAGAATAGCGGGACAGGATCCTTCCCGCTAAGCTCTTAACGCTTTCCACCTTAGCGAGTGAACGCCGGAAGAGAGCAAGTGGATTCGCGTCCTTTCCAGCGTTCGCTCTGATAAAGTGGAAAGAATGAAATTCTTTGGGGAGAAGCCTGTCCGGCTTCTCTTAACCAGCAACAGGGTATATAGTTTTTTGTAGCATGGCTGCTAGAAGGTCTCTTCGAATGCGTGATACCAAGAAGAGATTCTTAGACTTCCGCTCCTCCGAGCTAGTTGTCTTGATGATAGTAAATACGAGGTATTGGTTTAAAAGATTTTACACAAAAACACTCCAAGCAAAAAAAAAAATGGGAAAACTAAATTTGTTAATATTTACAAGACGTTTCAGGTCAAAAAAATATATATCGCGCGTAAAACAAAACAGATGTAATCAAATCAAGCCAGTTTATTAACTCGAATCGGTTTATTTCGCGACAAAGTGTACAGATATGGCGAAGGGCTTTATAAAAGTTGCACTTTTGCCCCTGGCGGGTTCCAATATTGCCGAAAAGTCACGGGGGCACGGATAGATTAACACGAATATCTATAAAAAAAATTAACAATAAGTTATTAAAGCTTATAATCAGCTCAAAATTTGTATCACTGCTTGCCTGTAAAAAGAGTGAATTACTTATAAAAAAATGTATGATTATAAGCAAAACGAGTGCCAGTATGAACAAGGCAAAATACTGAAAAGCCCAGGTAATGTTATATTTTTTATAGGGCAGCAATGACACTTTTTCAAACCACCGCTTTTTCTTCCCATGACATTCTTTATGTATTCCTTGCACCTCAACGTTTGAAGGCAACATTTCTCCTATGTGGAGTGGGTAAACCGATTAATATTTTCAAGGTTTTTGAGTTCTGGATAGACCTAACGTTTCACTTCCTGATTTTTTTAAACCCTCTCATGCATCTTGTCCCCATGTGAGGACAGATGTCTTTATTTCTTTTTTCTCACAGAAAGCAATGTCACGCCGAAGTTTGCGGCATGGTGTCGTCAAGTGAGGACAGAAAAAACTTTCCAGTTGGCCGATAGATGGCACCACTGGACGACGGTCACCAAGATGGTATAATACTTCGCCACCACTGGTAGCATTGTCAAGCAGCAGTTCGTAAAATAAATACTTTTTACCAACCGAGTTTTGCCTGAACGTTGAAACAAAAAGTGAAGGCCATATACAACTCCCTGTAACGCGGAATTGGAGCGCAGCTCTTGAGGAGGAGGAGGGAAGGGTACTGAAAGGAGGGTTTACCCCTCCTTCTCGTCCTCTCTCACTGGGGTCACGTGACCGGGAGGGTCACGTGACCTGGGGGTTCAGTGATTTCAGGATTGGGGGAGTCGGGGGGTCACGTGACCTGGGGTCACATGATCTGGGGGTCACGTGGACCTGGGGGGTCAAGTGACTTGGAAGGTCACGTGACCTGCAATCGCGTGACCTGGGGGGTCACATGATCTGGGGATCACTGTCACCTGGGGCTCACATGATCTGGGGGATCACGTGACCTGGGGGGTCACGTGATATGTGGGGTTCACATGACCTGTGGGCTCACGTGACCTGTGGGGGGTCACGTGACCTTACGATTACGCCGACGCTGACGGCGACGCCGACGCCGCTCAAACCGGAAACGGGCGCCTAAGAGCTGCGCTCTAAAATACTTTTCAGGTCGTTCTAGACATGAACGAATTATTAGCAAGCAAAATTTAGAAATAATTTCTCATCATTCGTTTTTTTTTACGCTCATTATATCTATACTCAAATGGTGACATTATGCAGTAACACTGCCCTCATATGGCCTGCGTGCTTTCGACTTTTACCCGTAAAACACGTTGACTCGTACGCTTGCGAATTTTGTATAGCTCTGCATTCTTACGGTGGAATAAGAAAGTATGGCCAGAAGTTATTTATTTATTTATTTATTTATTTATTTATTTTTATACTGCGACCTCAATGAGGTCTTTGGAGGAGTGGAAAGAAAACATACATATACATTCAAAAAGGCCAACGATTAAAGATTATCCCTCACAAGAGAAGTAATTGGCCCAATTTAAGACATAGCTGATGAATCTGAAGACGGCCTTGACGTCAGCAGTGCTGAAGACTGTCAGGGTGCAGATGATGTGGTCTCTAATGTTTGTGAGACGATGACGCACCTGAAGGCGTTGCGATTTCCACTTTCACCCGAGTACTCTCAAGAGGTTCCAGTTCGCAGAAGTTTGTTTAGTATTGTAATACAGAAATTATACAGTTCTAACATGTCTAACCCAAATGCACAACAGTTTCGATAAAAAGATTACTGCCTAATACCAATAAATGAGATTAACCGACCACTGAAATGCATGTTTCCATTAACTGAAGACACCTCATTTTTTTTGCAAATAATATTTTTGGGTGTTTTTTTATTTATTTAACATATATTTTAGTTGACCGTCCCAACATAGTATATATACTATATACTACTATATATATAAACATTACAATGTTTGTTGTTTATGATCATTCTGATTCATACATGAGAGCGTTAAATTAAGACAGTCTGCGAGAATACAACCTTTATATAATGACATGTTTTATGCCCTAATAATGAAGAAAGAGGACGATGGTTACGAAAGATAACTTATTTTGAGCGACTTTTTTGCTAATAGTTCCATCTCTGATAGTGACAAATTACTCTGTGTATTCTGTTCTAGCTCTACGCTTGGTATGAGCAGGAAGCGACCAGAATATGCAAGTGCATTTTAATTAATATTGCATGTAGCTTGAAGTACGGGACTATACCAGTTATTACGTTGACAACTGCGAAAAGTTTCCCATCAATGGATATGCTACGAATATAATTTTTTTAAATTAACGCATCTAGCTACTTCTAGAAGTAAAATAAATGTGCATAAATAGCTATCAATTTTAAATTGGGGATTTTTCGCTTGTTGGTAATGTTTTAATGAAGAAATTATCGTTAACGACACTTAAATATTGCTCGAAATGCATTAACGTTTTAGCTTAAGCCGACCTTGCACTTCAGAGCTGTCAATGCGAGATGGACTAGAATGCCACAAAGGAGAAGAATGTGAAAAGTGTGATCGAGTATTAACAAAGATATGTACGTGGTGAAACGTTTATGCACAGTTCTACAAGCTCGGATGGGCGCTAGTTACAGCCAGCATTTATTAAAATGAATAGACAATTCTCAAGATAGAGAAGTTAAAAAAAACATTTTGGTTTGAAATTCCTATTTTATATAGGCAAAAAAACACGTGGTCAACAAGATTATTTTTTGTTTGCACGGGTGGCGTCGTGATTGCTTAATGTTTTTTTTTGTTGTTGTAAATTATGTATTTCGCTATTTTCGTTTTTTGCCGAACTCCAGTTTTCCTGGTTCTTATATCAACGCCCGTTCTGAAATATGCCGTCACACGGCACTTATGCATCTGTCACCCAGGATTTCGATAACAAGGACCTCGAATATCCCTCCGACAGGCTTACTTATCCACTTTCCTAGTAATTTTGTACTTTCAAATAATTAAACGTATAGGCATAGAATACTATAAATAATTATATGACCCGATGATGCAACCTCCTAAATAAGGCGTGCTGAAGCTACAATTTTTACTGTACATGATGCTTTTCTAATTTTAAAATCATTATTTCCAAAAGTTTTGAGTTTTTAATAATGTAGTTGATATATATAAACAATATTATGGTTTATCTGCTCTGCAAGTTTCTATTTAGCGACATAAATTGTCTTCTGCAAAAATAGAAAAAATATTGTTAAAACGATTATTGAGTGTTTCAATGAAGATATTCAAGAAGCAAAAAATATGTTTAACACCTTTCTTTAGCAAGCTGGCATACCCTTGATTATGTTGTAGAAATGAGCACACAATGGTGTACATGGATACATCTGCCGCTGCTAATTAGCATTTTTTTAAGCTCAGAGAAGATACGCCGTATTGTCATCGCCCAGAACCGTCTTTCCTATTAATGCTCATTAGCATGCTTGACGTAACAGATGCAACATACAAACAAACGAAAACAGTGAAATCAGTTTTTTTTTCTTTTCACCCGTATCTTTAAACGTTTTTATAGGAGGTTCTACTTGGTCACTTTACTTCACCCTTCAAGTGCACAGTAGTGCAGACAAGCCAAAATGAGCGGCCGATGACCGGGGGCCGATTATATCAAGCAAACATTGATCATCCTCATGCGAGGGTTGGCCATGCATGCTCAAGGTAAAGTGCCTCGGATACATTTAAATAATTTTATGTTCTATTGCTGCAGTGAACTGAACAATAGCGTTTACTCGAATGTCCTAAGACGCGTTGATGTACTTATTAAACGTGAGATCTCTTCGGGGGCTGACTCAGTGCTCGAGTCTGATGGATATCCTAACTCCTCTCCGTCACCGGAGAAGATACTCACCTTTAAGTCGAGAATTCGGTACCGCACGACATGTATACATCTGCTTTCCTAAGACTTCTGCATAAGTGAGAGAAAAGAAATAGCACGTTCACCATTTTAATGGAAATTGGCACGACAAAGTGTATATAAATAATTTTGCTTTATGGTGGACTAGAAGGGAGAGGCTTGACCATGACGTGGGCTATAGCAATACAGGGTTTCATATTAATGAGTTGAGTATCGTCTATAAGGCCACATCAACGCCACCAAGCACTCTTACTGAATGAGCGAGTGTGTGATCTCGATAGGAAGTGCCCGAGAGTAGCAAGCGATGGCGGATACTGCGCGTGAAGTGTGGTAGTCACTGCTGTCGAGTTAGGGAGAAAATTTCGTTACTGTAGGCCGAATCGAAAAACAACACTCGCACTTAGCGCGAAGCGAGTGATTGTCACATCTCCGCCTTCAAGCCAACAACCGTTGTCAGTTGGTGTACTAATGATCGACATTATAAGATCAGCTCTGTGTCGACCAGAGTTAATTCTCACGAAACCACTTGCTTAGATTAATGATTTTGCGAGGCCAGTACGAAAAGCCCGAGCGTGAACGAAGTTGTTACAAAGGCCTATCTCACGCGTGAACGTAGGATAAACTCCTTGTGTCGTGGGCTGTACCTAGCAGCACCGCAGTCTTGGTTGCAGCGTTTTCCGATCTCAATATAGGGGCCGGCAGTTACTGGGGTCTGCTGTCTGGGCAGTGATAAAATTAATGCCGTGGCTGTGTTTGAAAATCGCCATTTTTCGAAAAATTACGGTTTCCAAAGCGTGCAGCTGCAAAGCGCTTGAAAGATATAAGCCCCTGGCAGTTCGTGTTGTCTCCATATTTACATTTTATCAAACTTGTTGCAAGAAAAAAGTAATGAAGTCATCAACGCTGTCACAAACACATGGCTATTCGTGATAATCAGGAGCCTTTAAAGTCTGCGTTGCTCAATCTCTTCTGAAGCAAGGAAAACGAAAAACTTGGTAATTGTGCAATATGAATAGGATTTCGCGTTTTATGTGTTTTCTTTAACTTCAAAAGTTTAATACTTATTTTTGTGAAAGTGTTCATTCATCCAATCCCCTTACACATTATGGCAATCTTCGTTTACGTTTGCATAAACCATTAGGTAGTGGCTTAGAATTGTGTTGGCAGGAGCTCTATAATACATTAAAAAGGCATATTTTAATAGAAACATATGAGTTGAGCAGGGTGTTACTATTAGAGGAATCCCGGTGACGTTACTCTAGATCAATAAACCAGAGAATTCTTGACACTAAACACACCAAACCCGTTCCGTTAGCAATCGTTTTCATAGTTTTGCGCAACCAACTTGCAAAGAAAATAAATTCTTGGAACAAGCGGCACTGTTGAATTTAGCTTTCATCGCTCAATACTGCTTCCGTTTCATCGACAGACAAAACTAGGTGTTGGTAAGTGATATTTGGACTAGGCATCATAAAGGCAGCGCTAGTGGTTAAGTCATTTATCACGTTGGATATATGAGTATGGAACTCCATACCTAGAGAAGGGAATAAACAGGAACATTTGGTCATATCTTCAAATATTATAACGCATGCGAAAACTGGAACACATAGTCATAATACAAAGCTAATCGCTTATCATATTTCAATAATTAAATATTCTTTGTTAGCGCATGCAAACAGGAGACACGGTTTCGTTTATCGTGATCAGGTTTAAATATTAGAAAACCAAGAATTACTCCAAACATGTTGAGGCCGAAGAAGCACGACACGGAAAGAAGCCTTCACTATCTGACAGAAAAAGGAAAAGAAAAATTATGGAGTATTTTTTTCATCGTTCAAAGGGATGCTCCAAGGGTCTCTAGATGTATAAAAAATTGAGTCTTCACTCGCTTCAGCCTTTGATACTATGAATCAAAAAATATATGCGATTTTTGAAACTATACTTGCGGTGGCGTCAGAGGTAGAGAAGATGCATGTGCTTGGTGCCAGCCAACCTATTTAACCTATTGCAAAACGTGTGTCAAGTCTGCTTTTAAGCTCTTAGTTCTCAAGAAGATTGAAAACGCAAAGTGGCGAGCGTAGAAAACGAAACATTTATCTCCGAGTTGTTCCTTGATGTTTCATGTTGTCCATAAAGAAGGACAATAAAATAAGTTACAGCAAAAAGAAGCGATATTATTCCAGGAGCGGCGCACGTTATTCTGGGTCCTTCTTTTAGTGCACTTCAATATCGTGCACTGTAAAGATTTCCCTCCCCCTCTTTTTGTTTCTGCGTCTTTTTACTTTCCCTCTTCCCAACTTAAACGCATAAACAAGACAAAAAAATCTAAAGTGAACATTTGTCCTCTATATTTTTCGCGTACTCATATACAAATGTAAGAACACATCTATGGGTATAAAACGACATCAACAAGCCAGTGCATGTGCTCACAAGAAAAATGCAGAAATGCCTCATGAAATATGGACGCCGGGACTTCAGACTCAAATTACGGCCCCCGCTTTTACGTTGTTGCTTCCTGCATCTTGAATTCGGCCAATTTTCAAATTCTGAGCGCATTCGCTTCTTTCCTTTTACTCTTTCGGAACAGTGTTGTTTACCCTCTTTATCCTTTTCACCATGCTTATAGTGCAGGCATCCCCACCATTCCAGCTGGCATTGTTCGCGCGCCGTCTTTGCACTCTGAAGTTCAGTCTCTCAACATTTTACACCCGGGGCGCTTCTATTCTTTCCCCCGCTTATAGCCGTTTCGGATGCTTACAACATACACAAACCAGCCGCATCTAGACGCGTGGCTCTGACGAATCGGCTTGTCGTGGGCTATATGCAGTTTATAAAGAATTGCTTTTTGGTTTGCATTTTCATGCTTTTTCTGTGAAGTGAAAATGCGATTTATCTATGCGCACGCACGACCGAATGAAACAACGGTTTTTTGGCGTGTTTTTCATATTTTGTTTGCGAAGAATAACACAATTCCGGATGCCCAAGTTCTCAAAAAATAAGAGCCTTTTATTTTCTTTTGTGAAGAGCAAATTGGCTTGTCACTCGGCCAAGCGCACATTTTGAAGATAGAGAAAAAGAGAGGTTACCTCGAACTTTGACAATTTCGGCGCCGAGACTGGAGATGAGATGCAATTTAATTTCTGAGGGCAACCTTATCGAGTGAATATATTGGATGCAAAACGTGTAATGGATTCGACGCTGTACAACGCTGCTTATATCTTGAACGTTTCTCATTTCTTCGTGTTTGTAGCTATATTTACGTGTGTTAGCTTAACTCTAACTGTAAAATAAGCAGCGTTAAGATACAGTAAACGGAGTAGCCACCAACGTCTTATTATTAACTCCGGCATCGAAAAGCTTTCATTGCATGCCGGCTAGCCACAAACCTGGCGTTGGAGATTTTGCTGAAAACCTGGAATATTCTGAGGTTATGACAGAGTACCACTCCGAGGCATTTTACAACGCGTGGTATTGTATATAAATGCGTCCCGTGGCCAGAACTCACTACCAACTTCGAAACTGACAACGGAAAGTCATACTCAAGCAATCCGTGATCAAAAAATTCGTGATCAAGCAATTTGTGATCAAGCGATCCGTGATCAAGCGATCCGTAATCAAGTTATTCGTAATGAAGCAATTCCTATTCAAGCGATACGTAATCAAGCGATTTGCGATCATGCAATTCGTGGTTAAAAAAATTATGGTAAAGCAGGATTTTATCAAACAGTTCGTGAACAAGTAATTTGTGACCAAGCAATCCTTTAACAAGCAAGTCATGTTGAAGCAACCCGCGAGGAACAAATCCATGATAAAGCAATCCGGGATCAAGCAAACCGTGCTCAAGCAATCCGTGATCACCCAAGCTGTGATCAGGCAATCCGCGGTCAAGAAATATTGTTAATGAAGGGATATTTATCTAAAAAGGAATAAATACGTTTTAAAGCAGAAATATTCATACGTTTCAAAGCAAGTACATAACGTAGGGACATACAATGCAGAGCCGTATATGTAGAGAGGTTGGTAATTAATTGCTACGAAGAGGTCGAAAATAAGCGCACGTCATTGGCCGAAATTTTCTCTACCGCTTTGGGTTCGATGATTGACAGCTCTTGTGAGCAACCACTAGCCACGAATATACCCCTAGCGGAAGCAATGAGTGTAACAAACACCCTCCAATCACAATTTCTAGGTAAGGATGTATTCGAGTATTTATTTTTAGCAGGCTAGAGTTGGAATTTGCGACTCTTCGTAACTGAAACGGCAACACACGTTATTCTGTCGTCACGGCGACATTTAGGACGCACTATATCTTTCTTGATTGCGCTCGCGGCCGCTGCCGTTGTCACGATGGGGTGGGTGGTAGAAACGGCCGATTCGGCTCCGTGAGAGTTTTGACACAAACCCCGAACGCACACCCCACATTCGCCCTTTCGCCTCATATTTCAGCAATTTTTTCTCTTCAATGTCACATTTCGTGGCTCAGTAAGCGCGGTCAGCACCTTGAAACTCCCCTTTTCCCTCAAAATCTTACAATTATACATTCATGTGCTTTCAGCCTCATCCAGAAACAAAAGATACCTGCGCTGCGCTATACGAATCCTTCAAGGTTATCGCAGCTCATTCTTACTTCGCAAGTTCATCATGGGGGAATATGCGGCGCTGGCTGCGGCAACGCATTCGCCACTCCACACCGGCTCCCGCCGTGTCCTCTCCATTCACCAAACTCTCTCAGTACACTGCTCTAGGTGGCAAGGAATATTTTGGGATTATGAAGGCACTTTAGGTACTATCGTGGACAATGTGAGCTGCAATAGCCATCTCTGCTCTTTCGGCTTTCCTGACAGTTTTTAAAACAAGCTCTGATTGAAGCTTGACTTAACGTAAAGCTTAAGGGACACTTAAATAAAAACAAACATTGTTCAAAGAGCCTGAATGGGACACGTTATTTGTTTGCATTCTTCCATAGCACGTTTTTTCTTTTGCGCTGTGTTTACGGTATTAGACGCAATTTAGGAAAATGTCACGGCCCGCTCTAAGCTCCGCCCACAGATCAGTGCCGTCGCCCATTACTAGGGGATTGGCTTGGCTGCTTCGCCAAAGACTCCGGCAAGCAGTGTCTCCCTGCCACGACGTCCGGTGTGTCTAGCCTGGCGTCTGACACCGCCTGGTAGTCGTGCGAGCAGACGCGCGGCAGCTCCCGGCATTTTCTGCTATTCCACCACAGCCTACAATCGTCTGCAACGCCCATTGGACACGGCCAACGTTACTAGAACCACTCAGTTGGGAAACTGCCATTGAGCCTGCTCTGAAAAAGTGGCGCCGATCCTTACTCCAGGACAGAGCAAATGGCGATTGCAACGCTGCCATTTCTCCGGCTGCGGCCACTCCATGAACTGGACGGCTGCACTTACTGGTTCCGTCGAGTCACGGAAGGGCCGGTGTCGCCATCTCGCAGGGCCATCTTGCAGTAGCCATATAAAGCAGCTTTCATGTTTCAACTCGTCGCTAAAGGGTGGCGCTGTTATCGTATTTAGCTCGATCTCGGTGCACGCCAGCGGCCCAGGTTTCAAGGGCCAGTTTCCCAACTGAGTGTTTTAGTAACGTTGGACACGGCCATAAAAACGGCACGTCCTCGTCCGTTATCACCTGCGTCCATCTGCTATTCCACTTCGCTCTAAAAACGTAAGCGAACCTCGCAAGACGCGACCATGAAAGTGGCGTTCTAGCGTTTCATCATGCAGAAGTCACAGTTCAATACAAGGCACCTGCCAATGTCCGTTAAGAAGCGTCCGAGAGAATGAACCTTTTCCACATACCGACGGCACCAGGCGGTGGCTGCACGAACTAAAAATTGAGGAAGTGACCTGCGCTACCAATCGATAATGGCAGCTACGCTACCAGTTTCTTCGCTCTCTGAGCTGCGACGCGTGCGCAGCTCAGACTTAGGACTTTCATACCTCGTGATCAGCTTCGTATGGAGAACCAGGGGGAACCCGCGAAAAACAAGGTAGCCTAGCGAGCAGCGATGGCGATGGCGGTGGACGGGTGTGGCTAGTGTGGCAGAAGGCAATCAGAAGCATAAAGCCTCATCACACAGCCGTTTTTACCCCGTCCTGGGGATGAAGCCGGGCGGCGTTTCCGCCGAAGGAGAGGGCTTTCGAACCGATTTCGGACCGAAATACGGCCCCCGGAGCCGAAATGAGCCGAACGACGGTGTCCTACGTCCCCGGCGCCGAAGGGACGAAGGACACCGGCGCCCGCCCCATTGAGGGACGGGCAATCACAAAATAAAAAAAACACTTTCGCTCAATCTAGCGGATTCTCAAAAGTTGGGTGACCATGGGCACGACCGCGGGAGGGGGATTGACCGTACTCTATAGGAGGAGCCAGTCAAGGTGTGAAGAACTGGTGTTTCCGATGAAGCACACGTTGCACAGCTGACGACTACGGCGATTAGAGGTACAGCCGCCATTCTAGCTACTTTTTCTCTACGGAGTTGTTCACTGGACGAGCGACCAGCGCGACTTTAAAGAGGGCATCCTTGGCGTCCACCCAAACGTCGTGTTTTTCTTTCCGTCCGCTTTCTTTTTTTGTATAACACAATTATATGTATGCTGTAATTATGTTTTTACTCGCTGATCCACAGCCTTTTTCCGAATTTCCTCGATTTCTCGTGCCTACTTCCGCCACTTGGCATCGGGCGGTCGCGCGTGCGCAAAACGCTTCTAGGAAAAGGTCCATAAAAAAAAAAGATAAACAAAACAATTATGATGTTTCTTAAGCATTTTTTATCTTGTTTTGTTTTTGTGCTTCTCACGGCGTCCTCAAGCAAGGAGTGTGAGCATCATGATGCACAATTGAAACGCGTCCTAAAATATTCGATTTGGCAGGCCAGTTGCAATGCAAAGCTTGAGAGCTAACTGCCTTTCGAAGCGAAATCACGGAGGCATATCTGGACAAACACGATGTAAGGCGAACGACCGATTGCCTCCAGCCACATATCTAGCAAATTCTTACCCGCGTAGGTATCATTTTTGTATTAAAATAACGGTCGCAATTACGTCACTCGCACAATTTACAGAGCAGCGAGATCGCTTTGTGAGAACCAACATCTTTATTCATATTAACACGCGCAAACGAACCAATCAAGCCAGATCAAGCAAAATAGTTTACTTGAGGTTTAGGCCAGTCTCGCTGCAAAACCAAGGACCCGCACAGTGATTTCAAAGCCGCGTACTTGCGACACTTGTTTGCTGCAAACTAGGTCGGTTGAGAAGATGTTCCTCTAAACACTTCGCTATACGCAAAACGGCTCGCACTCATACAAATAAACTTTCAGCACGCAGCAAAAACCGGAAGCCATGTTTGCTATCGCTTAGAACCAAAGCGAAGAAGACATTATCGGGATAGTTTTTAAATCATTTATGACTCTAACTTGATCAATTTATTTTTTCTAAAACATAAACATATTGTCGATAAAAATAATACTCCGGAACGGAGATACAATTTTACAACAAATATTTCGCATGTCCATCATCTATCGAACCAATCTGAACACCTTTCGTTATGGGCGGGGACTAGAGCAGTGGCGATAGCGCCTAAATTGCGTCTAACGGCGCAATTATTGCTAAAACATTTTTCGTCAAAAAATTTATTAAAAAAAATATGTGTCCCATCTAAACCATTTATTTTTCTTTTTTTAAATTTTAGTGTTATTTTCTTTTTCAATTTTTGAACTCTGACAATTCGAAAAATATTGACGCTTGTGGAAACTGCAGGAGTAGCAAACCTCCAGATCGAGTTTTTAGCTCATTTTACCGGTGGGTGTACATAGGAGAAAATACGCATCATGAACAACACAGCTGTAACACTCGCAATTTGGGTGACTGTGACATTGTGAAGATTATGTCGTGAATGGTATGCACACTGCGCAATGAGATTCTCAGGCGTCATATCGGTCTTTCACAAATACCCGGCTACCTAATAGAAAAATATATATATATTCGTATATATAGTGTGAACGAGAAGGGGAGAGAGATATTACTGAAATTATTGAATTACAGTTAGGGGAAGGAAAAGAAGGTGAGGGTTGGCGAAAAATTGGGCCAGGAGCGGGAATCGAACCCAAAACCTTCGCCTATCCGGGGCGACGCCATAACCGATTAGACCATGCCGGCCATTGGATTTGGCGGACTCAATTCTTGAACAGCTTTCTACGTATTGTTAGTGTTGAACTCGCTTGACGGGGTAGACGATAACCGTTGCTGATTTCAGGCCCATGCCCGTTCCTAGTTACGACAGTAACGTAGCAAGTCATTTCAGCTTGCAAATGTCGGAAAGAGTTCGTCTTCCAAGATATCTAGAAAACCGCTCGTCCCCATAGGGACAGGCTGCACCGTGTTTATAATGGGAGTAACGAAAGATTGACAAGCGCAGCCCTAGTTATATTGTGAACGAGGAGGAGAAAGAGTGATGATTGAATTTATTGCATTAAAGTTAGAGGATGACATATATATATATATATATATATATATATATATATATATATATATATATATATATATATCAAGGTTTCATAGAAAAAATTTACATATTTTTTTTTACCGCAAAAATAAGCTAGGCATTGTCGAACGCTAATTCTCCGCCCAAAGGTAGCGCTAGAGGTCACAACCAGATGCCAAAGGTTCAGCCCGATCCGATACCTCAATCAAAAGTTAAAAGTGATTTTCTGAAAATTTCAGTGGGAAAATGGCGGCCAACGGAGTTTTCGAATACATGGGGCTCTATGGCACCAGAAACCAAAAACCGGCGAAAATGGGCTCCATTTCCCATTGAAATTTTCAGACAATCACATATAACTTTTGAATAAGGCATGGGATAGGGCTAAAACTTCGGCATCTGGTTGTGACCTCTAGCGCTACCTTGGGCGGAGAATAAGCGTTCGGCGATGCCTAGTTTATTTTTGCGGTAAAAAGCATGTGTAAATTTTTTTTGTGACAACCAATATATATATATATATATATATATATATATATATATATATATATATATATATATATATATATATATATATATATACGGGTGTTCATTTTTAATTTGAACAGATTTATTTTAAAAAATCCGTAAAAGATGCACGGATACGGTTTGTGCAGGTGATTTATACGGCCAGGGGTACATTATGTGGGTGGCTAATCGTTGCGATAAGTCGGCTAATTAATTAAATTTCGTTCATTAACCTTTTAATTAGTGGAAATAAACATATGGTTCCAATTGGAAACTTAGAGAGCGTCATCGAAAACCACTAAATCAACTCTTTTTAGAACGACTTGAAACTCGTGGGAAACTCGGGGGCGCGCCAAAGTTACCACTCGTGAAGCAGGCGCAAAGCTACAGTTGCGGAACGCGATAATGATCTAATCATCCGCGTTCCGCCACTGCTAGCTACCTCTTCGTTCACAAGATATATATATATATATATATATATATATATATATATATATATATATATATATATATATATATATATATATATATATATATATATATATATCTTGTGAACGAAGAGGGACGAAAGCGATTATTGAATTTAGTATATTAAATTTAAAGAAAGGGCGATCCTCGCTCTTGGCGCAATTTTTGCCAGCTCTCATTCCTTACCTTTTCCTTACTTTAATACAATATATTCAATGTATAAATTCAAGGATGTATATATAAATAGATTTTTCATATATTCCATTTCATACTCACTGTTAGTACTATGCGGAAACGTTGATAACATTTTGCTCATTTATTTTATCCTGCTTTGAGAATACAAAAAATTAAAAAAAGAAAAAAAGATCCAAATTATGATATGAAAATGGAGCAGGAAGCCATCGGTTAAAGTAAATTTTGAAACTCGATTTTAACGCAGAAACAAGAAGCTATCTATAATTATACTTTTGCATAAAACTACAAGCCAACAAAAAGCGAGTAATTTGTCACGTATTAAAATATTTGAAATAACTATAGAGCTGACAGGTATCTCTTAAAGCCTATGTTAGGAGCATTGATCCGAGCAGAATGTCCCTCGAAAGCCCATACCATCTCACTGCGCACGAGCGCGCACATTGTGTATGGTGTTACCACGGTCTAGCATGATCACATTCCTCAAGGTAAGCCCCTTTTCAGGAAGGTATAATGCCCCGGGAATTACGCTGATCTCGTTTTCCGGCTTTTGTCCTCCCAAGGTTCCGGCTTCCTTGAAGCAGAAATCGCCCTGGATTAACGCCAGATTTGTTGGCTCGCTTCACTCACTGGGCTGCAAAGTGACAGGGAAGCTAAAGGCAGGAGACATGCTTCAATAGTACGTGACCTGCAAAATCGAATTTCTCATCCGAGCGCATATTTTATTTTTCAGATATATACTTTGTCGTTAAAGAAGCAATATTCATTTATATTTTTAATCGGCTGACGCCAGAAAGCGTCTTTGTATTAAAAAAAAAAGTAAATATTGAATTTAAAACTTTCACGTAATTTCGAAATTGTTCTGGCGTTCGTATTTATTGGAGTGTGTGACGTGAATGACGTAGATAATTTCTCATGGTAGCTTC
Source organism: Ixodes ricinus (assembly GCA_037355805.1). Classification (NCBI taxonomy): domain Eukaryota; kingdom Metazoa; phylum Arthropoda; class Arachnida; order Ixodida; family Ixodidae; genus Ixodes; species Ixodes ricinus. The sequence continues at coordinate 185,121 of JAZHYW010005267.1, read as the reverse complement.
AATAAAACCATGGAGACATTTGAATCAATCTACTCTTTGAGATTTACTCACGTTTCAACGGAACAATATAAGAAATATATTAAATTTAACATTTATCGTGTTATACTGAACTTCAGTTTAAATTTTTGAACGGCACTTTAATATATTTTAGTCACGAATTGTGTTATTGTTGTGATGAGCACACATGTAAACACCTCAGTGGCCGCCGACAATTAGGCTTTTAATGTGCGCACAGTCAAAGTATATTTTAACGCAATATTAGGATAGTTTGTAAGGCGCCCCTAACTGTTTTTGCCCACTCCCGTGTCAGGGCGCCTCAACCACGCGGCTCTGAGTAAAAATGCGCGTCACGGTGGCCACAATGGTCGTTTACCCAGCCCCAAAGTTTCTGCCTGAAATCCTCGCCCCTTCTGTCGTACAACAGAGTCAAACAGATAGTAGAAGGAGCCAAGCTGCTGCGAGTTTAAATTGATTGACACTTGTCACAGACAGCTTCTTCATTTCGCGTAAGAGGGCTGAACCGGAACACTTTAAAACGTATCGCCCTCTGTTCAGTGGACCCTCCGTGGCAAAGAAGACTTCATTGTGACCGTTGGAATATTTTGGTTTAGTTGCTGCGCAACCGATGCATGTACAGAGCGCGACACTGTTAGTACGAACAAGCGATCGCCGGTTTTTCCAGTTTTTCTCTTTGAAACCAAGGGATGTCATTTAATTTATTATTGCTACGAAAAGAGCTCATTTAGTTCTATAATGTAAGCGATAAAATTTCGTGCTCGCTAATACTATTTAGAAGTAAGAGGCGAAAATGCGCCGATGTCGTGTTCGCGCTAACAGTGTCGCGATGTGTACTCATTTTGAGCGCAATAGCGAAAAACTGAAATACACATATGTAATATCTAGAAAGATACATAACGGAGCATGTACATGCGAAACTAAATGATAACAAGTTTACTCGCAGGGGGAAGCCTTTTGTGTTCTTTAATATATACTTATTTTATATTCCAGAAAATGTTCACACTAAACACCGAACACGTAAGCCCATTTGGAGGAGATGGATATGGCGTGTTCGAGAAACCCCAAGGACGCAATTCGATAAATTATAGCGGGAGAGCAAAAATGGCGAGCCTCTCTACTCTATTACATTTTACAATACGGCCGATGAAAAACAAGGGAAGATAGTCACGTCGTAAGTTTAGATTTCCCAATTAGCCTAACCCTATTACAACAATAAACTGTCTGCCGAATCGAAAACACCAAAGACCACACTGACGCGATTAGCTTTAATGGGAAATCTGTTTGTTAGTTTCGGATGCACTCCTTAGGCAGGGCTCATACCTATTTTGTTTTCCTCGTGAAAAGTGCTTGCCGTCACTGCAGCTTAATCTTTTCGTTGGCTTTCGAGCTTCAAGCAAGAAACAGCTTTGAATTTATTGTCCTCGGAAAAGAGCGCACGATCGCGAAGTGAAGATTTATGAAGACGCGTTCGTAAATTTGATTTTGATTCCGCTTGTTGTACTGCTTATATTTATTTATATTTTTAAACTAGACGCACCGTGTTCAACGTTGGTTTCAGTTTCAGATAATGGGAGAAATTTTAAATTGCGCCATACTGCGTCCACATATTTTTGACGTAGCAGGATATTCCGCGTAAGTGCGTTTATATACTAGGTTAAGCGAAGTTCTCCTTAAATGATTACGGCGGTTTCCCAAGGGAATATTTTGTCATAATAGCTCTGCCTAAGTGAACCCACATCGGTCTCAAAAACAAACTTGCCCTGGGGTGGTCATAGGCATAATTTATAGGTTAAAAGAAATAATAAAATGCACAATGGAAGCACATAAAAAAAGAACGAGCCGATTTTAGTTATTTAAGTTCTAACATGTTTATGCGTCTATACCTGGCGAAACAAGCTGCGTTTATTGACAATACACTCTAACCTCTATGTTGAACTTAAAACGATATATTTTCAAAGCACACATTTAAATAACCATCGGCTTTTTATTCGAAAATGGCGAGTTTGAAATATTTAGTCATGACAGCTTAAAAACCCACGGATGACGCTGTTTGCTACGTGATTCGTCCTTCAGCGCCATTATCGGCTTGTGCCACGATCTGACAGGATCGGAGCTTTAATATCACGATAGCCCACGCACGTGTCCGAATAACATATCAACTTGAATACTATTTTACCTTCTATCACCTTCGCGGACTATAGCGTCGTCCAAAGAACGACAGACGTTCCGCCATTTCACCTTCCTTGTGGTCACGACGATGTTTACACCATAGACACCATCCTTCCTTCGGAACGTCCCGACGACTCGTATAAACTTCATTGGCGATATTATCTCACACACCGACGCCTGCCGACGTCTGGCTCACCTCCGCAAAGCAGAACACGAACAGCACGCCAAGGAACGCTATATACCACCCATTATCGCAATGTCTGCTACTCTCCAGGAGGCTATGTCGTCGTTGCATTTCCCATCTGCCAAGTCGCCAGGTGCAAGAAGTTTCCTCCCGCGTTATCGTTGACCCTACCCATAGCCTCCTCTACACTCAGAAAGCCTGGCACTTCGACGAGGGAGCCATAGAGTGCCCGGTCGCGGGTTTGGAGCGCGACGATCTGGTGGCCTAGCACAGAGCATCAAAAAGCAATTTCTCCGGGAAACCTGGACGTCAGCGCACAGCTTTTGCAGCGGCGAGGACCCGAAACACACTCCTTCGCTCGGAAGAAGTGTGTTTCGGCGTCTCGCCAGAGCGGGGCGCTAGTCACATGGCTCTCCTCTCATCCGCTGTCTGCCGCTCTACCTTTCCCATTTCGGTGGCCGCTTCTCGTGGCGATCTACCAGGCTTTGTCAGTATATAAGAGGCTATGCCCTACCGCATCGTGAGACAGACGTCACCCATGAGCTATTGCAATGGAGCGCTCACCATCCCCGCCGGCGTCTTCTCTCTCAATCGGACGTCGTCCGTGCCTCCCGACTTTGGTTCTACACCCGACGTTCCATGGGCCACGATGCCCTTACTCCAGGCCGTGGGAAATCAATGCGAGCAGGGGCGCGACTTTGTGCCAAATGCGAACGCGCGCCAAATGAACCGACAAGGACGGTCACGTGAGCCGGCCCCACTTGTGAGGCACTGCGAGACATTATTGAGTTTTAGAATACGGAGCCCCTACGACTCGGGGTTCCCCAGCCATAGGTGGACACGAAGGCAGCGATACCCGCGATGCCGGCTTATAGAATAGGGACTTCAATAATCAGCGTGGCATGCTTGCGTTTCCGCTTGCAGCGCCAATACGACTGACAAGCGAAATTTTTAAAGTGAAAAGTTTAAACACATAAAATTTATTTACGCTTCACGAACACTTCGTGTTGATTGCGTCACAAATAATTGGTAACGTAAGACCAAATCTGCCCATTTTGGAACTGCCATTACATGTTTGAAGTTGAGACCAAATCAATGCAATTTCCTCTTTTTCCTTTTCACAAAAGCCTTTTCCGCTCTCTTTTATAATTCTCTCCTTGTTCGACTTTCCGTGCTTTCGCTCAACTATGCCTAAGTTAATGGCACCCTCTGGAGGTTTCTGAGATCGCCTAAATATGACGAGAACTCACTCTCCTGGCTCTAAGTATCCTAGAAATCCCTAAATCATGATGACACACGGCCGATTTCCCTATTAAAACAGCAATCGAAGATCGCAACACGTCGAGGTCATCTCCAGCGATGGAAGGAGCGTGACCCGAAACCAGGACAACTGTCAGCCAATAGCAAGCGAAGGATCCTCGCGCCTCCGACCGGTGGAACCGCGGAGAGATATCTTGAATGCGCGCAGCTCGTTTCCCGTACAGACCGTTCTACGATTCAACCCAGCGAGAGTGCGGTCGAGAGCTGACGAGCGTACACATCACTCCAGCAAAAAAAAAAAAAAGAAGATAATAATAACCTTAACAACAAAAACATAGTGCGCTGTTTTTTTAGACAATTTTTGCATCATTCTGTTTCCTCTTCGCAAACATTTTTTTTAAATTTTCAACTACTCTTATTTGATTTTATCATCTACAGAACATACTAATTTTGTAATTACAAAGTTTGCAATCTCAACGAAATGTCGCATCTACAATGGTCCCAGGTCGTCCTGGCTCCCGGGACAATGTTCCGCCCAGCGACGGAAATGACCTCGGTGTGGTCCATCTTTGACTGCTTTTAATAGGTATATCGGCCTCGCTTTGTTATTATTTATGGATTTTTAGGATGCTTAGAGCCCGCAGACTGAGTTATCGCCATATTTAGGCAACATCAGAAACCTCCTCAGAGCACCTTTAAAGACGAGGCTGCTCCAGCGTCCTATGTGACCGGCTTTTGTATTTGTATTTGAGCTGGTCAGGCTTAGAAGACCCATTTATTCGCTATCCGGAGCCATCTGCCCGGCAGTATAAACCGAGCAGTGCGAAATCGAGCCAACACAAGCCACTACGATTTGCAAGACGCTGCCATGTCAACAATTACAGCGTCTCTTCAGGCTTAAAAACGACCAGAATGTTAGGACGATCTAATATACAGCACGAGATCGTCCCTCGTACTCTTAAGCGAGGTAAGGCAAGGTGACTGCCTGCTGCACCATAAATTGCCGATTGCCTAATAGTGCCGCGACCATGGCGGATCTTTTTCTCAAGCAAGTGCTGAAGGGCGCCGCCATGCTTGCCTCAGGGGCCCTAAGGGCAGCGCTAACACAAGAAAGCACTTAGGGTTTCCTCACATTCGCACTGGTGAGCCCATATTGTTTAGAGGCCCCCGAGAGTATAGGGGCCGCTCCGTATTCCAAAACTCCCTATTGATCTATCTGCAACACGACCAATTAAAAAAAAAAAACTTGTTTTGTTAGGCTGTTCTTTAAAATGTCCTCCAGGGAGCTCCTCCATAACCAGGGTTGGAGACCCGAAATAGACCTTTTCGCTACACGACGCACAAAATACTCCAAGTCCCGCGTTTCTCCTAATTTAGCAGTGACCATGCGCGCACTAAAATGAGCCGAAGGAGATAAGGTTGTTTTGGCCTGCACTGATAGTTAACCAAATTATTTTGAGTAAACAACGCAAATTAGGTCTTCGGCAATCTCAACAAGAGCTTTTTTATTTTTTCTTTCATAAAAAAATTGAACGCTTTGTTAACTCACACCTTGCGAAACGCTAAACGTAGTGAATCTAGAGCATCTTATTGCCGCTCTGAAGCCAATCATAGTGAGGCTTTAGTCGATAAGTACATAAAAAAGAACCACGAAGTAAGGAACGTGGTTTCTTTAAATATCTTAAGCTGTCCGTGATTGTAAGTTTTTTTTTTCTTAGGTTATACAGTGTGTTACATGGGGTCATAAAATTATCTAATATCTGTTTTGTCAGCACTTATAGCCGTCGAGAAATGGTAAAATATACGGAAAATATTTTGCGTCATATAAACCTTTAATACAAAGTCTATACTATTATATTTACCGGCAGGGAAACGCGGATGTTTGTCCTATGTAGGTTTGTGATTCGTCCTTTTGCCTCTTTGTCGTCCAAACGCCCTACGTTTCATAGTCCCTCGGTGAATATCATAGCACCACTTGAAACAAGCTCAGTAACCTAAATGAAAATACCACTTCGGGGGAATGTCTAGACGGATTCGCAAACAAGATGTTCACGCCCTAATTTCCTTTTCGTATAAGCAAAATATTATTTCGTCTACACCGTTGTTAAACCCGTGTCCATATTAAGCTTGTTTCGCCACCATGAAATAGAGGGTAGCTTTCTAATAACAGGCTGCGAAAATACTCCACAGCGGATAGTCGAAGTTTCAGCCGGGCACCGCTAATTAAAGCATGTTGTATGCTCGCATGCGATCTTCGCTAGCACATATTAAACACGACATGATTTGAATAAATTTCAAACCGTAATATTATTTTTATTAAGACGAAATTAAAAGAGGCCCCTGAGGAGTAGGTACATAAAATAAAATGTCAGCCTTAGAGACGCACCCTCCTCCTCTACGTTCCTCTTCCCCTCCTCACAAAGACGAACATCAATCCAGAAACAAGCGCCGTTCTTTCATTATTTTACTCTTTATATTTCGGAGGTCTCGGTTATTTCGCTCGGCAAAACTTAGCCCCGCCGTAATGGCTCTTCAATGGGAGGACCCTTAATGTCCTTCTATTTTCGGTACGCTTTTATTATCAAGGTGTCGCTAAGATTACTTTGCCCGCGGTCATTAGGTTCGATGTTAGAAAACTAAAAAAGAGCGCCCTCTTTCGTCATTTTCAATCTTTTGCTTTAGATTCGTTTTTACTCGCTTTTGCAATTGTCGTTTAAGGTTGAACGTTCTTAGTCGTAATAAAAAACAACTATCCACAAAACTTGTTTTACAAAACGCAGGCGACATGCTTTTTGTGAAACTTACACGTCGCATAGAGCAAAATCATCGCAGTTCCTGCCAAGACCGAAGGGCCTATTTTGTAGGGTACTGCGACACACAGTTAGCAGAAATACGACAACGGTCGTTTTATCATTTAGTTTGAAAGCGTATAGATGAACAGAAAAATTGTCTCCCCTAAAGGTACCATTAACTGATGCAGTATCAAGCAAAATTGTCGGTTGACATACCTTAGGCAACGTTTCCAGCTCGCAGCGTGTAATTCAATCCGAGTTTAAAATGAACGCTGACGCGGCAATCATGTACTGCGCCAGCGCCCACCACATCAGCGCGAACACGCCATTGGCTGGCACTTCTATGCCTTTTGCTTAGAAGATGTATAAGCGGCCACTAAATTGTAGACCTTATGTTGGTGCCCCGGTGAAAACTTTCCTTCACAGGCAGCTTTGATGACGGTCTTTTAATTCTAAAGAAATACATAAAAAACGGTCGATCGCTTGTTAGTGTTGACAGTGTTATGCTGTGTACAGTGTTTGTAGAGGTAGCTGCTGAACTTTGCTGCACAACTCGGCAGCTACATATGCAGTGAAGGCTCAATATATTGCGTGGTCCAATAGTTGAAGTAAAAGCTACTATATATCTACATAGGTGAGAAAAGTGTATGTTCGTGTCTACGATGAGGATAAACCCAAGAATATTGGCTTCGGCCACACAATCTTTTTACAGGCAAAAAATACAACAGTAAAACCAGCGAGCACGTTTTGGTGCTTACTGTGTGCTTCTAAGTAGGTACTTTTCAATAATCAGGTTTTTCGTAATTTGGATAAGGAATAGTATTGTAATTAGTAAGACTAAAACTCTTACTTCGATTAGAAACGTCCTGCTGATCAGCGGGATCCACTAAAGATATCACGTTTTAGGAAGGTTTGAGGCTGCTCTTCCCCCAAAAAACACTAAAAATTCACTATTCGTGGTGGCTTGTGAATTGAATTCACAACACTTCCAAAATTTATTTTCGTTTCATTTCTCGCAATGCAATTCAATAACTGACCACTGCAATCCACCGAGGTGGCTCGGCGAGTACAGAACTCAAGGTAGTAACCACTACGCAATCATGGCACGTCCCAGTGACTTCTGCAAATACTGATGTCGGAAATATAATTATTTAAACAAACGTGTACGGCAATATATGGCACTGCATCACGCTATCGTGTGAAATTGTGTGACGACAATCGTGTGAAATTATGTGACGCGCCAGTGAGCATTAACAGTGTCGCGAGCAATATTATGTTTAGGTCTAAAATATTTTTGACATTACCCTTCGCCGAGTTGCTTCCTCCGTGCACTGCAGTGATTGGGTCCCCGACATTTCTGCTGGGATGTAAAGGCGATAGAAAAATATCTACGACGCGGCGAAAATATTTAGCTTTAGTACGTGCCTGTGATATTTTTCTTTTTTTCTGGTTGTTAGCTTGGGCTACAATTCAGTCAATGGATGGTACGCTAATTCGTGTTGTTTCAGGTTGATGGCAAAAAGGTTTGAAAGCGCATGAAATACACCTAGGAGTGACCTATTTATAGTAACTGACAGATCAAAAGCGTTGGGCGTGACCTACCAAGATCACGCCTCTTTGTTCGGGATTCGTTTTTCTGAGTTCTTATTGGCTGGTGCCTCAACCTCACGGGCTGTGGGGTGATGATAAAATAATCGGGATCTACCATGCCCTGTATTTGTTTATTTTTCGGTGACAATAGGCATTTGCGATGCCCCTCTTCAAAATTCCACTGAAAACTATACGTTTCTTTTTAGTACCGCAATAATTTCTTCATGCAAATATTTTCGACCACTTAATACCAGCAGTATTAACCGTTATTGAGCCAAGAAGAGAAACAAATCTCAAATTAAAAGTGGCACACCGACGTTAAATCAAAACAAAAACAAATAAAAAGCTCGAAGGAAGCACACCGACACCACCTAGATATCGATAACGGCTACGTACCCTCCTCCAAAACGTCACACTAAAGGTCTGATAAGGGGCAGCGCTACTGATGATTCGCTCCCTCTCTTACATTTGTTATCATATTCGCGTGACCTCGTTAGCGCGACCAACGGTCAGCGGCGTCGGGAAACATAGGGTGCACGTTCAGTGTTGTGAGAGAGTACAGTTCCAAGGCCCTGCGTCTAGGAGGTGTTGAGCAAAACCGGGGCCATTAACTTAAATTAATCGCTCTGCGGCCAATGGGATCATGACATTAGTAGAATACGAGACCGACTCAAAATTCAATGATCAAAGAACTCGAATATAATATGCCGGGACCCGCGTTTCTTATGGTGTTTTTGACTATACGGCGAGCAAGTGCTCCGAAACGAGTCTTTGGCGCGTCGAAGAGCAAGAAGGGGCACGCCAATCACAAAGGCAACGTATACAACGCCCAGGGAACACAGGATTACGAGGCAGCCAATCGAACACCGTCATTGGTTGACGTCGAGAGGGGGGATGGGGGGGGGGCGGGACATAGAACACCCGAGTGCATCTAACAAGTAAACAAACCCACAAGGTGCGGAAGGAGCAGTTGAACTTGCCCTTGGTAGTCCTTACTATTTAATACGTGCATCAGGCAATTCGCATAAAATTTCTTTGAACGCGTTCAACAGTACACGACACAGTATGGCAAATAAAACTTCCAAATATAGAGTTCAAGTATAGCTTTGTGCGCACGCGGGAATAAATAGCCACAAAATCATGCGTGCGAGGAAAATCGTGTTGTGAAACGAGATATCGATCCACGAGTTCTAAAGGTGGCATTACAGAGTGTTGATACCTAATGATGGGGAAGAGACAGGTGGGCAGTGTGTTCGCGCACCGCTGCTCGAAGCACCCGCAGAGAAAGTTCGCGCTGCAGAACCCATGGATTCCAGGCGAAATCTCCACACCCGCCAGTTTTGATCTGGATGAGCGTCGTGCCGCTGTGCGGCCGTGTATCGATACTGCGTGATGCACGTTTAAGAACCAAGGCTAGCAGTCGTACTGCATTGGCTAAATTGCTAATTTAGACCGTAAACCTCGTGTCGCCACGCCTCAAAAGGGGACCAATGTTACGGTAACTAAACACGAACATCTTATTTAATTCTGTTTGATACCTGATAATCAAAGTTCAAGGCTGTGCCACAAAAATTTACAAGGTTACTCGGGAGATTGAACTGTTCCCTACGCTCTATGTGAAACTAGAATGGTTAACGTTTTCTAGAGATAATGCTTTCGGCTTGAGGCCGTTGAGCAGAAATTGGTTGTTCGCACGTCACTTTGAACCAATTGACGCATTATCTTAAAGAAGAAGAAAAAAAAACTAAATAAAACAAGGTGACGCTATCAGCGAACATTAAAATTTAAGCACGATAATGTAATTTGCAAATATCATAAAGAAAAAAATGGGCCCGGATTTCGTTACTGTGGCACTCTAAAAGATAATGAAAAAGTATAAATACAGATTACCAAAACACGAACAGAAATCGAAGGATCTTAGCCTAAGCTAAATTATTCCAAGCGCTATGCACCGCTATGTAAACGTTGTTTGTCAACAAAAAACAAAAAATTAATATTTTTCATGCTACGTGTAGCTTTTGTAAGAACAGTTTTTCTTTGTGTTCTTAAAACCACGCTGGATATGTAATATGTGCTTTCATCTAAAGTGACCAATTATTTTGGGTGAAGTGTTTGGATACTAAAGAAAAACTCTACATCATTTCCGCACTGTATGTTTTGCACTGTCAGAGGTCACATTTTGTTAACATTACATATGGAAATATGGACATTTTTTTTCAAAACATGTTTCTATTTTTGCATCCTGAATGTTGTGTTGTTTGACGTTTTGCAGGTATACACTGGTTCGCCCTACTAAAGGCCCATGGGCTACCTCAAAAGTACGAAATAAAAAAATTAATGCTTTCTTTTTCCTTTATAAACAGCAGACACTATTGCACTTGACCCGAATCTATTGCATTCCTTAAAGGAAATATTGAATAGAAACATTCTCGAAAACCGTAAATCTGTAGACCATGTATTCTTTGGTGATTTATGATGATATTAGAAATTGTACGCACCAGCAACCTTGTGAAAAAAACAAAAGTGTGAAACCAAGACTCATGTCTATATCTAAGATGAGGAAAGTGAAAAGTTATTTAAATGTTCATCAGTAGCATCGGGAAAAGCAAATTTCTGCAGTTTTATACCGAAAGATATTACACAAAAAGAAAGAAATAAAAAAACGCATATAAAACTGTAGAACGTTAGATTACAAGCAGAAGTCGTGCAGCCAACAAAGATATTATATTTACATATTTACGCGAAGCTATAATTAAAGATTGCTCATCGGGCGGTTTGTGGTTGGAACGGTGTGATGGCGAGCTCCGTGCCCGTGCCTCAAGCAAATTGCGTCACCAACGCTGGTTCTTGGCACTTGTGTCTTGGAGCGCTTTTCTTTCACGTCGTTTTTGTGCTTCTACAAAACTGAGAACCACATTTGAGATGTTAATCGAAAGCAAAGACTAATGAAATAAAAATTTAAGAGGAAGGGTGGTAAAGTGTCTGTCGCAATAATATGCCTCCCTCCACTAATACTGCGTTGATGCTGAGTGGTAGAGACCTGCATGGGCACGTTCCACCAAAAAGAAGCGCAAAGAAAAACATGGTTATACTCGACTGGAATGAAAAAAAAAGGCCCAATATTTGGGCGGGGAAGCTGCGCTATAACAGTCGCATTCTAGTTCTTCAGTCTGGCCTACCTTGATACGAAGCGATCGGCGCACCTCTATCCAGATCGCCGCCGCACTGAGAGCGATAAAGGCAGAATCAAAATTTTAGAAATGGCGTGCGAGGGTGCTGCGAAGATTTTCCTTCTTTAACCGTTGCTTCGAGAGGTCGATAGCGCCAGTGTATTGAAGGGGGCCAATATTTCGATACAAATCGAGTTATCTCCTCATGGGTCGAACAATGCGCTTGAGGCGTCTCGATGGTCTTCTTTAGAGAGAACTTGACCGTCGCGAACGACCGATCTGGGGTGAACTTATGAGCCAGCATTGATACCAAGATTGTAAGAAATTTAATGCGTGTTGAACGCCAACTTTTTTTTATACTGTCCGTTTCAGTTACGGTATACGATCCTCTGCGAACCCTGGGATGTTTCGTAAATGATCGGTTTAACCGTTAATATAAAAAAAAACCGTGACGAGGCACGTTTGGCTGTTCATGATTGACTCCGTTGGTGAGTGACGTTGCCTGATGTCGCGCTTGGTGGGAAAGTGAGTTACAAATAAAAAGTTATAGATAAACATTGAAACGGAAGCAGAAGTCCCGAAGGTATTATATTTAGGGTACTCCTTCCACGCTCACGAAACTTTAGAAGAGAAATACGCGTTCATGGAACTTTGAGTATGCTGTTCTTAAATTTTCTTTTTATGTTTTAAAGTTGGGTAGATATATATTCATGACACTTAGGTTGACCATCGGTCCCGCATTTTATGTGCCTCAGTTGCGAGCGGTGCTTCGACGGCTGACGTGAGTTGGAATATAGAGCCGCACCGGCTCGAAACATTCCAGCGAACACTAGCGCTATTTTCCCCAAGTTTTCTTCCGTCAAAACATTACTTTTTCTTATTCCTTTTTCTCACAATATTATTAGTCTCACGGCAGGAACTGCTACATGAAGGAACCAATAAGCATTTATAAATTGGCAGAACGCTTGTAGTGTGTTCTTTGAATACCAGGAAAATGTGAAGGGATATAACACTATAAAAAAAGAAATATTTTAGGTAAATGCCAATAAAAGTCTAAGCGAAACTTGGCGCGAATAGATAACGTACTAGCAATAATATTAATACTATAAAGTATAAAGTTTGAATAATAAAACGCTTTTCAAAGTCATAAGTGGCATTTGCTAGTGCTTTCAATTAGCGCCCTACACCCCTTAGTGTGTGGGGCACATAATAATTTCAAAATTATATTTATGTATCTGTATTCTTCCGTTGTTCTGGTGTAACAGTGTTGTGTAGTTGTATATTCTGAAGTATAATTAATTAGTCACGGTCAGTAAGACGTCTTTTGTCCCAAACCATGTAAAACAATTTAAAAAAAATAGTTTTTTTAACACAGTTTTTAGGCGCCCGTTTACGCGTTAAGTGGTGTCGGCGTCGCGTAGGCGTAACCGCGCTCGTTGCATTATGGGACGTCACAGAGCTATACACCAATTTGATTCCCCGCTAAATTTAGCGAAAAACCAGAATTGGCGTGTAGGTCTGTAATGTCCCATAATGCAACAGTGCTCATTCACTTTCCCCGCTAAATTTAGCGGCAAAACTGACGTCACATGACCTTAACACCAATGCAGTTTCCCCGCTACATTTAGCGGCCAATTGAATTGGTGCTGAAGTCATGTGGCGTCAATTTTCCCGCTGAATTTCGCGGGCAAACGGACTTTGTGTATAACTAACGTGACAAGAATTCATGTGACATCATTTTTCCAGCTAAATTTGGCGGGGAAACGTAATTGGTGTTGAAGTCACGTGACGTCAATTTCCCGCTAAATCTAGCGGGGAAACGTAATTTGTTCATAGGTGACGTGACACGAAGACATGTGACGCCGTTTTTCCCGCTAAATGTAGCGTGGAAAGTGAATTGGTGTTGAGGTCCCTTGGAGTCAAATTTCCAGCAAAATTTAAAGGTGAAACTATGATGTCATGTGACGTCGTAGGGCACGGCTTCACAAGATAGGCTGCACAAAATCCTGAACAACTAACCAAAAACATAGCACGTCGAAACAAACATCGTGCGCATTGCATTATCGGGCTCCCATTCGTACCCTCCTCTTCCTTCCTGGCCTACCCTCAAACAAAACAAAAAATCAAATCTCTCTCTCTCTCTATGTATATATATATATATATATATATATATATATATATATATATATATATATATATATATAAATATAAATATATATATTTATCTCTCCTAATTGTCTACCACGGTATATCCCAACATAAACATAGCTCAAGGGCTACACTGTAATTTTGCATTACAGAGATGTGTTAAAGTTTATCATTTCTTTTTTTTCTTACTTTAAGAGCGCGGCTTTTGGGCGCCCGTTTCAGCGTTGAGCGGCGTCGGCGTCGCCGCCGCCGTCGGCGTAACCCCGTGAGCTACATTATGGAACGTCGCAGTTTCCCCGCTAAATATAGCGGGGAAACTGAATTTGTGTTGAGGCCATGTGACAACCGTTTTACGGCTAAATTTAGCGAAAAAACTGAATACGCAGTGGTGCATTATGGGACATCGCAGACCTACACACCACTTCAGTTTCCCCGCTAGATTTAGCGGGGAATTGAATTGGTGTTGAGGGTACGTGACGTCTATTTTCCTGCTAAATTTAGTGGGGAAGCTGTGGGAAGAGGGAAGGGTACGGAAGAGAAAGAGGGGAGGGTACGGGAGAGGAGATGGGTACGAAGGAGGAAGAGCAAACGGGGAAAGGGAAAGGTGCAACATCAAGTATGCGAGCAGAGTGATCTATATTTGTATATACATATATATATATATATATATATATATATATATATATATATATATATATATATATATATATATATATACATATATATATTTCTTCTCAAAGTGTTTCGCACGGTATATCGCAAAGGTAAAATACCTCAAGAGCTGCGCTCTAATTTCGCATTGCAGAGATTTGTAAACGTTTTTCATTTTTTAATAAAATTATACCTATCCTGAAACCCATCTAGGTAAGGGAATCAAGCCTCCTACCATCTAACAAATAAAACCTAACACAAACATTATATTTATTTTTAGTTTTATTACAAGTATCCTACGGGGGTTTCCACACTTCGCTAGCACATTCTAACCTTGCCTTAACCATATCAATTCCAAAAATTGCATTACGGAGCCTCCACTTTACCATTCAACACACGGCTGTCAATAGACACAGCGGTGAATTAGCGCCGTATTTAGTGCGTCGCCTCGTTCTTTCGATGCGTCAGCCTTTTCTTCCGAACTCCGGCTTCAAGAGAAAGAGAATTCGAGAGTGGACCCGAAATTAAGGATTCGCGCTGTGGTTCCGCCCAGCTACTGTGGCTAGAGTCCACGCACGGCAGAGCACTCAGCCAGACTTCGGCACTATAAATCCTATTTCCGTGCGGACCACAGCTTCTCCTTCTCTCGTTCACTCTGTGCCGCTCCTCCGGGTCTTGGCAATTTGATTGTTACATTATTCTTCTTATTTCGCGCCTTCGATGTTCCAGTATTCTTTCTCGTAACTTTCTTGCCGTTTTGTTCGACCACCTCGAGTTCATTGAGAGGCAAGCATTTTTTTTTCATAATGGTGCTTCTCAATATTTTTTTTTTCACGTAGCGCTGGTCATTGGTAAAGCTTTGCAGTGTAACGCTATCCAACATCGCCCTTACCTACCAGGCAATCAAGTTTGGTTGTGCAGGCAGCGCCATCTTATGCGATAGTTTCGCAACTCTGAGACGGCCCGCGGCCTGAATAATTAAACGGCGTCTTGAGTTGAACCGTCCGAGTGACCCGCCCGCACTGCAACGCCGTGCTCGTTCTGAGTCGTTTGGTTGCATGGCCTATCCATTGTTGCCATTTTCGACCACCAGCAGCGCTGATTATGAGCCGACAGAGACGCCTCCTGTTTAATTCCTTTGGACTGAGAACCGTTCCGATAACTGCCTCCCCGACGCCACCATCTTTTTCTATTGGGCTATGGAACGTGTCTCGATGAAGCGCAGTAGCTCCCTCTTGAGGAATATCTGGCGCTGCGCGTGTGCGCCCATAACCCGGCGACTCAACATTTCTGCCTGGGGGGTACAGACTGATTGCTAAAACAAAACGCGAAGGATATCCTGTTGCGTTTACATTTCTTGATTCGTGATTTGTTCCTCGGCGTTCTTATCTGCTATGGCCGCCATCTTATTGGCTCCAGAAAGCTACTAAGATGTCTCGAGCTCGCCGTGCCCTAAGATCTTGAGCTGCCTCTGAATATGCGGAGCGCAAGGTCGTCTGCTTCTTGCACAGGGCTTACGATGGTGTCAGAACGCCGAGCTCTTATTGGCTGAGACAGTCAGTCGGGGCGGCGAACTACAGGGTGATTTAAGTAGAGGCCAGGCTCTTTAAATCGACTGCAAAATTCGGTTTCTTAACATATCGCGCTACGACTTTGTGCAGCGTTGCCCACAGATGGTGCATTTTTTTGTGTAAAATTTGCAAAGAGCGAATTTACCTGAGGAAAAAGTAAAGAAGGAAAAAGGCTTAGCTCCTATGGAAACGCAGCGACGCCACCGGTCTTCAAACAACACGGCGCCGTTTCGCACGGCAGACAAGAGATGGCGCAAGCGGTCGTGACGCCAGCTGCCGCCAACGAACAAGCATACGACGCCGAGAGCCGGCGTCTTTAGCAGACAAGGAGCTGCAGTTCCTTGTTACCGCGCCTGTTTTTGTTTCTCCGATTGTCGCCGCCTGCGGAACGCGCTCCGCTTTTGAGTCGAAAAGATCGTCTGCTAAAGACGCCGGCTCTCGGCGTCGTATGCTCGTTCGTTGCCGGCGTTCGTTGCGCCATCTCTTGTCTCCCGTGCGAAACGGCGCCGTGTTGTTTGAAGACCGGTGGCGTCGCTGCGTTTCCATAGGAGCTAAGCCTTTTTCTTTCTTTACTTTTACCTCAGGTTAATTCGCTCTTTGCAAATTTTACAAAAAAAATGCACCGTCTGTGGGCAACGCTGCACAAAGTCGTAGCGAGATAGGTTAAGAAACCGAATTTTGCGTTCGATTTAAAGAGCCTGGCCTCTCCTTGAATCACCCAGTATAGAACAATAGAAGGGTGCCCAGCGAATGACGAAGCTCCACACACGAGTACACCAAATTATTGGCATATACGCAGGAACAATAATACATTTAGTTCCTGGTAACATAGCATTATTTAACATGCCATATTGCGTGTTTGTGTGATTCGCTGGAAATCTATTTTATTGTTGGTCTTGATTATATGTGGTTCAAAGTATGTGGGTTCAATAAAATGAACCCAGAAACTTTTTTCTTTTATAAGTGTGGGACTTCAGTTAACTATAGCCGCCATTTTGGCCCGCTTTCCGTAGTCGTTATTCAAACGATTAGTTTTAGCGCTTTCTCTGCGCTGGTCTGGTTACATTTGTGTGAAGACGCTCAACATAATCCTTCGAGAGTTCCACCCTTCCCGCAATACCTTTGATGTCAGAAAGTGTTTGGTGTTTCTCGTAGGTTCCCTCGGCCATCCAGTGAATTTCATCGGGAGGAATGGCGAGCAGCCGGTGAGAATTGCAAAAACCTCGGTAATCGCAGTCGCAGCAAGAAAAATCTGCGGAAGGAAAGTATCGGCGCTGCTTGAAAGTTGAGACACAGTTATTATATAAGGCCTCACACATATTTACCTTTCCTTTCTTTCAATTTTCTTTTTTTTCTATCTGTGCGTTTTTTAGACTCTCTATTCGTTTTTAAACGCATACATTCAGCTAGGCATGCATTGACACTAGTCCTGTTTTGTTTTGTGAAACCCTTATTTTGTTTAAGGAAGGAACCTGTTAGCACTTTACTAAATGAAATCATCGTGCCTCGACAGCACTTCTGAAAGCTTGATATAAGACATTCCCTGAATAAACTAGTGAATGTTTGTAGAACTCTATACACGCCGTGTCATTATGTATAGCTCTTTAATAATGTGCCTTTATGTGCCCAAAAGCACGAAACAACTGCGTGAAAACTTTCAGTCACTCTCAGACTTCCATCGTTCAATGCATAGGTAGGAGGTGTGCAAGAATTTCTGGATAAAGAAAAATAAATAAAAAACGTGAGGCGAAATCAAAGCATGATAATAAAGAGAAGAACGAGGAGTGAAGAGTTCAATATATAATAGAGCATGTAAAAGTTTATTTTTATAAAGTGGTGCATGACAGAAAACCTTTTCTTTTTCTTTCTTTTATATTTTAAAAACGTGCTAAAACCAACTTCGGAAAGGCGCAGTGTAAATTTTTGTTTTCTTTTCTTTCCCCTTTTACGAAGGTATAAATTTGCGTCTCAAAGTTGAGAAGATACGAATTTCAGGAAGTCACAGGAATGAAGGAAGATTCCTCTCAGTGATTAGCACAGATTTAGAGAAAATTTCAAGGGATGTCAAACACAGTGTGAAAAGCAGTTAATCATTATTGTTTAATATTGGCGGAATTGTTCATACCTTAGGGGTTTGTTACTGCAAGCCTTACGGGCTAGCATATGATTAACTGCAGGTCTTCGAACGTTAAATGTAAGATGTAAATTAGATGTTGCCCATGATGTAAGCACCTTTATTTCGCTATACGTTTTCCAGTGGCCATGGTTACTGGCTCCTCGCATGCTACACGTAAAAGCATCATTGGACTTTGTCATAGCGTCAGTGGTGGTTTCTATAATTGCGCCGCGCAGCGATTTTTGCTCACATGTGTTTTATGCGTTGCCTTTGACCTGTGGTACGACAGCGTTTGAAATTTTGCTATTTTTATCTTCCTCGTGATCGCGTTCCGCAACAAAGCAGAGCAGCTTCTGCACGTTTTAAAGTTTAAGACGCGCAAGTTTGTGCTACCCAAAACCAGTGGCTTTTTGCACCGTCCCCTGGGCAACGCAAGAGGCCCATAAAGGTGCCCGGTGGAACTCGAACCCACGGCCATCGATTACGAGGCCGACACTCTTCCACCGCGCCAAAAGAGTAAAGAGTGTGTAGGTGTCAAAGGGGCAGTGGCGAACGCTGAACGACACTGGTCCGCGTTCGAACTCGTTCGATGGGTGAGTAGAGACTAAGGCACCGCATAGCCTCGCACCTACCCACTAATCATTTCAACCAGAGCGTGCTGCTCTGAAATCCCCAGCTCGCTCTCATCTCCTCCTCTTCCTCAGTTCATATCCGTAACACGGATAACAATTAGAAGAAAATAAAATAAAACGAAGTCCGCCAAAAGCCTTAAAGAATGCCCCGAAAGCCTTTTTTGTGTGTGTGTGTGTACACGTGGCTTGCACATGACGTCATTTCCGATGCCCTCCAGAGAAAAGGGAAAGAAGGAGCTCCCCTCTTATCAGGATCCTCCTTTGTGCCTCTCGGATTTGCACAGGCGTCACTATTCTCCTCCCAAAAGATTAACCTGTCACTAAAAGTTCTTACAAAAGCAGCTTCCCTCTCCTCCTTTTACATGGTGTTCAAAAGTATGCGATGTGACGTCGGTGCAAGGAGCCTATACTGGCCGGAGTAATATGGTTTCCCTGTCGCAGACTTTTAAAATTCTGGGAGGAGGACAAAGCGTTTCTCGGGGAACGCTGCGAGGTAAAGGCACCAATCGAGCAGCGTCAAAAGCGCGAGTCGCTAGGCCTTTTCTTGTTTATGATTGGTTCAGAGATGGTAGAACATGTACGGAAACATGACGAACACCATGATGGACCGCTTTTGAAGCTGTCTGATTGACCCGATCGACCCGTAGCGTCGGCCGAGTCTGCACGTAAGGTGAAACAAAGTATAGACTCTTTAAACACGTGCCGGAATACAGCCGCCATTGCTGACCTTCTCTCGCCTTACCGAGATATCGAGTCGCCGAAACGGTCACAAGCCTCCACAAAGGCCAATGCTGGAGAGGACACAACAGAATCTAGAATGGGAATAATCTGGCCTGCTACGGTATCGATGAAGTGGAGTAAATGGAAAAAGAGGAAAACAAAAACTGAAGGTTGGTTGTGGCGGCGACCATGCACAAAAGCGGCGCTGTTACAAACGATGCAGAGGTCAGATTAGGTGCGTTGATGCGCACTTTGATTAGGGTGGTGACATCTGAATATTTTGTTCGGAACGCTTTTGTTCCTTTCTTGATCCGGAGCGCGTGAATGCGTTTCTGCCGGCACGAGCTCTTTCGCATTTAAAGTGATACGGTGGCATGTTTTCACAGGGTATATTTTTCCCCAAGAACACGTGAGCACATCAGCATCGGGCTTTACAAAGAACATTATTACCATAAACAGAAGAGCATTGGAGCTCCCTACAGGTCAGATAAGCTAATATCAACTATAAATTTAAAAAATAAATATTTTAGCTGTTTTGTTTGTGTTTTCTTTTTTCATACCGCCTTTGACGAAAACCATCTTTCTGCAACCCGGTTTTCCGCTCTTCTACGGCTTCGCTGATCTCATTACCGAAATTCTTCGGCACCGTTGTTTGCATCTCGGATCCCGAACGTCGAGAGAAGTTGCCGCAATTCCCGAGAGAGATGAGAACTCTACTTTCATCGTCTTTCGTAAATTAATTCTTCCATCTTGACTTTTCGTGAACTTGCTTTTTAATATTCCTATAGAAAATGATTATTCTTACTTTTATTTGTACCTCTGCCTGTGTTACAAATTCCCTAGCTGAAAAGAAAAAACACAAAAGAAAGAACTGAAGAAAAGAAAAAGAAGAAAAGTGCAATACGAGAGCTAAATATTTGCGCTCCAATCTCTCGCATAACAAAGGGTCGCCATATAAATTCGGTTTTCTTTTTGCTTTTATATTAACTGCTATGATAGGAGTCAGGAAGAGAAAAAAAAGTATTTTAACGGTTTTATTTTTTAATGTTATTTTTTTTTTTTTTGCGACGCTGACTTTGTTTGAGCCCGCAGGTGTATTTGGCAGGAGGAGGTCGCTCTGAGTGTCTCGCGGTTTGATAACCGTGAAATTAGGTTCGTGACGAGCCCCGCGAGACGTTTTAAAATGGTTCTGACTTTTGTTCTGACTAGCTGAATGGGACGCCGGCTGATTTGTTTTTTCACCGTTCATTTTTGTATAAAGATAATACCAGGAGACCTTCGCATCTGATGGAAACATGTTCCTTTTTTTTTTCTTGCCTCGAACAATCCCACGTTACTTCCACATCTTCCCGTAGTAGCGGGAATCCCCGTGTTCCCCGCATTCACATTTAGGCCTAGCTAGGTCAGGCCGTGGGGCGTCGCCATGTGGGGGCGAGTCCCGGATGCCAGGCGAGGCCGTATTGCCTCGTGGATGGCTCTCTCTCGCCGTCCTCGGCTGACTTGTCCCCGACGTGTCCACCCCTCCGACAAGTGGACCTACTAACGCCAACCACGGGCGCGTCCATTTCCCGCAGGCTATTAAAGCCGGCCCAAAACAACAGCCGGGGGCTCTCGTTGGGGGAGGGCCTTGCTCCACAGAGCTCCGTTGTTCTTGAGGTTCTTCCCCTTTCCGTGAACCTGCCTACTACGGCAGCGCGGTGTCCGGCCGGCGTGTTTCCGATTGCCTGGACGCCCAGCACGGCGAGAGAAAAAAGGGGGAGAGGAGGACACCCTAGCAACGATAGACATGCTAGCAACGGCGTTCACGTCGGTTTGTCGGATTGGTTGCTCGCCAACGCGCGGAAACTTGGATTTCGGATTCGTACACTGCGTGTATCACCGGAGAGCTCGTTAACCCCCCCCCTCCACTCCCCTCTTCCCCCCCCCCCCCCCCGGCCTGCGGTCAAGCCGCTTCGCGACGACAGCATGCGGGTGCTAATTATAAAACTATTAATCCACTTGATCTCCCCACCTCCCCCCGTACACGACGCTTCGCGGCGTCCAGCCGGCAACCCAAGCCCCGCTGTCCCCCATTCACCTCAGGAAAGGGAGTCCATTACCATTTACTTGAGGGAGGTTTCGTCGACAACATTTGTTTTTTTCAGTGTCAATCGTAAAAAAGAAATGTCGTAAATATCGCCAAATGACTCGACAAAACAAACTGTCGGAGAGAAAAAAAAAAGACAAAAATGTAAGCACAGATTGGGGATTGAACCGGGGTCCGAAGCGTATGAGGCAAACGCATTACTACTAAGCTACGCTGCCGTTTCGGAAACCCGTTTTAACCACTTCCTATGTTGACCGCGGCAGCGTCTATCTCGTGACGACTTGAAGTTGCGTCTATCTCCCCGAGCCAGCCAATCCGGCGTGAGCGCCGTTAATTGAGGCGTCTATCACTGCAGGGTGTCCTCCTCTCCCCCTTTTTTTCTTCCTCGCCCCATTGGGGGTCCAGACAACCGGATACACGCGTCCGGTCGACGATCCAATCACACTAAAGCAGCGTCGATACTTCGGGGACATTATTTAGTCCAAAGCGCGTTAGAGCTTGAGTCATTAAACACGTCCTTCTACGGCCCCCCAATCGTACTGTGTTTCTACCTGGTAAAACCCGTAGGGGAAACACGCAAAGGTATTTTTAATAAATCTTCTAATATCAGTTCCAGGCACAAGAAAGCACCGGGTTATATCGAGAAAAAAATCTGTTTTATGGCGTGGATTTATAAACAACCGATTGTAGAATACTGAAACTACGTTAGAATGCCACGCTAGGGGTTGCGATAAAATGGGAAAGTTTGGTCACATGACGTTACCTAGAACAAAAGATACAAAATACAAATAACATTTCTCTATGGGCCGACGTCCACCTAAACCAATATTTATCAACCAGAAATTTGAGATTACGGGCGCCTATAATTGAAAAACTTGTGAGCCAGAAATAAAACAATGTCTTTTTAACCGATAAGCTTTTTTTATTATCTGAAGTTAATGCTACAGGTGCCCTCGATGTAATATTTCGGTTTGATGATCACTAGCCTCCGATAAACATTTTTTTTAGAGAAATTGTGTTTTTATTGTGTCAATTTTGATTCAGGTGACATCACGTTCTCAGACTTTAGAGTTTTATCACCACCGCTACCGTCACATTCTCGCGGTATTTCAGCTTTCTGCGACGCGCAATTTATTTATACGACCAAGAAAAAACAGTTTTTTTTCTTGATTTAGTTCTGCATTTTTACAAGCCTGTATATGCAATTGCCACGCTGCAATAAACAAAAAAAAGATAGAGGAAGGAGTGCTTTAGCAACGGCCCATGAAAGTCGATATGGACAGGCAGACCCTTTTTTCTCAAAACCTGCGCAGCGTTGTAAAATAGGCGGGCGAATGGTAGTGAGTTCTACTATGTGCTAGAGTTACACGAGTGCTTCATTTATGCGAATTATTCTGTGTTTGTGTCCTTCGTGTCGCCTTTCATAGCTTTCAGCGATGAGATATAAATATCGCGTGAGTCCATAAGATATTCGCACCCATCGCAATATCGGAGAGACGTGAGTAGATCCCGATGGGATAAAAAAGCGAGCAGATAATTTTCACCATTAAGTACACAGCTTGAGAAAATTAAAGTAAATATCTCAAAATGTATTTATATCGAGCGAGTTTTTTTTTTTTCAATATTACTGAGTCCCATATTTGTAGCGGCTGTGTAGACAGTGTGGCTTAGGAAAATATTAAGCCAAATTTATTGAGCTTTTAACTTTGAGCAATGATCAGCCTTTGGCTGTAAGGGCGATCTGTTTCGGTCATTTTTTTGACACTGATCAATAATTACTCATTATTTTCCTATTTCTGAAAGACTTTTTTGACATTATACAAGCCTAATGGGCCATTATACTTGTTTATCTTCCTGAAAAATAACAGATTTCCTGGACATTTTTGTTTTTTCCAAGAGAAAGATCATTGCTTGATACAAGAATGCTGCTAGATTTGTGATTCATGCAGTACACATAATATAAAATAAGGCTCAGATTTTGCTCTTTTTTATATTATATTCCGACAGTTTGTGGATGATAAAACTGTTCCTGCTCAGCGGCAAACCAAACAAGGAGGCCGTGTTTTGGGGAAAAATCGTGATGGTAACAGGGGGCAGTAGTTTCCATACCAGTATTTTACTTCTGGTATCCGTTCTTCCATAGAGGAAGAGTCTCCTATAGTTGCTGAGAGTTGAGAAATGCAGTGCTTCGGACGCATTATGTTCACGCGTCTTTCTCCGCGGTCCTTTCTCGGACGTTCTTATCGGAAAATTCCGAAGCCTTATCGGCTGCGAAACGTTAATAAGATGCAAAGGACACGCCACACTTCATGTTTTTTAGTTGTGAATGACCATATAACCGGTGAACAATCTCAGTTGTCGTCAGAAAGGGAGGCTAGAAGTTACGAACCCCATTTCCCCTTTTCCTCAAAGAGGCGACTGAAAAAAAAACAACAAAGTATGCTGCCTCGCACACAACGGACATTACGTCCGGCTTCGTCGGCACACTGCAGCAGGCGACACACAGAGACAGACTTCCACATAGTACTTCCGAATTCCCCAGGAGGCGAGAATTCGGCCATGTCCCCTCTTCCTCGGGAGCCTGGCGGTCATCGTCTTGGCAGGGCGTTCCCTCATTCCATGCAGCGCGGCTGGACCCCAAATTTCATCGCCAGCCGCTCCATTGATTCATAGCGTGGGCGAGAAGGAAGCGAGGCTTGGGTTCTCCCAAGGGGCTCAGACTCGCGCTGGCGTTTCCCTCTTTCACTTCCGGGAATGGGCATCTTCGATGGCAGAGATTCTCGAGTCCGCGTCGCGTGGACTTGGCCCGTGCCGGCGCGCTTCGGGCGACGCCGCGGCGGAAAAGGACGCTGCGTCGGCGGAGGGAGGAAAAGGTCCTCACCCGAGGATGAAAGGGGAGATCCGGCGAAAATTCCCCCGAAGAGACCGGGTTAAACGAAAATCGATTTCCAGAAACTGGAAGGGAGAAAAAATAAAATGGAAGAAAGAGAGTGCTGAGAGAAATTCAGCTCAGAGACACCCTCACACCACCATCCGTTTTTGTTTGTTCACGCTGTCTACCTCCCCCCCCCCCCTCCCCGCTCCTTCCCGCACCCACACGCAGTTCACATGTTTTCTCTTTGGGTTAGTATTGTTTATTTTTTAGATAGTCTAGCAGCTTCCTCTATAGTGTTGTCGTTCTAACGTTTCTACCGTGTATTAGTAGACTCTCTTTTCGGGATTGTGCTTGTTTATGTGTGCATTTATCCGGGAGTAAATATATTTTGTGCGGTGTGTATGCGTGCTTCGTGGTCGCGTAGCTCGGGTGTTTCGCACTGTGTGTGTGGTAAGGAGGGTATTTTGCTTATGTTCCGGTTTTTGACAAACCCCGCAAGCTTTGGGTTTGTGGTGCGGTGGCGGTAATGTCTGGAACTAGGTGTGTGCGAGCATCGCAAAAGTGAAAATGTGAAACTATAATTGAGTTTGGAGTTGGGAAAGAAGGGTCTGGTTAGGTCGAGCTATCTGCTTTGTTTCAGAGTGTTCTTCAATTAGATTGGTTAGCCATGTTTCTTTTGAGTTGGGTAGGTAGTGGCATTAAGCTCTACCTGTATGTATAAAACGGCAGATATTGTTGAAACTGAATGGGAGATAGTGTTGTAGTGAGGGTGCGAATAGAACAGAGAAACGGATGAACTATTATAAAAGTCATCGTTGAGAGTAATCATTCTTTACCGTTTAGTATCCGAGAGCGATTATGAAGCGTTGATAGGATGTCACACTGACAAAAAATAGAGGTAAATGAAGGGTTTAAAACTAGTCAAATGTGATTGTCGCTTACATGGTACAACACACACGCAAGGTCATGCTTGAACGAAGAAGACTTGCCGAAACCATCCAGCTATGAGACTAAGTTTGGCATTGATATTTAAACGCAAATTATGAGCGACTGCTTTACTTGGAGGGAATCAAAACGGAAGGTGTTTTTTAGCTCCGTTTTATCAATGGTCTGGCATATTACGCGGAAAATTGAATGTAACAAGATATTGGCATTGGGTTGCATTTTAATAAATCATATGAAATTTCAATCACTCAGGCAAAATCCAGTGTAACTTTGTTACATGCCGTAGCGGTTCCTATCCTGTGCGAAGCGGAATTGTTTTAGCGGTAATTAAAATTGGGAGCGTTAACCCTATACTTTGTCTCATCTTAATTGCAAGCCTGGATGAAAGCGAGTTGCAGTGGAAACGAAAAAGCAGAATATAAAAACGCAATGTCACGACGCATTCTTCGCACCTCATTGTATCAGTTGGCAATAAAACACGCCTAGAAACACAAGAAATGTCGTGACCTAGCTCTTTTCGAGAAGTCTGATTGGCCCCATTGGCTCGCAGCTTTGGTGTCGCTCGAACTTAAGTGCAAATAATCAAGATCCAGGGTAAAGTACGCAAAGTAATATTGTATATTTATATGAATAGCCGTTACGAAGCGAAGCTATGAAGAGTTTGTGGGCGCATAAGTAGGTGACGTCAGTGTACACAAACGTTCCTTTGGTGACCTGACGAGCCCCGACCGGCGCATGTGCCCCAGCGGCGGTTATGCAAAATTAGCTTCGAACAAGATTTCTACTAGTCGGTCACATAACGTGGCCAATGTTGATGATTCTTTTGATGAATAAAAACAAAGAGCTCCAACGTTCTTTTTTTTCTTTAGATCCGTTTAAAGCGCAAGAACGAAACGGCCAAATTTGCAGAGAAATATAAGCGTGAATGGGAGCGTGCGATACCTAAAGAGGGCGCGCCCCTCAGCTTCAGCAGCTGTATGGCGGCGTTCCCAGCAACGGCGTCGGCACGACACCGTGTAGAGACACACCGCCCGCTCTGAGCTCTTCTTGGTGCGTTTACACTTGCAAATCCGCTAGAAATTCCGCCCATATTGTGACGCTGAGCATCAAATCCCGATGGAAATAGCGGCGGTGAGCGGGATCGGTCCCATATTTTGACGCCGGGCGTCACAACGATCGGCGGAAATTTCAGCGGTAAGCGGCATCGGCCCGAGAGCTATTCTTGCCGCTGAGCGATGCGTTTCACCGGCCGTAAGCCAATCAGCGCTAACCGGAAGTTACGGTATTACCTCGCGTTCTTCCAGCTTGTTTTTGGTAATGGCGTCGACCGTGTGTAGCATTGCTGGAATGACCAACAAAAAGCAACCAAACCAAAGGTATCGACCTGTATCGCAACACTGATTGATACAGTCAAAAACTACCCATGCCTTTACGACTTGAAGGATGATTAGTATAAGGGCTCAAAATACACGAAATTGCTGTGGGACAACCTGACCGAAGGTTTCAGACCATATGTGACAGGCGCGCATATATTTTGAAACCCTCGTCATTCCCCAGAGTAATCGTGACAGCGTTGAAACTGGAGTGTGGTGTAAAATTATACGATATCGCGGTAAAGTACACTTTACAGCACATGTCGCGAATTGCTTGCTAGCCCCACACGCGACCCCGAAGCCTGTTACACATATACACGATTGTAAGCCAATTAGAAAGTTGACATTACCCCCCTGGTGTGGCTAAGCGCGTACAATATCAGGCCTGCCAAACCATAACCTCCTCTATACTGACAAAGGCTGGCAGATCGCCACGAGACGCGGTCGCCGAAATTGAAAGGGTAGAGCGGCAGACAACGACCGAGAGTATACCACGTGGCGGGCGCCCCGCTGCGGCGATACGCCGAAACACACTTCTCCCGAGCGATGTAATGTCCGCTCGTGCTCCTCGATTTCCTCGCGCTACCGCTTCTTTTCTCGCCGGGTTTGAAAACAACGTTTTGAGTTCTCGCCGCTGCAAAAGCTGTGCGGTGACGACCAGGTTCCCCGAGAAATGCTCTGAGCTACCAGATGCTCGCGCTCCAAATCTGCGACCGGGCACTGTATGGCTTAGTCGCCAAACTGCCAGGCTTTGTGAGTATAGTGGAGGCTATAGCCAAAGCTACCTTGACACGCCCGCTGCTCGTGCTAGCACCCTGGCTCACCAGTCGGATCGCTTTGCTTGCAATCGTGTATTCTCCTCAAGATCAAGATTAAAAAGTATGGAGGCGGGCTTTGGTTTGTTAATGGTTTTTTATGCACCACGTGATAATTATCTGGTGTCCAGAAAACTCTATTTGTATTTTACTTTAAAATATATGAAAATCGAAAAGCAAGACACAAGAAAGATAAGAGGAGAACAAGCCCTAGCCCTCAAATGAACAGAAATAAAACATGCGTCATCTATTCAAACTTGCTCTCCTAACTTGATTGTACTTTCTGTTTGTTTGTCAATATTTTTTATGTATTTTGAAGGGCAAAGCGAATTGAGAATCAGCCCTGTGCCTGTGTTTGTCTCCTCCTTGTTTTTTAGTCTTCCTGGCTGTATTTATTTTAATAAACGTGCTTCCCCTTACCCAACAAATGTATATGATGAGAACATGAATTTTATATAAAAAAAGTTAAAAAAGCCTTGCTGCGCATTTCCGGCCAGATGTCACATCATTTTGTCTTGTCCCGGCACGTTCCCAGCCCAAATAAACTAGCGAAACAGCTTACTCCTCATTGAATAGGCTACGCTGGAGATAAAAAAAATATATGTAAATAATTCGAGATCGTACTTTGAGATCGTTCAACAGTCATTGCTAAAAACTAGAAGGTGATGGATAACACAATTATTTTTTTAAAGAAAAAGTGTTCAGGCCAGTGATAAATGGCTACAGAATGATATATACTCCCCAATATTACCCTGCATTAAACATGTTTTTATGCAATCAACATAAACCTGACTTCTATCACTGTTCCTCACTTCAGAGTAAAATATATTGTATACCTTGACCCTTGTTTCAGCAGTGCTGTAAAAATATAAGCTTGGAATTCGGGCACCCGGTTGCGGATGGTTTTGCCTGAACAGTTAATTGCTGTCATACATGTACCGTATTTACTCCAGTAATATCCGCACTATTTATAAACAAGGCCCTCGCTTCTACTTTTCCGCAAAGCACATATACAGTCAAACATCGCGTTGCACATTAATAACATAGCAAATAACCAGATTGAGAACACGATTCTCCATACAAATGCAATCTTCATAGACGGTATCTTCGAGCGAAGACTATCTCTGTCCTGTAAACCGCTGGAGTCAGGCTGTCGAGCGCGGTGATTGGCGATCCGCGTATTCCGCGGAAAAACGAACCCTCAGGTTTTCTTCATAAACAGTGCGGCTGTTACTCGAGTAAATATGGTATTAGCATTTTCCATGGAACCTATATCACACTGTTGTGCTGTTGTCTTCAAATGCAAAGTCTGTCCCACATATTGTGCATGCTTGGCAGCGCATCTGAGATAAAGTACAATCTGACACGGTATTGGATCCCGCGTGTCGGGAGTGATGGGGCTTTGAAACCATGTCTCCACTTTTTTGATGGGATGGGCCGACGAGGCTCAGAGAGAGTCAAAGTGCGCGGAGGCATCACGAGGAACCTGTAACAAACACGTACACACACAAACATTAGACAGTAGACTAGGTACAACGCAAGTGGTAGATGAGGAATTACTATTTTTTTTCTCGTATAAACTACGCGATCGCAGCAGTTACAGGATTGAGCGCAACACTTTGAGCGTCATTCGAGCCAAACATGTTCGTGCTCGTAGCAGAAGCTTTTCTCACACTCTTGGTGAAACAAAGCTAGTGAACATTTACACATATTGTTGCAATGTAGCTGACCCAAAAGAACAAAGACGTTGACACTGAATGGGCGAATGGCACGTGCCGACACTATTTGAAGTGATCCGATCATGAACCACATACAAAAATAAACATTTTTTCTAAATTTGTTGCAATAGTATGAATTCACATTCTCTCTGTATTGCTCCACGTTACTTGAGCGGAGACGAGAAAGGAGGCAGATCGCCTGTCCTGTCCAGTTGTGGTCCTGCAGGCATGGCCGAATTCACCACCGCCGACGGCGCCGCTGCTTTTTGGTAGCGAGGTGCTCTCCTTGCTGCATCGCAAGCAGGGCGGGCGAGAGAATAATCGTTCCGACCTATTCGTCGTTCAAGCAGTCGCCCTGGTTCATCTTGTTTGCAATGTTGACACCTTGCGCAACGCCGCGTAAACAAAATCAGCAACTACGAACCTCAACACAGTCACCTGCTCAGACAAGAGCAGCCGACCTGATGTCGCGCATTGACGTCATGACCAATGAAAGAGAAGCTTCGAAAACCACGAAGAAAACTGCCGCCGCTGCCGCCGCTTGAAATATATGTGAAACCTCCTGCTCATCGCCGCCACTTCCACGAGCGAATTCGCTTCGGAGGAAGTGTTTTTCAACGCAGGTGTAAACGTACGATAAAGCGCCCGCTGTAACGGCATGGACGCGCCTGCGCCTTTCCACGGCCGCATCTTTCGCGATCTTGCAGCTGAGTAAAAGACTCGCAATTTCCCATTCGAAAACCTAAAAGATGCGGCTGTAAGAGCCAACATAGTTGGCACACCTTGCAAAAATCAAATTCAAAACGTATATATAACTGAAATTGAGCTCGTGGACGTAGTTTCTTTAGAAGTCTTATATCCATTTCTTTAGAGCTACAATCAGAGGTGGAAAACTATTAAAAATATAGCAAAACAGGCGGCCGTTCTTTTCCTACGTACAGTATGTTTCTCGACTGCGCACTCGTATGCGAGTGGGAAACCAGGTGGTAAATATTCACATATTTTTTTTAATGTATTAAATATCGCTACTAGCTTGCTCATATCGCCAGTCTGCTCATGGTTCTGAGCGTTTTTTACATTCAGCAAGCCACCCGGCACCGAGCTCATAGACCAGTTTGCATACGACAAACAGGCTGGTATGAGACACGGGAAATAGGCGGCCTCCAATTTTGCTTCTCTTTTAATATTTTTCTACCTTTGGTTTGAGATTTGAAAGACATAAATAAATAAATAAATAATTCTTGCAAAACTAACTTTGGGTGCCCAATTTCAGGTATGTACTATCGGGTTCGATTGAAATGCGACAAATTACTTAGCTTCCAGCGCAACACCGGCGCGGCGTGCGAGCTTGGGTTTTGCTGGGCGAGATTTAAACACATCAGAGTAGGACAAATGCACTCCCAGCGCTCCACTTTCCAACCCGCAGCTTCGTCAGTTTCCAGATGCCTCGAGGAGGTGCAGCATCTCTCAACGGCCACAGGCTCCAGTGTTCGCGTTTCATTGGAACCCGGTAGTACGTTTGAAATTGAAATTTCCCAAGACGTGCTAAATGTGTTGGTCCTTACGTTCACACCCTGCATATACCAGCGTCCGGCTTTGCTCGGTCTGAGTTCTCACGCCATTCGGACCGCATGAGTTTCTCTGAGCTCCGATTCAATCTTGTCACCGCAGTTGTCTGCGGCAGCGAAGTCAACACCCCCCCGCTCCCCCCCCCGCCCCTATCGGTTTTATTTATCTCTGCTGGAATATGCCTCTACGAAAGGCCTGCGTGTTCGAGGGCCCGGAAACCGCTACTGTAAAATATTCACCAGTGCCAGTGGTGGATATATCTGCACAAGAAGATTTTTCTGCTCCTCTTTTTTTGCCAGATTGCTCTTCGCTCAGTTGTGGACAAAACAGACGCACTGCGAATGAAATAAAGCGCGAAACACATGTACGACGAAACCGTCCGATCCGACGTCCGACCACGCAATACGACGGTCGGAGGCGAGGGTTTTCAACGCTCTCCGGTGCTACGAAAACCCTCTCCCCCCAAGGTCATTCCGGAAGTACGCACGTCGGATTGGACGGTTTCGTCGTACATGTGTTTCGCGCTTAATCACGGCTGTTTTCACTCGCGCATGGGGGGGGGGGGGGGATCAGTCTTCTTAATTTGCTGGTCTCGTGTATAAAAATAAAAGAGTTAGCGCCGACTTTGGCCCCGAATGTTATGTGTAAAGTTGTACTCAGGCAACGTCAAACCTTCCCTCCCCTTCTCCAAAAAAGGAAACAATTGTGAAACTTGTTGTATGCTTATCAGCCGTTACCCGATTACAGACGGGACTAAAAGAAGGTGCCTGTAAGTGTATGTTGGGAACTTCTCCTGCGAAATTGATGACATGTGCCAGAATTCAAAGCTGCCACAACAGATTCGCTCGAAAGTACGCACCAGTGCACTGCTCACAGCGCGTCTGCCAGTCAGAACACGATGTCATTTAAGCAAGTTTGAAAAGAAAAGTGCCGAAATTTGGAAATACTTGAATATAGACAATTCTATTATTCATACCAGGACAAAGCCTAAATACCTCCGGTCCAGGTATTAAAAATACCTGCAAAACTCTTCTTCGCAGTCACCAACTTGCGTATATGTTGTAACACACAAGGTGCTTCAAGTTTTGATCATACGATGCGAGACACACCTAGAAAGTAATTTACACATTAAAAATAAATATTTACGCAACGGTATTTGTCAAAGTTTTAGTTTAGCTAAAATTTGCCTATATTAATTGATGGTTCTACGCTATAGCTTTCACTGACGAGTTATCGTTCATATAGTGGCACAAGCTTTCGGATACCCTCATCATTGAAGTCTGCGCCTTAGTCTTGAACCAACATCTTTTGCATCCACCGTAAATTTAATTTTTGCGTCCGAAATCTTTTCTAAAACCTTTGATAAATAATATACGAAAACTTCCAAAATAAATGTTTCAAGATCAGAAGTTATAAAGCTCAACTTCTTCTGCACTATTTATTTCGATAACTTTAGTGACCAAAAAACGTCTACCGCTCCACAATGCATCCCGGAACACAGTGCCGCAATTCATAAAATTTTAAACTGAATTCCACGCCATTACTTCCTTCCTTCTGTTTTGTCGATTGAAAACCTGTCGGAGGACTTTTAATGATGCGCGTGATCTGCCTTTTGTCGCATCAACATTTATTTTGAGGAGGCGGACTTCGTAATTGGCTTGTTGTTCTATTGACATAAACAGAAATAATGCGCGAAAAATGAAATAAAACAAAAGGATACATCACAAACTGCAAAAATAGTGAGCCTCGCGAAACTGCATTGGGACGCATATGCGCATGCGCGACTCAGAAGTCTCTCGGGAGATGAATACCCGAAAGTAACGATGGCTCGTCTGTCGTACGTCTCTTCTTTCGTCCCTGTGTGTTTATTTCTTTGTTAATTTGTTGTGTATGTTTTTATCATTTTCGTCAGTTTTTGGCAGTTAAAGAAACGCAGGGCCTATGTTGTCACCAGTCTCTTATTATCGCTTTGCAGCCAATGAGATTGCAACATCAGTCCATAAGAGCTGCCAGTCATAGCCTCCTCTATCCTGACAAAGTCTGGCAGTTCGACGACGGAGCCATGAGTGCCCTGTGGCAAATTTGGAGCCCGAGGGTCTGGTGGCACAAAGCATCAAATAGCCTTTTCTCGGGGAACCTGGACGTCAGCGCACAGCTTTTGCGGCGGCGAGGTCCCGAAGCACACTTGTTCGCTCGGGAGGAGTGTGTTTTGGCGTCTCGCCGCAGCGGGGCGCCAGTCAAGTGGCTCTCCAATCATCCGTTGTCTGCCGCTCCACGTTTTCTGTTTCGGCGGCCGCTTCTCGTGGCGACCTGGCAGGCTTTGTCAGTATAGAGGAGGCCATGTCCTAATGAACAAATTACGAAGCAATAATTGCATAATCCCCACCCTTCTTTTCTCAAGAACTTAGTGACTTCGCTGGTTTTTGTTTTTCTTTTCTTCCTCTTATTCCTCTTAACCGTTTCTTAATATTTGTTTTCTTAATGCACGCCATATTTTGTCTTTATTTATTTCGATATGGGTTTCTTACATCTTTTACTTTGATTTCGTTTTCGTGCTTTTTTATTTACTGAAGTTTTCATATTTTCCTTTTTTACGCTTCTCTTCAACGGACACTTAGGATATTTCCTCCGTGTTCCATGTCGTTATTTTCACTTCGAGTTCGAGCGAAAGCGGAAAAAAAAATACACAAATAAACGAGCAGATGAACGAAGGAACGCATTTTTTATTCGTATCATTAAAGAAAAAAAAGAAAAACAGAATCCCACAGTTGCAAAATAAAGCAAGCACGACTAA
Source organism: Ixodes ricinus (assembly GCA_037355805.1). Taxonomy (NCBI): domain Eukaryota; kingdom Metazoa; phylum Arthropoda; class Arachnida; order Ixodida; family Ixodidae; genus Ixodes; species Ixodes ricinus. Next base: position 151,925 of record JAZHYW010005267.1, on the reverse strand, counting down.
ACAACAAATAACGGTTGCGAAACCGGTACTCTTATCAGCAGCTCTCTTCTAAAGCATCTTAGGGCGTAGGATTTCGTATCTACTAATAAGAAGAAAAAAAAAGAAAAAAAAAAGCCTGTTGAGGCCCTTAAGGCGAAACGAACAAAATTTCACGATTAACAACGAAATGATAAGCCTGATACGGACTTTCTAAGTAAAGAGAAGAAGCAACAAAACAAAACGTGAGTAACAACCCGCGAAACACGTAATCCTAAGGCACCCTAAAAGCTGTCGCTCCTATTTCAGCGACCGGAAAGATTTCGACACTGCCTGCAAGAACCTATAGAATCCTCCAAACGAGAAAGCAAGATGAAAAAAAAATATATATATATATATACCCAATAAAATGAACTAGTTTGTACTCTTTGGCGTTTTTGGCGGCCAGTTTTTTATTAGCCTTTCTTTAATCTATTTTTTGTTCGGGGGATGCGGGCCCGGGATGGCCTTACGGACGTGACTTCACTCGAAACGAGCTCCCACGAAATCCATGCAGCGCCAGAGACAGCGCAATTACCGACGCCGCCCGCAGCAGAGATGCAGGGAAAGGGAATGCGCAATTCCGAGTAGGGAAGACCGGGAAAGTGAAAGAGCGAGCCTGGGAAAGGAAACAAAGTACCAGAAAGAAAGAACGACAGAGAGAGAGAGAGTAAGAGTTAAATGGAAAGAAAGGGTGAAGGAGGAAGTTGATAAGGACGAAAGGGAAGCAGTCAGGAATGGGGAAAGGGGGTCGTGTGTAAGGGACGACGTGTCTGCAACATCAGAAACTACTAGTCCTTCCTCGCGGCCTGAACGCATCGGAGTGCATAGCGTTTTTTGTCTTTATCTCTACTTTTGTTGTTTTTTTTCTCTTTCGGTATCCCAATTTGTCCCGGCTTAGGTTGTCACTTCGAGTCTTACGGAAGCTGCACTCGGCTTCTTCGTGACCGTTTTTCTTGAAAAGGAGCACGCGTTTCAAACTCTCTGAGACGCGGGAGTTGCAAAATGCGAAAATCTAGTTTATGCTCCAACGCTGGTGTTGCCATCGCGTACATGACCGTCGCCTAGACGCGTGGAAACACGGTCTCTAAAGACTTCAGATTTTATTTTTTTTTTACGCCGCTTGTGGTTGCACGTACGCATGCTTTTCGATCTTGTGGGCTTTATTGCGATAATTGTGAATTGAGGTGTTTGAATTTGGCGAAGCTAAGTGCAAACCTTCGTCTCGCGGATATTTTATGAAAGAGTGAAGTTGACGCCGGCTAAAAAAATATTACCTGCTTTCGCAGGTCGCATTTTCAGCCTGAATTTACGTCTTAAATATAATATTGCCTTTGGTCCATATGTCTAAAGATACATTAAAACTGTCGTGTTAATTTACAAGGAAAAGGTATTGAAACGCCAGCAGTGCCTGAGATTGGTGCATTGAACATATTTATTTGGTACGCCTTTACGTTTGGAGTAGTCTGCTTCAAATCAAAATAACGCATGTACAACACTGAATAACGTTAATTTTTGTTTTACTTTATAGAAACTACTCTTGTACGAAACAGGGGGAAGATAGCGGTTTTCTAGAGGCAACTGCATATCAATAGATTGTCTCTGTACTCTGTATACGACATTATTACACTCATGTAGTCGCAAGGAAAACTAGAATGAGAACTACATTGTCTTATAGTCATAGACATATTCTTTAAAAAAGATGTGCCAAGTCAGTCACGTGCGCGTGTACCACGTAATTATTCACTTCCTGACTTCACAGTAATGTAAACTTTACGCGAGACTGCTCACGCTAATACAAACACAGTCCGCTACAATACGCGCGCGCACGCAGGGGAAAACACACGCATAAATCGGGGAGTGTCCTCACGAACACAGCAGGTGCTTGTTTGCGGAAAGGGGACAAAAAGAGATCGCCGATAAAGCCCGGCCGGACGCAACTTTAGAGCCGGCAGTATTTACACGCAGCAGTGGTATACATAGGTGCAAGCAAAGGGACACGCGTCCTGCGACCCGAGTTCTACGTGGACATTTATATTAAAATGTCAGACGTCGCGGTGCAGCCTTCCTGAAAGAAAGCATTTGGAGCGACTACCCTTAGAAAGCACCCCTTTGCGTTTTCTTTTTTTTTCAATCTGTTTACTTGCTGCGATGCTAAACACAAGGCCCCGGCGCGCAGCGTAGAGCCTGACTCGCTGCTTACAAACAAGTCAGCGTTTGTCCACGCCGGGTCCGTGCACTGCGCCTGCGCAGAAAACCAGCTCTTTGTGAGAAGGAAAGCCCGTGTGCACACGTCGTGTCGTCAGTATCGCGTGTAGGTGTATAGACACAAGTGTATACGTAAATAAAACAGATGCGAAAGTTGGACTGCACACACACCGGGCATAAAGAAAGTCACATGGTTCGCCAGTTCCGGCGAACCGGCCGGTAGAATAACATTGGGATTGGGGGGGGGGGGTACCTTTCATAGATCGCTTTCCGCGTATACGGGGCCCTGCTGGGGGTGCGTGCTACGACCGTGCTCCAACGAATGGGCCGAGCTCCGGCTCGGAACCAACGCAAATTCTCTCACGTGCGATGCACGAAAAGTTTCTAATGCCGGCTCGTCGCCCCCGCGCATGCGGTCGTGCTGGTTGGTCCTGCCCTTTCGGAGGCCCTCTTTTTCTCGCGGGCTCCGACGCGAACGAGGTGGTGAGTGAGCGGGTCCCTTTCTGCGACAGTTGGCTAATAACACCTCGGCAAGAGCGCAGTCAGCGAACGTAACGCCGAGCGAAGGTACACCAGCCTCCCAGAAGAACGGCACGAGCAGCCAGCCAGAACGAACTGACGCGACACGCCAAAAAGCGAGCAACAGCCACCCGCTTCAAATGCGATGTCGTCGTCAACGACGTCATCTGTACGCAGTCTTTCACGCGTGTCTTGATGAAAAGATGTATACATACATATTCATGAAATGATAAGGGACAAGGAACCGGCAAGATTGCAAAAGAAAAAATAAATCAACAGGAGCCGAGGAAGCGTTGGAGAAGACAAAGGCGACAAATATAGTCAGCGGGAAAAGTAGCCGTTTCCTCGTTACAAAAGAGACAGAATGTCGGAGGCGAGGCCATAGAAGCACAAAAAAAGGAAACGAAGGAACAGAGCTCGGAATTGGGGGAACAGACGAGCTTCCCGCGTGTAGTGAAGGGGCCGGGAGGGCGCGCAGTGTACGAAGGAAATGGCTTTGCGAGACGAGAAACTGTCCGGACTTTAGTTTTCGCCCGGGATCCGCGGTAGTAAATACGGGTGACGGGGACAACCCCCGGAGTCTGTCCAAGGCACGCAGAGGTGTGAAAAGAAGTGGAAGGAAGCAGGGCACAATATCGGCGAAACAAAAGGGAGACTGCTACATTGAGCAGTGCCGGGAAGACACCGTCGGAGCGCGGGTGTTTTTGTTTTATATCTGGAGTGTCACCGGTCGTTTTCTGCCCGAGGCTTTGCCGTATTTTGGCAACGAGCTCCCCTGTTACTTTCTGGCGAATTATTGTCACGCAAGGGCCCAGCTGCACTGCTATAGAGTATACTGTGCGCCACTCTTTCTTGACATGAAAAAGAAAAAAATGGTTAGCTGGGTGTTTGTTCTAACTGTCTTTAGGTGAGCTCTTCTAGTAAAAAAAAAAAAACGGATAGGAATATTTTATATGATACGAAATTAATTCAAGTAAAAGTTCAAAAGTAATTAAAAAAAAACGCCAAGGCCCATTCTTTTTACATACACAAATATAAAAAAACACTGACAAGGTGTTTATAGTTTCCGGAAAGTTTATTGAAAATAAGTGCACGACGGAATATCCATCCAAAATGAAATCATGGACGAATATGTTGTGTTTTTTTGTGCACAAAACCCGCAAATCAAAAATCGCATGATTTGTACTTTTTTCACGGGGTCACATGCCACGGTGACGGATGCACGAAATTGTTTCGAAGCTGCATGCCAGCTAAGACACTTATGCAGTAACACGAATAGTACAAACTATCAATCCATATTCTTATGGCCACTAAGAACCCATATGGGCGAAGATGAAAAAAAAATTTAATTATTTTTGTAGACGTTTACGCAGATATGAGCACGTTTGTTGAGAAAAGAAGTAATGAATTAATACTACAAGTCACTGAGCCTAAATATATTTAATTACATTAACTTTTTACTTTCTTCATTATGCAGTTTATTAGTCAGTTCATTACGCTATATTTCGACTTTCGAAATACGTTGCCGAGATATTTCTTATGAAATAAATGGCCACTAACGGGATGTTGTCAAAAGCGTATTGCAACATTATTTCTAAATTCACACCTCCCATAATTCATAGGGTTCGTTTTCAAATTGTTTGGTCAGCCTCCTTTATACTCGCAAAGCGTGGTAGTTCGACGACGAAGCCATAGAGTGCTAGGTCACAGATTGGGAACGAGAGTATCTGGTATCACAGCGCATCAAATAGCCATTTCTCGGGGAACCTGGACGTGAGCGCACAGCTTTTACAGCCGCGAGGACCCGAAACACACTTGTTCGCTCGGGAGCAGTGTGTTTCGGCGTCTCGCCGCAGCGGGGCGCCAATCACGTGGCTTCTCACGAGGCCACAGAAAGAGATCGGTGGCTAGAGGGAATGCAGACAAAGACGGCTCTGGAAAGCTTTAGATTAAACAAAACAGTTATTGCCAAAGAAAGCATTTATGACAATTCTAGGGGAAGCTCATTGTTGTTTGAGGCAAGGACAGCTGTTTTGCGAACCAGAACATACAGAGCGAAGTACCAGGAAATGGATACAGTGTGCGCTGCTTGTGGAGAGGTGGACGAGACGGCTGAGCGCTTGATACTCTACTGTAAAGGGCTTCACCCTATGCCTACCGAAGACAACGTAGATTTAATAAAGTCATTGGGTTTTAGAGAGAGCGAAGGAAAAGTGGATTTCAAGACAGTTTAGATTACCAAGCAAAGATTAAGTGAATGGTGGCAGAAAGCACGAGAAAACTAGGTATTTTCTTATTAACAGGTGGCAAGGGGGTTTGATAGCCTCACTTTCTGTTCAGTGCGGAGTGAATATAGTTTTCACATTTAAATATCCTAAGCTTAAATGGTACGACAAAATGGCTAGGTGGCGTAATCTACCGCCCGATCCAAAGGGCTCAGCCGTATTCATCCATCCATCCATCCATCATCTCCATCCGTAGTCTGCCCCTCCACCTTTTTAATTTCGGCGGCCGCACCTCGTGGCGATCTGCCAAGCTTTGTCAGAATATAGGAGACAATAGTTTTGTGCAGTCGCGAAAGACGCTGGGACGCCGGGGCCCAGGTATGATACTGCTTTCGATTAGTCTGGTTCCCGCGCGGGTGAAAAATTGTTTAAATGCCATACGCTTGTTCCTATTAACACCCGCGCGCAGTCAAGATAAACATAAAAAAGAAAAACCGACGAAATAAAGACAGTGCAAGGTTTAAGATACATGTGGTAAGCGTCACTTAAAAAAGAGAAGAAAAGTTATGTTCACATTTTGTAAAAATATGGGGCAGAGGTGTGCGGATACCATTTCAAATCGAATTGCGCAGTGTTATCTCTAGCTTTAACACTGTTAAGAAAACCGAGTGAAGTGGTCTTTTGTCCCACTGAGAAGGTTATGGAATGACGCAGTGCATTTGAAATTGAACCGTTATTCACATACCCCTAGTATTAAGTCTTGTATACTCACCCCAAATTCTAGATTATATCAAAAATTAATTATAAAAAAAATGGTGTCACTCTACCCTCATTCAACGTAAGTCAACCACTGTTCCAATCGTTCACGTTTCACGTCGTTGGGTTTCGGGATTGGCATGTCTCCCGCCGGGGCATTTTTTTTCATTGCTAAAAGAAACAATGCCCTTTCCTAACACATTTTGTAGTCACACAAAACGTTAAAAACGTACCCAGAGTGTGTCTCATTGGGTTTACACTTGCTACTTCTTCACTCGTTTCTTGACGTTCTTCTCGCCTAACGCAGCAATCCTAATGGCAGAAGAGTCGTAATACGCTGCTTGGGCCTCGCCACTCGTGGCGGTTCTTAAGACGTTAGTGAGTGTGAATTACATATTCGGAGTGCTGGATTCTCTGAGTCACGTATACCGCAGACGAGCGCGATGCTGACATTCGTGTTTATTCATTGAGATCGCTAGCCCTAACCAAACTCCTCATTTTTTCCCATCACTCGTGTCCACACTGAGACCCGCGTTGGCAACCTATGATAGAAGAAGTTCAAAATTCCACCACTACGTATCGGCTTGATTTTTCAGAAGGGGTGGTTCTGATCAGGCTACATTGTTAACGAAGGAATTGACATTATAAACGATACCTTGTGCTGGGCTGTGTTCCAGCTCGAATTTCTCAACCAAGGGGTCTGACTTACTTGTGCGATTTTTAATAAAATAAGGACTTATAAAGTGCATACAAACGTATGATAAAATATTTTATTTGCCATGCGCAGTTTTCTTCTGTCTGGAACCAAATATTAGTAAGCCTTATATATATAAAGTTTAGCTAATAGATTGTAGACTGACGGAAGGCATGCGGCTGATGACATGTTCTTGCGTTTTTCAGGCAGTAAATATAACTGTAGAAAAACAGCATTGAAGCTTCCTTTTAAAATAGTGAGAGATAAAATGTATGTATAAACGATTGTCAATGCCCCAATGAAAAAAAAAAGAAAACTAAAAAGGTAGTAGTTGTAAATGGTGTCACATTAAATTATACTCTTCACTCCCATGACAGGTGACGTTGATGTGCGACAAAGTTTTCGAGCACCGAAACGTTCACTGCGTTAAGACGTCATAGAATAAACAAAAAGTAATCAACTCTGTCTCAGACGAGTAAAAAACATTACTTTATGACGAAAAAAAAATAAACACATTAGCCAACGAAGGAACCTAAATAAAACCGCCGATGTGCTCCTGTGGAGAAATGACAATATGTTATCGTGTTACTGAACAAGCACGTACATGATTCTGAGTGTTGCCTTACAGTCTTTTTTACAGTTTATTTTGTCACTTCTCTATACGGCAACACAAACAAGTACAGTGCAAATAGTACCCATTGAATTTCCCGTGCGGCTCCTTTCCGAAATGGAGATTTTTTTTATATCTATGAAATAGACGTGTTGTCTTTGGGATTTTTTTTCGTACTTTGAAGACAGCGTGGAACATCAAAAAGTACAAGACAGATGAAGTTTCGACACCTGAGCTGCTGTTTACCCATTGTCAATTCCTTCACGACAACAAACCTCATAGCATCCGCTCTCGACGAAGCCTCAGATTTCAGTTTGCTGGATTTGTTCAGTTGAGTTGGATTTATCACATTTTGAAGACATCGCTGGCAGATTAACTCTGGATTGTTCAAGAAAATCAAGTGCTTGTTTAAAATAATCTAAAAAAACACGTAACCTTATCACTTGCACTTCCTTTTTTAAACTACTTTTATATATGAAAAAGAAGCACAATTTAACGAAAATGGTTGGTTGTTACCTGGTCCCGCTCTATAGTTTACATCTTACTGAAAGAAAGAAGCCTCCATTTAGTTCTAGAATGACCGACGAATGCTCGAAGCCCATGTAGAATCTTTTAATTACTGATGCAAAACATTACTTGAAGTGTTCGAGTATCTTAAATTTATATGAACCTTAAAAAAGTTTTTATGATGTGATTAAAGCTGCACGATGACAATCCTACTGAAAAAGTAATTCTACATAATTTTTCTTTCTTCTTACGTCAACCAGGCAAGCACTCTTTCCTGCGCCAGCACGCCCCAATTTTTTTACGAATATATTATGCCTCATTTTTTAGATTATTTTATTTGACTCTAAAGGTACATTAACGCAAATTGTTTTTACTGAAAGACGCGGATCAAAGACGTCTGAGAAAAATTGTTATAACGCGTTTACAAAAGCATGTTTATCAGCTGAAAGAATCAATTAAATTATGGCCAACTCGATTAATTTAAGGCCTTCACGATGAGGACGGCCTCGTTGTTCGTTTGTTCGTAGTTTGTTTTATGTAGTCTGTTACCGACGCCTACCGAAGAGTGCGCGTTAGTTGCGCCTTGACTGAAGTTTACATCCGCGTAGGGGAAAACACGCAGATCCGTTCATAGCAAAAAACGGCAGTAGGCACGAAGATCAGCTGTGGCCGACGATCGAATGCCGACACCAGTCCTACTGTTTTAGGAGAGCTAAGATTACAAATAACCTTGGGCAGTAAACAACGCCACCAGCTCTCGCATTCTTTCGCACTTGAATACATGTCCGTACACAAATTGTCCCGCAGTGCTATCGGAAAACCGATTAAAGAAAATTACAGTGGGGTGTGCTTAGTGAACAACGAAACTGAGCCAGATTTACCCCCTGAAAATGAGTTCAGCAGTGTGATATGAACATGACATGAGCATAATCGTAGCATGCGAAATTTCATTCTGAGTGGACAAATAGTCGATTTCACATTTAGGTTTACATGTTTTTCCTGACTTGTCTAGGAAATGGTTCCCGCGTAGACTACGATGATTGGCGGTGCTTCGATTATTTCGCTCAAAACTGGACATTCGTTTTTTTTTTTTTAACCATGATTATACATTAACTTTGGAAATTAATGAGTGACCGAGTAGAGTTGCTTTCACAGTCTGAATAATGTTTTATTCGTGGCCCCGTCGACACTTAACAACCCATTGTGACAAAAAACACAAAGCTCTAAAACAAACCCGCTAAAACGAGAGCTGAAGTTGCCATACACAGTCGCTTACATTTCCAGGAGTACCGCGAGCATCGGAAAAGCTACGCGGTGATCCCATTTATATTCTACCTAACTGTCTGTCATGTTTGCTGTATTTTCAGACGGCTATATAAAGGTGTCGATAACAATAAATTCCCGACCATGCTCCGCTCCAAATGTCTTTGTAAAAAATGAGATCGCTCGTTCCCGACGCGTTTCTTAACTGTGTTTCTTAAATTTTCATTGAATATAGCGAGTTTTCCTTTTAGCTAAGTTTATTATTGAAATAATGAAACGAAATTCCTTTTAAGAGCAATTTGAATCACTCGTGGCTTATATTGGCCCATTGAATGCTGAGAACTTGTGGTACGGCGGGAATGCACGAATCCTATCCTAGCATTTTACGGCGCAGCCTCTGCATTAGAGGCATCCAATGATCAGAAACGTTAAAACCCAATCGTGGTGCGTCAAGTTCTGCCATAATCTTCCATCGGCGGTCGCCCTCACGCCGCTAATGTCTTACCAAAAAAAGAACTATACAGTTCCTTGCAACATGAAAATAGCATTAAAGGGTCCTGCCACAGGCGCACATCGTTCCGCTAAACTTTTCATGTGACGAGGCGCAATGGCCACTGGGTGGAGCCGGGGTTTTGTGTCTGCTAATCACCCTCCCCTCCAAAAAAAAAATGACAATGACCGAGACTCCTTCTCTTTCGCGACGTCAAAAAAAAAAGACGCATATTCACCATATTCGAATACAAGTAGAGAATCCGCCAGACAAACGCACTCCCGTACCAGAAACGGCATCGAATTGCTCTGCGGACGAACCAGTAAGGCCACTATTTTTGTGACTAGGGTGACTTCATCTGCGCTTTGATTAGGGTCAAGATATCTGGCCATTTTGTCCTACACGATTTTTTTGTTTGTTCAGAAGCGCGTGACAGAACGTGTCTCTCCACGCGTTTGTGGCGCTGACTCTGCTATGGCGAGATTTTGTTTTCGTCGATTTTTTTGTATTTTACCCGTGAGCGCGTGCTGTCGGCATCGGGGACTACAAAGGGTGGCATCACCCTAAAAAGAAGGAAACTGAGGCACCCTAGTCGTGACGGTTTGATACTCCGTTTCGCCCGACGTCCGTGCGGCCGCAGCTCGTGTTACGAGTTATCCGGGCAAGTCCAAGGCCCCGTGAGTTCCCTGCAACCTCCGATATGAAGCGCCGTGACGCGCGGAAAGCCTAGTCACGTGGTTTACGGAGCTGGATTTTCCTGGGGATGGTGGTCAGCGTCCGCTGCGGCCGGAGGCAAGGTGAAACATTAGTAGAGAAAGCCTAGATTTGAGAGTGCTTCCAACTGCTCGATTCGGTTCACGTGGTTTCTGGCCTACGTTCGCCATACGAGGTGTGACGAAGAGACCAGAGCGTCGGTCGTTTGAAAACGCCACCGCCCTGCTCGGCCTCTCTGTCCTCCATCCCGCTCACCACGGGCCGACGAACAAATGCGCACGTGTAACCAGTCTGCATGAAAGGTGTCTGCGACTGCAAGGCAAAAGCTCTTCGTGGTTTGAGTCGCTCGCTCTGTCGAATCTAGGCTCTCTACACTCACCGACAGCTTAAGAAACGAAGGGCGTGGCCTAATATGGCCATGCTGGTGACATCAGCGCGACGCGCACCTCTGCAGAGGACTATTTGCCCAACGCGGAGGAACGGTAGCTAGCGGTAATGAATGTGCGGAAGAAGCATCATTGCTTAGTTTAACTAAAAGTCCTGAAGCAGCCGACACTACGAGCTAGTGGGACCAATTAAGCTGCCTCAGAAGCGAAAGTCTCTGGGTATTGTTTTGTTTATCACTGGTTCAGACATGGTAGAACAGGTACAGACAAGTGACGAACGCCATGATGGTGCGAGTTTGACCCTGTCTGATCTCATTGATCCGCTCCTAGCGTCGGTTTTGTCTGGACATAAGGTGAAACGAAATATAGTGCATACCTTTCCCTAATTCGTATCTGACTACAGTAACGACGGTACGCAAAGGTGAAAATATTTCATTTTCTACTAAAATGTCGGGACTGCTCTTTTTGCAGGTTAGATCTTCAAAAAGGCTATAGATGCGGGTGTCTCGTCGACTTGGAATTTCCGTACACTTTTTGTCGAGGCGCACAGAGTTTATTATCAAATCTATCCTTCATTCTCTTCATACTTTTCACAATAAGAGAGAAGAAAGAAGGAAAAGCTTCGACGAAACATTTTGTAAACCCAAAACTACCAAAGTGCCGTGAATATTTCTGTGTTGTCAATAATGAAATCATAAAATAAATGGTGCATTAATGGTTGTTACTGCTAAGAATGTGATTTCTATGCAAATAGTCATTCCATTTATATGTTGCTGTTAGAAAGGTTACAAGAGTGATGTTTTCTGATTTTTCCTTTTTGCACTAATCCGCCGTGCTTAGCAGAGATTTCCTATTAGCGGAGCCGTCTGCAGCTGCTTGTTCCGGAACGCGGACCACGGCCCGGGAGTTTGTTTGTTTTTGTAAGTCTGGTAATTTCGCTTTGCATAAAATAAATAGCCACTTTTATTTTTTAGTCGGAAGCACTCTATTAGTAGAATTAAAGAAATACGCACAGCGCAAATCTATAAATACTATGCCACATCTGGACCTCAAGTTTTAAAGTCTTCTTTACATGAAAGGCCAAGATAATTATAGATATATAATCTAAACTAAATGAGTGCAACTGCATTACGTTCTAATTTAATTTGGCATAACCATCGTGCGCGAAGCGAAAAGTGCTCAAACCTGGAATAAGTCTTGTGACTTCTTATTTTTATGCTCATTTTCTTTTTTTTTCCGAACAATTACGAATAAGCGCTTACGAGCTTGTGCTCTGTTTGTCTTTAACATAAATGTTTACTTCAACCCCCCCCCCCCCCACAAAGAAAAACAAAAAAAAACGTGTTTTTTAAGCTGCATTGATTGTCCTAAACGTTTCTATTCTACACAAACCTTCTTTACTATTTGAGTGGAAAAATAGCAGCATCAATATTACAAACCCGAAGGCCCAGAGATTTAGATTTTAGTGCATTTTACTACAGGGGGTCTTATATTACGCTGGACCAATTAGAAGCTTGGCAGCTGGTTATGTCTTGAAGCCAGCGCTCACCGAGGTGGACGTTGAGATTGATTACTAAATCGTTGTTCACAATATGTAGAGATTCTCTTCTAACCGTCTCAAATATTAGGCTGAATATCTCTATTTATTGACATTAGCCACGACTTCCACAGAGTGTTGGCGCGTGCTCCTTTGCCCTCACATCGGAATAATTATCTACTGAATATAGCACGCGGAGATAAAATATATCAGTTTCCGTGTGTAAGGCCTGGGAGAGCGTTCCGCTTTCTCCTGTTTTAATATTTTTATTTATTTATTATCTTAATTTGCACCCGAGGAAGTATACACATGGGCGTTATCATGAAAAAAGGTTGGAGGGCGTTCCAATTTTGGATGGTGCAATGAATGTCCGCGTCGCCTTTTTTTACTATGTAAAATATGTGAGAAAACGATGCTTTTGAGAGGAGCATTCAGGTATATATGAAAGCCGTAGCTAATTCCTTTCATGAGATATGAAATTTCGAAGCTCAGGCGTAGGGATTGCCGAGGTTTCACCATGGTACTTTGCACAGCCGTCGATTTCACACCGCAGCATGCATGTAAACAGTATGTCCTACATATTTTATAAAAGGTTTACCACATGTATAGATAATACTAAAAATTACAATGAGACATTTCAACGCAGAAGAACGTTACGAAACACGGCGTGTTAACACGTTTTAGTGAATGATTGACAGATTATTTTTTAACAAACTACTTCATGTAAAATGGCGCCGAATGTATCTCAATGAGCATCTGTAAATGCATTTTATGAATATATAAGGAAGATACGCTTAGACATTATTGTAGTCATGTTGCTAATGCAGAAACTCAGCGGATTCTTTTAAATGTGGCAAAATTGCACGCCTTTGTATAAAAAGAACCATCTCTGTCATTTCTTTTTAAACTCTTTTTAATCGTCTGGAGTGTCTTAAACTAACTTGTGGTGAGAAAATATCGAATAAAATATGATCTCCAAAAGAGAAAACCGACAACAAACATAGAATAAAATTTGAGCTAGCTTGTCTTTGTTAGAGGGCTTTGCCGTACGACATGGGTTCCAATGAGTCCTTTTCTCTAACCGACAAAATTCTGTACAGCGGTTCTGCTCTATCGCAAAGTGTAGAAAGTCGTGATGTTCCTACCTTAGATTTATATTTGTATATCATTGCGTTGCCGCCCAAAGCCCTTTCTCCCCCCCCCCCACACACACACGCACGCACACCATCCTTGGGCGTTTTGCTTACGAAGGAGTCTTGGCGTTAAGGGCATGGTAGTGCTTTTAGACGAGGACGAAGACGAGACTAAGCACACACGACGGGCGCAACTTCTGCCGACAGTTGGGAACTGTATGCGCAGCCCATTACTCTGAAACGCAAAACCCTCACACGGGGAAGGTTTGTCACCGCGAAAACAATGCAAGGGAAGTCGTATCTGGAAAGTCGATATCTTGGTGTTTAACATTGCCTGACGGCAAATCATGCTTACGATTTCTAAGTATCGATGCGTACCGTACAATGGATTTCAAATAAAAGTTGATAACTACAAGAGTGTTGTTGTTGAATGTTTTCTTGTCATTCATACCATGATATACAGTCATATGTTGTAGATTTCTGTAAAGATATGTAAGAAATGCATGTCCCTGAGAGAAACATTCTGCTATATACCTATAGTACACCGATAGTGTCGGGAAACGCGGGCCAAGCGGTTCCTGTGGAGAGTAAAACATTTATGTAGTATTGGTCCCTGCTAAAGAGCAAGTTTAAGAAACGGGAACGATACCTGATATAATTAGGTTAATATTTACTTTTAGTAATTAACTTTGTAGTTAATACACCTCAAGGTATCATTTAAATTTGAAATATGGTGGGTATTGCCAAAACCAAATAAATCTACTTACATTGTGAAGACATAAACATGCTCAGCATTTTATGGCGCTCCGAAGAAACCCTTACCTTTCGACAAGTTTTAATAGGGGAGGGGAGGAGGTGTCCTAGGAGCCAACGCAAGAAATACAAATATAAAGTTAAGCTAGTGAAATCACGACTTTGTACATCCTACGATAGAGCACAACCCTTTGTTGGTTCTACAAAATGTATATTTGGTGTCGACGTCGTGCGCAAAGCCCCTATAACGAAGTCTAGCTAGCTCAATTTCAGTGGTTCGTTGTCGTTTTTCTTTTTGGAGGTCATACGTAACTCAGAGTTTTGTCATCACAAATAGTTCAAAACAATTGAGATTATTAAGGCGAAATTAAAAAAGTAATGTTTTTTTAATCATTGACGTGCGATTTTGCCACATCTAGAGAAATCAACTGCGTTTCTGCACTAATAACACAACTAAAAATGGTTAAGCATATCTTATTCATATTCGTAAAGTGCACTTAAAGATGCTGCTTTTATACATTTTCGCCATTTTGTATAAAGTAGTTTGTTGGTAAATAATATTTAAATGTTTATGTCAAATAGGTTTCGTTTACGTGTTTTGTAGAGTTTGTTCCATATACTCTTAATTGTAATTCTTGATATTTGGTGTACATATTGTAATTCTTTCATAAAATAAGTAGAAAATGTTATCACGACGTGCATGCTTCGGTGTGAAATCGACGACTCTGCAAAGTACGATATTGAAACCTTGGCCATCGCAACGCCTTCAGCTTCGAAATGTTGTATCTCCGAAAGATAATTAGGTAGATTTTTCAAATATAGCTGAATGATCCTTCCAAGGACATGGCTTTCACATATATATTTACAGAACTGTAAAACATTCTGTCATGGACCATCAATGTAGGATAAACAAAAACAATAAAAATATCTTGGAAAAAAACAATAACCACATTGTTATATTGCAATCTGTAAAACAGTAGTATGATCAAAACGAGAGGAAAATATATTTGAAGAGATTTAGCAGAAGAATGTTTTTCGCGCTATCATGACGTGAGTTCCGAGTTGGTGGTTCACTTTATAAGCTGCTCATTGGAAATGCAGAGTAGTTAAAAGAAAGAACAATACTGGGACATTCGGAAGCTTACATTTTGAAAATCTACCCTCTGCGGAATAATACAGAGTGTCTGTAAAGATCTTTCTTCATTTATGCCCGTCTTGTTATACCCACTGGAAAGGGATTTAAACAGACCACGTTTCAAAACCTTCTCGATTCTCCGAAATCCCATATACCATTCAATCCAAGAAAATCTGTTATTGAGCCTCTGCATACGTCTCATCAAAATTTAAAGTATCAAATCTTGTCGCCCAGTCTTTCGTTCATTTATTGTAATCCCAAAGTTAAAAAAAAAATCTCATCCGCGTGTTTAATTTTTCTGGGTTCCGAAAACGCATTATATTGTACGTGCCCTCGCAAGAAACCGGGCACAAATCCGCGTTTTCACACCTTCATTTTCGCGTAAGTAGAACAAGTACCAACTTTAGGGACAACCGCGCTTTCCTCGCACTTCAAGTCTTTCTGAAACGTATTGATTTAGTGACTTTCGTCGACGCTTACACAGTTTGTAATTGAAAACATAAGTTTATTTTCGGTAATTAAAATCATGGAGGACCCCTTTCGCATCGCTTTGTCATTTGCCGTGCAAGCGTGCCTTGCGTGGCTTTGTCAGTAGCGTGTCTTGCTGGCAACCGATTGGACGTGGGATCGAATCCCGCTTCGAATTCTTCAGTTTTTTTTAAGTCAAATGAATTACTTTATAAAGTGAAATCATTTGAGACATGCAGCGACCTTTAGTTGGCATTACATGCCATGTTTTAATCACTTTAATTCCACGCATGACGTCAATTTACACGTGAGCGTTGTGGGTTGTTTGAAATTAACGCGCAAAGTCATGTAGCTGTGCCGTCATGACCCCACCGACATATCAGGATTTTGGCGTCACGCCACCGACGCCAGCTTTTCTGCGACACGAGTTTCTTAACGCTCTCGCGTTAATGTAGCTTTAGAAATAATTCACAAATACTAGTTAATTATCCAGCTTCCCGTGATTATTAGCTCCTTAGGTTATGCTCCCGTGGCAGTATATCTCGCCTGGACAGGTTGCATTGTGCACCGTTGAAAAGACTTCCTAAAAAAATATTACGTGAATACATTGGAACGCGTCATCATGCAAATTAGCCGCTCTTTTCCCCAGCTCCCGGCACAACTTTACTCTTAGTGCCTACATAAAGATTCTGTCTTTTCAATTTACAATGATAAAGTAGCTTAAACTGAATAAGGACGAAGAGGCACATTGCCAGCTTTCTTTTATATCAACGCCTCGTCGCTTGCACTAAAATTAGAATTTCATCTGAACAACAACAGAGACCGCCATGTTCTCCGGGAATATTTTTGATGACAGTGGTAAAATATAAATACGCAGTAATTACATATTTGAATGCGTATAGTTTTAGTGCGAAAGCCTTAACTGCGATAATGCGAAAGCATTAACGGCACCTAAACTCTTCTGTCTCAGTGGAGGAAGTGAAACCGCGATCCCATGGATGGGCTCCCATTGGCTGGCGCGCGTCATCAAGGAACGAGGCTCCCATTAACTCTTGAGCAACGTAGCTTCAAAAAAAAAAAAAAAACGCAATTAGAGAAGTTTTTTACATGGCGGCGCAACGCACGCAGCGGCCCGGCCGCCGGTAACAGGTGCGGGCCTGGCCGCACAGCCCGCTCAGGCAAACTCCGGAGCGGCTACACGGCCGAGCTCAGCGCGGCACTACCACTTCACGAGACCGCGCGCTCGGCCGTCGGCCGCTACATCGGCAGTTGCGAAATGTGGCCGTCCACGCCACTACACCGCAGACGGACAAAGGGAGCGTGAGAACCAGATTCATGCTTTCGCATTCACAGCTTATAAGAAGTGCTTAGGTGTCCTCAGACCTTTTTATACCCCGTCTCTATAAATAGTTTTGTATTGAATTCTATGGGCTACATTTACAAAATAAAAAATGCCTTCCTTTCTAGGCAAAATATCTTAATGTTCCCGGGGTCTGTAATTGCCTGGGTACCATAGAAGGCAAATCAATTAGAATTTTTATATTTTCTTAAAAAACGTTAATTCTACAAATTGTCGCAAAAAGTTGGCCAAGCATACGCATACGACAGCACCGTAGCGGTGTGTGCGCCGCGTGTGAGTCTCTTCGTCCTTGTTAACTTTGTGATATATTATCTATGTCAAGTATGAATCAACTAGCCCAATCAAAAATCGTCTTACAAGTTACAACATATGTCGTTTCACCCCAAACACGACAATTTCGGAGTTTTGAATTTGCATGCAAAACTTACATTTAATTGAAACCTGAAAGCAACGGAAGAATCCCAGCGATTGACGAGGCTCAGACTGTGATTAGACGTGAAAAATGAAATGTGCACCGGTGCGCTGATAAAATGAGAGGTTACGGTCATTGCCCCTAGCAGTTCACATCGCATTTTCAGGCGAAACAGTATTCTCGGCTTCATCAATCCCAGGGATACCTGGGTTGTTTGCGGGCGTAATTGCCTGGGTACCTCCTCGCTTCTCAGTAAATTCCCAATATTTGCTATTTGACTTTTTTGCTGTTGTTAAAAAAAAACAAAAAACAAAACAAACCTTGCGGAGGAGGACATGGCGGCATTGTGACTACCTATGTCCTCTTAAGTGTTTCGGAATCCACTTTGACGCAGTAGGCCCCAGGTCTCTTTCCAACCGTCTTACCGCTCTCGGCGCAGGCTTGCTTATACAACTGAGTGCGCAATATCGGCACCAGATAAAGTAATTTTTGACAGATCAGGCAGAGTTAGAAACAAACGGCGTCACACTTTGAAACGCCTGTTCTTTCTGGGAGATAGAGTCACCGACAACTTAAGAAAGTCCTATCATCTCCGCAGCCACAAAAATTGCAGCATTCGCCTTCAAAAACAAAATAAAAAAATAAAAAACGCCATAGTACAAATTACGAGGCGGAGAGCACCAATATAAGAAACCACGCCAGACGTTTATCAATACTATGCTAACTTATCGTATTTAAAGGTGGAGTCACTATTTATCTCTTGGTCGTCGTTGGTCGTTTCAGCTTACGCTATTAAAGGCTACACGCGGAACTTTTGCACCTTATTACAATGTACCAGTCTAGTTCGGTAAAGGGTATAACGAGACATGTTATGAATATTTATTCGTGGGAAACCAAGTCAAATGCTTCCACACGACAAGAATGAAACGGTTAAATTTAGAATTTCTTCATACGAAACCGGAATTTGATGATGAGGTTCAATATTTTGTTTAATCGAAAGTACGAGCGCGGTCAAATGCTCGCACATCTACCTATAATAAAAGTGCAAGTCATTGGGCATGCGCTGCGCTTGATTTATTTAGCAGGTGACCGAACACGCAGAAAAATATGACAAACACCTTGACGTTTGTCATATAAAATGGGACTCTACACCGCTGAATATTACATGTTAGTTTGGTTTTGAACATGCCGAAGGAGAAGGATTGATTAATAGTTAATTACCTTATTCTTAGAGCCACCTTTTGTGAACAAACTAGATGTTTGCTGCTTTCAACTAACCTAAGAGTTTAGCAGATTGCGAGGATTTTGTCAGGAAAAAATGAAAAGAGGTTGATCGATGGTTACCTACGTTATTTATAGAGCCGTCAATATGCATGGACAGGACCTCGCATGCCTTCAAATATGCAGACAGGTTACAAATATGTTTACATTTTCTAAAAAAAAAAAGTATTCGCATTTTTAGCACATTCATCTAATACATTGCTGAGAATTTTGATTGAACAGGGGCCCCTTCTAACTCAAGGTTAAATATAATCTTCCGAATTACGTCAACGTTAATTTTCAGTTTCTGCGCGGGGGATCGCACTCAGGCGGTTCAAGTTAGACAAACATTTATCGGACGTACACTTGGAAGTATCCTGCCTTCAAAATTTCATCAGATAGTAATTTGCCCTTTAGCAACTGGTGGTAAGCTAGCCTTGTGTCTACCATTATTTCTGAACAATTTTAATACCTGTTTTAATTTTGTCTGGGTATATAAAACATAAATTTATATAAGACCTCAATCACACTTTTATTATATCTTTATTTATTTATTTTTGATGAGTCAGGATTCAAATTTAAATTCCAAGTTTTGAGTAAGCCGTCTTCTTTTTGAAAACACTGCGCAGCTACTAGTTCCTACATACCGTTTATTCCGTTGTATAGGTCGCGGTTTTTGTTTTAAAATGTTTTGTTTCTGCATCTTTACAACGGTACGACTTATACGTATTTTTTTATAAGTATAGAACTTAACTGTAGAAATTCGCCACAAGGGTTATACTTTTTCGTTTGATGAATTGACGAAAATATTGGAACTTGATCTCGCTTGCGCACGTAGTGCGACCATAATACAGACATGCAGGATTTTGTATGCAATTTCGCCATGCGAACTGTACAAGTATATAGGTGGGACCTACACAAAGGTGCGGTTTATATACCTATTTATTTTACGAGAACAGCCTTTTATAGGGGTTTGCGACTTATATACAACACAAAACTATAGCTATTTTCTTCTGCGTTAGACTCTGATTTTTTTATGAGCACGAAACCATTGTACGCTAAATGGTTTTGTTCACAAGTAAAGTTATTCAACGGAACTTCAAACATCTGAGAACAAACTGAGCCCCTCAAATTTCAGACGCCAATAAAACTCTCGACTTCTGTTACGATAGTCTAATAATCTTATTCACAGGAACTCAACAACCTCTGGAATACGTTTTGTAGCTTCATCTTGACGGCATATAAAAGTTGCGTAACCACGTACGTCGTAGTTCATGTTTACAGATATAACCACTACGGATGATTGGAGATGATTTTTGTTTGTAAAGAGAAGCTCAAGCCTAGCACGGAATGAGCACGTGCTGTGAGGGCTCGCAAACCGGAACGTATACGACCCACTAAAGTTCTCTAAACACTGCTATCTACTTTTTGATCGAGACAGATTACGAGGTTCTCAGAACACATTTAAACCAAAAACACATTTAACTGCAAATTAAAAAAAAAGTATGTAAGTCATAACTTCTAAAATTGGATTATAGGCTTGATTACTTGGTGAGTAAGCTTTTCAGGCACTCCAGTCGTAAATCTTCCATTCCAAACTGTATTGATTGCCTCTCCGAGCGCTCTGCATGCGGGAGAATAGGCCCATCGGTACGTTTTTAAATTGGGGCTACAAAACAAGTTTCCAAGTCTAAACTCGGCTTTTTCGCACCAGCTGCAAGGCAGTAGTTCTTTGTTTCCAAACCGTTGACCTCTCACCCGTAGCACGTGTAGTGTACCGCGCTAAGGTAAAGCAGAGTTATTGAGTGGTCCACTGCAGAGCTTGGGATGGTGGCATCTTGCCGTTTATAACAGTGGCAGGCATCTCGACGAGTTATTGGACCTTGAGTAAAGAGTACTCCGGTGTGTGTTTTCTTGGTAATGAATAATGCCGAGGAAAATATATAGCTCCAAATAATATGAAAGTGTGCTTAATCTTACAACCGTTCTTCCAAGCATAGACAAACATTGTATTATAAATGTAAAAGAACTAATGCCGTCTGAGTAAAAAAATAAATAAAAAGACGACAACGGAGCGGCTTTTGAGATCTTTCAGAATCGTCATCCGAGCTGATTATTCGGGACACAGGTCGAGATCAGTTTCAAGTCCTGCGGCTTTTGATGCGTGATCAAAGAACAACATGATAAAAGTATATCACAACGCGAAACCCAGGGCTATAGGCTGCTGAATGATACATGAAGAAGTTATAAAAAGAATAAAGACGAGATGCAAGGCAAAAAGAAGTCAGCCAGGGAATGGGTACGTGCCTGCGAATACGCAATGAAAATGTCCGTTCCCGGGACGACGTTTTCTTTTATTCACGTCTCTTCTGCTGCTAAAACTTGCATCGCTCCGTTAAAGGACAAATAAAAAACAAGAAAAAAGCAAAAGCAAAAGAAAAAAAACACACAATTGTTCATTATTTTGATATTTTTGTTTCTCCTGTTTAAATATGTGCTTTAATAGTTTACCATAGAGACGGGTAGGTGTGTTAATGACCTTGCAGGCGAACATGCGGCAGGCATGAAAGCAAGCCCTTCTGGTAATCTCGCCAGCCATAGGGCAGTCGTTGCCCATGCTCACCAGTTCTGCATGCCGTTAAGATTCTAGCAAAATATAAAGAAAGAGTGTGCCAAGAAGTTCACGAGGCGTTTGAGATTGGGACAAAAGGAAATGTGTGCGTAAGGGAACCCTCCTTACTCTCTCAGGGAAAGAGTTTGATTTTATCCAGGGGTTTCATCGAAAGTTGTAAAGAATAGGCGTTCTATAACGGCTTTACATTATGATTTTTCGTTAATAAACTTCAGCTGCGGAGTGTGCCTTGTGTTGTAACGTATCCACTCTTCTTTGTCCCTGTCATTTTTGACGCTTTTATATATTTGAATATGAAACAACTAGCCAAACTGTCCATTTTTTTTACCGTAGAGATTGTTTAATTTTATGCTTTCTTACCGATGTCGGCCGCTTTTATGCAAGTCTCTTCCTAGTGAGTATTATAGCCGCCTCGTCTCGGAGAAAGTTTTATAGATTGCCGATCCCATGTTTACGTAATATTCGAGTCATTAACATTTAAATTATTTTAGTCACAATAACAAGTACCTTGGGTGAAGCTAGAGACTTTTTAACTGTGAAACTAAAAAACTAAAAACTAGCCTGCATATCACAAAAAAAAAACTGAATTCCTGATCTTTGAAATTTATCCGATTGCAATGACCTTGATGTAGATGCTTTCTCTCGCATTAAGCTGATTCTCTTCATCCATGCGTTGCCGATGAGAATTTTTCTTGCGTTATTATACATTCTTTGCTTTTTATGCCTTGGTTTCAGAAACGTTATTAATTCTACGATTTTTACTGCCCTTTTGATCACAACCTGGGGATAATTTACTAAACGTAGGCATGGCAATGATAATTATTTATTTTCTCTCCGCCTTGACATTAGAACACAAGGTGTCCGCGCTTTACTCATGGTGTTTTACCTGTCCCTTTGCGTTTGTTGTCTCTTTTAGAGATGCCCAGATGACCGTATACGCACCCCACAATCTGGCGCATTATTATCGCTTACAATCCCGACGAGCTTGCAAAAGCCAATTAGACTCACTCTCTTCCCCTTTCTTTATCATTGATTATATAGCACATCGCTGACTCATAAAAAGTGATTGCAAGTGTAACCAAACCATCGCAATTACTTTGAATAAGTGTAACAAGAATACAATTAATATTATATTAATGTAATAAAGAGCAGCTTGCGATTAGTCAAAAGAAATGAGACAACATTCGTTCAGAATGCTTTAATTGCATTACTAAACATTCATCGTTGGTGTGGGTTCGAATTGAAATGAAGTAGTCAGCAAGTATATTGAAAGAGGTGTAATATCTTTAAGTCGTGTTTTAACATAGTTTTATTAGTTTTTTACCTCATACGTAAATGATAGCATTCAATAACATTGGGGTCATAAATATTTCTCATATATCATGAATAAAGATATCTTTGCGGCGGTGTAGTTTCAACAACAGACGAGAAGGTTTTCTTTCTGCGCCTTCTTCGCTAAGCTTGATGCCGTCGTCATGGGGATTGCACCTTAAGTGACAATATTCAAAATGCGGCTCATAGATCGGGCCCCGAGCACTACGGGAGTACTCAAGTTGGGGCTTGTGACAATTAACGCCTCGGCGAACATTTGTGTAGTGGCTAGAAAGCAAGCGCTGCAACCAGAGCCGTATTTAGGGAGAGTTTGGTCAATGCCAGAAGTGGGCAGAGGCAGGCCGTGCACCAGACGCAGAAAGAGGGTTTGGCATGCTCTCTTGGCCAACTAGAAGCCGAAAACAATCCCCAAGCAGTTGGTAGCGAAAAAGAGTTTTAATAAGCGCGCAAGTGTTAAATGCAGTAACGTTTCATGGTTGTAAATATGGTCCACGTAATGTTTCGATTAGGATCATGCAAATAGATGCAAGATTCGAATGTGCTGCTCGAACTCTGATTTGCTCGGACAGCAGATTTCTGTCCCCTCGGCGCCTGGCTTACGAATTACGTCGCTCGTTCTGCTAGATTTTTATTCTGCATGACCGTGATCGAAACATTACGTGCACCATATTTTCAGTCACCGGGAGTTACTCCGAAGCACTTATTAATTTTGTTTCTTGCGACCACCACCAGGGTGTTATTCACCAGTCACTGCTTCTGGCTGGCCACATTCGAATTTGTGACGATGCCCTGGAACACGCCCAGCCCGCTTTCGACCAATGGCGCATCCTCATTTGACCCCTATGCTTCGCAATGTATATGGTCAAAGTCTCTCCACATACGGCTCTGGCTACGACGACGGGAATAACCAAACTCTGACAGCGTGCCCTAATCAGTGCGTGCCCCGTGCTTTGCCAACTCAAGAAGGATGCCAAGATGAACATCGGCGATATATCATAGCACCAGATCACGTGGCGGCATGTTCGAGCTACAACTTGAAGGTGTGAAAACAGCACCTTTTTTTCTCATGTTTTCTCCGCTTCAAGCGACAAGAGTACACAATTTTGTGTTTTGTAGGTTTTGTACGTCAAGGATTAAATCTATGCGGTATCACTTAAAGTACAGAGTCGTTACATGACCTCATTTTAACCACAGTAGTTTCCCGGTGGTACTGCACTGGGGAAACGTATGCAACTTTATATCCGATGGGTTTTTAAAGGGTAGTACCCAAATATCTACACATATCATTCGTTTTTTTGTATATAAATCTAACTCCCCGATCCTAATGGGTTTATTTCGATATCCTTCTGCTATGTTTAGTTCTAAAAAAGGTAAAAACAGAAAAACACCCGAACTTCTCAGTTTTTAAAATTACCGCCACAGTTTTTGCCTCAGAAAAAAAAAAGCTCTCAGATTTTGTAATTTTTTGTTTTTCTTAGCTTGATCCTAGTAGAAAACATGCTTCGCTGCATCAACTGCAGCCAGCGCCTGCCAAGGAATAACAACAAAAAGCATAGAGCTCGACACCGTCCGCAATTAACAATTGGCGTATGTTTGAATGCATGCATGCACACCATATACCTTTGCAAGTGGGACCCCGGCCTAACATTGAACCGCGCTAAAGGGTGAGGAGAACCTACTTTCAAACAAGACGCTAACTGCTTTTCGCACAATCTTGCCAGGCGTTTTGTGTGGTAGTAGACAGCACTGAGCGTCAAGGGATTTTTTTAAAGCTTTTCATGAATTAAACAGGTGTTTTCTTCGGCCGAGAAAAAGCACAAGCACTTAAAGAAAACACCCGAACCAGCAAGAACCAGCAATAAACTGAAAAAAAAGAATCTGAAGTTTCAAAGGGCACGTTAGAAGACGACAGAATTCCCTTTCACACCCCCACTGCCGCCAGCCAGTGTTCTTCCAAAAGGGCAAATAGTTCGGTTCCAAGGTGTACGCCGCGCTGACGTTTTGGGAGATGAGTGCATACCGCTTACCCGCAAGAAGTGGAAGCAGAATGCACAGAAATAATGCACTTCTATTCGAGCAAACCCAACAATCCATCGACGGCCCAAGCCCCCTCGCGCCCTTGGCCGCGCCGATGACTTTCTATTTCGCACGCTCATACGTCACAGAGGTCGTCACGGCTACAGAATTTCCGTGTTGGTCCACATTCGCGCATCCCAAGGACGTGCTTCTTGCACACCCCAACATGGCGGAAATGTTACGCGGCGCCAGCATCGCTCAAAACGGCAGCACACAGGAGGCTTTCTCGCAAAAGTGTATATGAATGCATATTTGCGGCGCAATATTTTTTTGAACGAGAGCCTATCACACCAAACGCCGGAGTAAAAAAACAAATATTACGGAAAAAATGAATAAGAAGGTTGCCACATCTGCCGAACCATCTCGTCCACCGACGGTTACATCGACTCCAACGAAGCAAGCGCCACGAAGCGTCACAAATGGGAAGCTGTCCAGCTGTAAAGTGAAGTCCACTGTGCGGACTTAGCGATAATTCGCCTTTCCGCATCAGAGTGTTTCCTCGCGTGGCAGATGAAGCATGAAGTGCTCCCAGAGAACGCTCGGCCTTCGAGATCCTCCCGGGAGTAGAGCTCTTCTCCGGTCGTACCACCGTTCTATTGACACAGCGAAACGCGGTTTCTTGAGCTGTAAGAGGTGGATTTTTTTCTAAACTATTTACCAGGTTTTTCTTTTTAGAGCGCAGCTCTTAGGCGCCCGTTTCCGGCCTGAGCGGCGTCGCCGTCGCCGTCGGCGTCGCCGTCGGCGTAACCGCCCGAGGTCACGTGACCCCCAGGTCACGTGACCCCCCTCAGGTCACGTGACCCCCAGGTCACGTGACCCCCGAGGTCACGTGACCCCCAGGTCACGTGGTTTTTTTCGCTGCTCGAGAGAGGGTGTTTGCCTACGAAAACGTGCTCACGCCCTGTCAGTTTCTACGAGGCTCCATGAGTACGTGCTCTTTACACAGGCTTTGCACTGGTTCCGTTCCGAAATTAAAACGGAGAAATGGCGTATTTACAGAAACGAAGTGATTGATTCTGCCAATTAGTAAATTGTAAAAACGCGACAAACGTAAAAAGGGACAAGCAAACTAAATAATCCAAGAAGCACGAAACAAACGTGTTTGTTAAAAAAAAGCTAAAAAGGTCCTTGAAAAGAAATAAAACGAGTTAATGGTGACCTGTAACGTATTTTTGTCCCATGAATTTAAATGTCACAAGAATTTCCCCCAAATGTATAAAAAAACGCAAGAAAAAAAAACAACAATTGCTAGGTTTGACGTTATACCCAGAGGTTTCAGCTGCCTTGACGTTCCGTTTGTGAGGGAACGGGTGCAGCGCTTTTGAATGCTCGGGTAGGGGTCGCGAAAGGCGCAGAAATGTTGAGATCTCTATAATACGTCATGATTCCCTCCTCGATCCGAACGCGATGGGAAGGAGGGGCACCAGAGCTACATTGAGAGCGGTATTGTGCCTGCTTGGCACATCAATCTGAAATACAATTTTCATATTTATAATCCTAGAGGCCACATAAAAACGATCTGAATGTTTTTTTGTTTTTTCTTACTGAAATAGAGAACCGGTTTAGCTTCCCTTTAAATGAAATAGCGAGAAGCTGTCAACACTAAGGCCGTGGAAGCTCCAAAACGGTATTCCTTAATTTCTTTTAAATAAATCTCTCTCTGGGAAAACAACAACAACAACAACAACAACGAAACATTTGTAGGTACGGAGGTGAAAATATATTTAGCGTCCAATGGAAAGGCGCTGTAGAATTCCTAAGTTTACTCTCTAAAATAACTGCTATTGCATTCTGAATGCATCACCAGAAACAGGTCGCGTAGCTTTAGCCGAGACAAGTTTCCCCAAAAAAGCGGTCCTATATAACGCTGCCAGGAGGATCACTCCCTCGCTGTGGCCCTTCAGGAGACTCCAAAATGATGCGTTTTAACAAACAAAAAAAAAAAGTTGACATAAAGTGTTTGTTTGATTATATGCTTCTTAGCAACCCCAACAGGAATGCAAAACTTCCTACTTCAACGTTTTGCAGTAGTGTCGAGACACTGGTTCATGCGGTAGATAAGAAATTCGGCCATTGCTCCACGACTGCTAGCATGAACGTAGATTACGCAGTATTTATACTCGACTGCACGCTGGTGCAATCCTCATCCGATTAAAAACAAAGCAGGGTGAAGATTAGACCTAGAAGTGCCGTGTTTTTATTCCGGGAGAGTTCGTCTTCTATTCCGCGAAAAAGCTCAGAGAACGAGGGTTTGCTCTATATTACTCGAGCTGCGAAGTGTTAGCAATCTAAGTAATGTATGGGTTGTGGCTGTCCTCAAAAATGTCATCAAAGTAAACAAAAAGGAAAAATATATATATAAAAAATTCAGTAGCTTTGGCAGAGCCACCTTAGCCGTGTCTGTTGTATAGCAAACCTGTCCCTTTGGAAAAATAATCGAACATCCCCACCCAAAGCTTTCCTCCAACTGTTTTTTTTTTACCTCGGAAAATTTTATATCGTAAATAACTTTCGAAAGCACCACAGAAAGTCTCTTGACGACCACCGACATACAGTCTGCAATGTGATACATCGGAGACGCATCTCGACTCCAGCCATTGTGCTCGTTTCCTCAAATAATGGGCCGTTCAGGCACGGAGGCCAACGACTGAAATACGAGGCTCTATTTGAGGACTTCTCTCACAGAATGTACGAGATTGGTTTTTGGACGGCGTAAAGTTACCGTTCGCTGAAAAGTCGCTCGAATGCTGGACGTGCCTATGTTAAGCCTTTACTCGTGTGCGCGTTTCCAGACACTTGCAGTGCTCTGAGTGCACTTGACGAGGACGCTCGGGTTACACTACTATGGTTTGAATAATGTCTGAAGGTTGAAATACGCACAGTATTGAAAATAAGAGCGAATTGGAGTGAAAAGTGGCAGACCAGATTGCACGTAACTGGATTACACGGCTAAATATACTTTGCTGAGGACTAAAAGGCTCGACTTGAATGTACTTGATTTCATTTTAATGTGATGACTTTAAAATAAATAAATAAAAAATAAACATGTATGCCGGAAGACACAAAGAAATAAATAGGTAAGCAGAAAACGATAAAAGCAATACGTAAAAATTACGTTCCTCATAAACCATTCAAATAAAACGCAAAACAAAAATGTAAAAATAAAAATAAATAAAAACACCGAATTACAAAATGAAGTAAATAAATATCATATAAATTTCTAAAAAATTGCGGTGGCTTAGCTCGGCTATGCCAAAATATACGTAGCGTGAGCTTATGCGCACAAAATGAGAGGCGCTATCAAGCGCCTCCGGTGCAGCCTCAGACTTGGCTACTGCGCAACGGAGGCGGACAGCTGGGCACGCGGCGGCGCCAGTGCGTCTGCCGTGGCTATGACGTCACTCCTCTGGAATGTGCAGAACGGCGAGGCGCGCGCGGTGGCGGCGAAGCGCGCGACAGCGGCGGCTCCGGCGCGCCAGCTGTGCGCCGTGTGACGTCACTGCACCTCGGGCATGCGTAGACCGGCGAGGCGCGCGCGGCGGCGGTGGCGGAGCGCGCGGTGGCGGTGACTCCGGCACGCCAGCTGTGCGCCGTGTGACGTCACTGCTCCTCGCGCTTGCGCACCACGGAGCACGGCTCATTATGCGAGCCACGCGAAACTGTTCAACCTCAACCAGTGTAGCTCACGCTACAAAACAAAATACAGATAACGGGATGTGCAATAAGTGGGTTTAAATTTTAGTCAAATTGGTGGGGCAGCCGCTGGCATCTTTCTCGTCACAGTCGAACTCGTTATTAAGAATTTAATTGCAGGTGTAATCTGCTCTACTGGGAAATGTGGCTTTAAATTGCGCGCCGTCCGATTTGTTAATTTCACAATAAATTGCTATTTATTCGCAATCGGCACAATAAACCACAAGAAAGATTGCCAGTAAGAATCACTCTCATCCCCGTAGCTGCTGTTATTTATTAAGATGCCCAGGAAAAATCCGGAAAGTAAAATTAAGTTTCACTTGCTGTTAATCTTTTCTGTGAAGCATCGTTAATTTAGGCCTACCATTTTTTATATTTGCTGGAAGGGTCAATGTCTTAATGTATACGTGTTCTCGAGGGCAATGAATGAACCAGTCTAAATGCACGCGCACGTGCTCTCAGACAGGCTCATTTATAGCCCGCGTGTGCGCGTGCGCTCACTCATGGTAACTTTTTTATTGTTTCTGCTTCACACCTTGTTGGAGGGAAATACTTCTTGGCGTTGTGTTCCCCTATTCATGCTACTACTGCAAACGGTAGCACAAATGGGGGATAATAAAAGTACCGCACAGCTTTTTATAAAGTCCACTGACTTGTCTAAATGACATACACAATATCTGGTGAATAGGAAACAGCTCCACATTTCTATAGTTATATAGCATACAACTTCATTCGACTAAGTATGTATACATTTGTTTCAGCCCTCTTTCCTGCTTCTGAGATCAGTCGATGGCATTTTATTGTATACCAATGAAGCAATCAATGAAAATGCATATACTCAAAAGTACTGTTCCTACATTGCTAAGGCTACAGAACTCTTCGCAAACGTTTACCCTATGCATGATGTCATATTTTTAATTTCGTAATATATGGCTATCAGTTTTCGCATTGCACCGGTTAGCCCATTAGTATACCGAATAAGGGTAATCTAGACAATTTCTTAGTCGATGCGCGACCACACTACTCTATCTGCCCTTTAATTCATCTCCTTGGCCGGTCTAATTTGTAGCGATTGCCGACATCACTGTCCATAGAAATTAAGACAATTCCCATTATTATTTGCTGAGGCACCATATTAGCGACTCCAGCGAACTCGATGGCACCTAGCGGCTAGAACAGGAAGCTGTGGCGACAGGTCTGCTCGCGAGCGTCCTCGAGCGATTGAGATATTCTCAGCGCCTTGTAGACTAAAGACGACGCCGTGAAAGTAGTTTTCAAAACACGTAATGAACATCGCAATACGTGTCATCAAGGCTTGAAAGATCAGCATATGTCGAGCGCCCTTCGTAAAGGTTCTCCACAGGCCACCCAAACATTTGGCCGCCCAGCTGGAAAGGCATACCTGGGATATTGCCACAAACTCCACGACGAACTGAGTCTTGCCTACGTTGCTCTCCGCGGGATGAAATTGATTACCTAGGTGTCGCGTTACCTCCAGTACGTGTGAACTCTATGATGGTGACTGTATTAGAAGTCGTGCGGTTTATATGCTTAATTTAAGGTATATATCAAATAAAGTGTTGAACCAGAGCTTTGCTCATCTCAGTCATCTCAGAGTTGTTATCTCACAGTCAGCTACCCCGTAATATTCGAGGCTTCAAATATGTGGCCACTAATTCATGCTTCCTTTGATGACCGCACCTCGTTTCACCTAATAACGCAAATAAGGTTTTGATATCATCATTTAGGGTGTCAACTTTACCTACATGATACAATATTGAATATATATATATATATATATATATATATATATATATATATATATATATATATATATATATATATATATATATATATATGTATGTGCGCCTTGGATCCTTATTGAAATTGCAATAGATTATGCATAAATTTCCTTCCTTCATTTCTGAGAGCTCATATGGTGGAAGTGGTGAGGGCAGCATCATAAAAACTGAAGGGAGCCTGACCGGTATGATGAATCGTAAGCGTGTCATTGGTAATGGGAAGTTTTAGTAGATTATGTCTTTTAATTTGGAT
Source organism: Ixodes ricinus (assembly GCA_037355805.1). NCBI lineage: Eukaryota > Metazoa > Arthropoda > Arachnida > Ixodida > Ixodidae > Ixodes > Ixodes ricinus. The sequence continues at coordinate 121,692 of JAZHYW010005267.1, read as the reverse complement.
AAGAGTACCCGATACTTGAGATCTCTGTAAGGAGATTTAGTGTGTCACTTCGATAGCTCCGATAACGGTATATGGTTGTTATACGATGCATCCCTAAACCCGCCGGCAAAGTATCGGATTTAGCAATCGAATTTTTTAGAACATCCTACTAAAACTGCCTATTGGTCCAGTACGGGACATCGTTATCGGAGTGTTAAAACGATATGCTACAACTTCCTATTCTCTGCTCGCCCCTTGCGACCTGATGACATAATCGTTCATCCTTCAATAAAAAAATATAAACCTCGCTAAAAAAAAGAAGTTAGTGTCCTAACTGGCTAATACAAATGCATTAAGTTTCGATAATTGAATCTCTTATCCTCCGCAATTAATGGTTTTTACCGAGCTATTTATCTCCTGTGCGGGTTACACCTGGATTTGTGAAATTCGGGAAGAACTTTGATAAAGTTAGAGCCACCAGATACAAGGTCAAACCATCCCTTTGGAGCGTGTTTAGTCCTAGAAATGTATCTAAAAGCTAAAAGCTGTATCCTCTGTTTTAGTACTCAGTAATATGAAAGATGTTCTCAAGAGTGTCGCACCATGACACCACTACCGCCAAATGATTTTGTTCATCGAGGTAATAGAAGTACAAAATGGCATCTTAGTTGCGCAGTATTTAAACGTATTTCGTCTAAGACTACAGCGCACAATATTTGTTTTGACATATATTTAATATCTCCAGTTTTAATTTCTGATTTTTTTTTGCATTGTAGAAAATATGTATTGGTTCTACAAAAAATAATAGTACGAAGGAAGTGTAATTGTCCAGTTGTTCGTTTCGTCGCAGAGCAAGGATATGTTCCCTTCACTCTCCCAAATAAAATAAATAAATAAATATATTACCTGCAATATTACGTATTGCAAATGACACGGATATGGATCTATGCTCCTAGTGTGCTCTTGTCTTAAATTTGACTAAAAAAGTTAAATAAAAATACGGGCCGTCACGCACAGTGTTCGTCTCATGCAGATAAATGCTGCTTCAGAAACAGCAAAATATTTACGACGGAATTCTAAGTATTCTTTGTTTTAGCACAAGCCACCCTGGATGAGCTAAATAATATATACACGATAATTTACCTAGTAGAAAGAAAGAGTAAGGAAGGTATCACATTTTGAGCACGTATCTCAGTGGGCATCACGACGGCACACTGCCATCGTCCACGCGCTGTAATTCTACTCAAAGTTCCGGAAACCGAGTTTCACGTCTCTGTATTACCGGTTGTACATAAGGAAAGAAGGAAAGGACGCGTTGTGGAAAAGCTTTGTAGTTTTTCCAGAGGAAGGCTATTGAAGCAACGGAGCCGACCCAGCAGAAAAAACGGGAAACCCGTCTAGAAGAAAGCGCACCGCATTTGCGGGAGACAATGGCATACCCTACGCTGGGCGCCAAAACCGGATCGAGCGCAGGGGTTCCCTGTTGCTCTTACGGGCATGGTGTACGTTCAGCACGCTCGCGTCATCGTGAGGAAATGGGCCCACAATATCCCGAATATGTCGGTCATAACTAGAATGACATCCTTGGTGGTACGTTGCATCGCTCGTAAACATCTAACGACGGCACAGCCCCTTCCACCGCGTCATTTTGCCAAGGAAGGAGCAGGACGTCGGCCACTTTAGCCATCCGGTCGTTGAGGTTATGAGCATTTCGTGGCAGGAAGACATTCGGGAACGCAACGAGGTCGAAGGGGCCACTCTTTTAAGTTTGGGGATTTATGCTTATGCATGTAAACATTCGATTTGTGGGACAAATTACCGAACCGAGCATTACGCCTGCACACTAGAGCATCGATTTCGTGGGATGTGAGATGAAGACGATGTCGGAATGACGCAATATGTCTAGGTATCTTGCATTGGTGTCGATGATGAAAACAAAGGAGTTATGAAAGGTCTGGTGGAGTAGTACCACTATGCGGACCAGTCGAAACTTGATGTAAGGGAACAAAATTGTTTTGTAGCATGTTTATTGTTATTTTCTTCTTTTTTTGTAACAGTTATGGTGCTTTCCATCGCTCCGTTTCTCCATCTTGCGTTACGCAGCCTCGCTGCATGCTGTAGAATCTCTTCGTTAATCAGATTCGTGTTGCAGTACACGAGCGAGGTTGAATTATTCCCTGGGTTTCCCAATAAAAGGACCGCGGGGTGTCTTCTCACTAACGCGTGTCTGGGTCAAGAGTAGGTCGGGCCCCGAACGCGCAGTTAGCAAAGAATGTGAGTAATAAGAATATTATACGACAGCCACTCGCTCTAGTTCACTCGAGCCCGTGGAACCCGACGGTGGAAAAGCCAGCATATCCGGCAGCGCAACGTGTGGGTGTGATTAATCGAATTTTACGCGGGTCCCTTTTCAGGCCATCGCCTTCTTCTATGTGGTTCTGTTTTGTAGCGGTATGGAGTTAATGACTGGTAGGATGCTATTCACTGAGATCACAAGGACACTGATTCACCTTACGATTGATCGCAGCTGATGCTACGAGGCATGCTGAGCAGCGAACGTCTCGTATAACTACGCGCCACGCACGTCTCTGGTCCCCACCCGAAGGTCAGGTGATACTCGCACCATATCGGATTGGTTTCGCTGGCTCGTAGCGTCCCCGCCCTCCATGCTAAGATGAAACGGGGTATTAGGGAGTTTTCGTAGATCGTTTTGGCCGACCCTAACGCCCTCCGCAACCCGCTACAATACCCGGAACTCTACAGACAAGGCTATTGTCGCGCAGGCGCAGTAGTGGCTTCTTCGTTGCGGAGGGCTTAGCGGAGGGGAAACGCGGTCTACGAAAACTCCCTATTGTCGCGATGGGAGCGCAAATTTCGAGATTACAAGTGCGCCAAAGAAATTGAAGACCCGAGGCAAGATTCCCCTTCTAGCTCGCAGCACGGGCATGTCGGTAGAGGGAAGTTAGGTTATCCAATTAGCACGGGCAACTTTAGACGCGTCCAATTTGAGGCGGTCAACGACAGGTTTCTCGTCACTCTCACGCAGCAATTAGGCATGAATCACGAGCCAAACGACCCCGCGCTTTAGCCGCTCCCACGTTCGCCTGACCGGCTAGATGCCCACGTATTGAAGCTATAGACCCACGAGAAGACGGTTCATAATTTTATGCGGCCTTTGGTCCCTTAGATTGGAGCGACTGGCGGCGCGTAAGACGACACTGTCATCCAACAAGGGCAGCCCCCACCACCGCTGGGAGATGAAGCTTGCCGAGAGACAAAGAGGAGGTTGATAGGGGGCGACATTTGCATTCGTTTGACGAGCGGCACGACTAGAACTAGGCTCGCTTTGAGACTTCGGATCGAGTTCGACCGTCAATACACGAGAACACAAGACTACGTTTTCTATAACGTCGGGGTCTCACCTTTCGCGTCAACTGGAGTGAGACTTCCTTTGTTACGAAGGCAACATTGTTGACCTCCGGAATAATGGGTAGAGTTACAACCTGTTTAATCCTTTGACACATTGTGCCGCCCCTTCGTCTCTGGTCTCTCGAAACTCTCGCCTGGATCCAGTCCTTGCCTAAATTCAGGGTATCAATCAAGCAGCCTTCAGACTTGCCTGCTGGGTGCTAACTCGGCAGAAACGCCAGCACAAAAGAGGACCGAAGTAGTGGAAACTATGCTGCGGCCAGATTGTTGTTCGTGCTTCTATGGAGGGTGCGTCGCGTGTCAAGCAGCAAGGTCTCGATCGGGGCGGAGAGCGCCCACGCTTGGTGCGGCCCATCGTCAAAGGCGTTTCTGTGGAGAGCGTCGAGGACGACATCATTGTGCAGATGTTTTCGGCGTGGATGGGAAACCAGTACCTGCCGGTTATCCGCATTACTCAGAAACGAAGTTCAAAAAGAGACACGAAGAAATGTCTTGAAAAATTTCACCGCTCAGCCGAGAAGCACATGATTTTCCAGAACAATTGATGCAAAACATTAATGAAACCACATTATGATTTTCTTTATACACTCAAATATGTTGTGAGTGAAGACAATAAAAACATTGAAGGCGAACGTGGAGAACCACAAGCATAAAATATTGTGAATAGCTTTCACTTTTCAAACTCTAGTTTTATCTTCCGGTAAGACATATGTTGTACCAAGTATATATTGGTTCAGCCAAGGGGAGGGATGCATATGGTCAAATTTCTAACAGCTTTTCTAAAGTGTCTTGCGTAGACATTTATCCGCGAAAGGGAACTGAATATTCGGTACGGTCTGTTTTGTTGTACAACCGTAAGACACGGATAATATTTGTCTGTGAAAGTAAAGCGGTCGGTCGTCAAAGGAGACTGCTAGTCATCCGAATTACGAGGCATCGTACATGGAGACAAACGGAACCGCGAGCCCCTAAAAAACAGCCATGCACCCGGCATGGCCCAGTCTAAAGGGTTAAAGGCGAGAAAAATGTTTGTATAATATTTGATTTGACTCAAAATTAGTTCAGCGGAATAATGAACCCATCTGAAATAGACAGCGAAAATGATGGTCACAATGATAATTTTTCGCGAAGTTATTAAAGTTTAAACTTTGGTCCGAGAGGCTGAAAGAGTACTGCCAACACTGAAAGTGTGACGTCAGATCTGGTGGGGGCACTAAATATTTTTTTAGTGCCCCTATCACCCAGATAAGTGGCACTAAATATTTTTCCGAACGGGTTTCAAGAAGTTTAATATTGTAGCTAAAACTCAACCAGCAAAAAAAAAAAAAAAACTTAAAACGCGTTTGCAAAATAGAGTTTCCTAAAATGCCTGCTCGATTTGCAAGTGATACAACATGTGACGTAATTCTACTGGAGAGCGCGTGAATATTTCAATGTTGGTCGTCGGAGAACCTTCATTTGCAGGTTTCTCAAGATCTATTTTGAATTTAGAGATAACAGATAGCATGCCGGAAACAGTAAACAAAGTGTATTCCGTAATTTCATATAGTCTGTGTAGCTAAAAAAACACCAACAGTTAAGTAGCAAGCATTCGCTCACTTTGCTGTCGATAATTTAGACAACAATGAAATGCTGCACGTTTTTTTGTACTCTAGTTGCGGTTTCTTACTGGGCGTAAAGTAGACCATTTTATAAACGCAAATGAAACTCTTTAAGTTATAATCTTTTGTATTTGTGCATTGCATTATACAATATGGATAGCTGTTTTCTAGATAGAGTGAGCGCCATAAACTTGACTGTGTCTTACAATGTAACAGAACAAGCAAAGACAGCAGTTGCAGCACCCAGAGTGGCGGGATGAACATCAGAAAAACATAGCAACCAGCCAGACCTTCCTTTTTTCTTTCTTTCTGGTTGACATTCCCACGCACGCAAAGGGCACGCTGTCTCTTCGTGTGACAAACAGCGGAAGGTCGCGCGATGAATCAGAATCGCCATCAGTCAGGCTCCCAGACTAAGACCTCTGTCCATATCTGCTTCCCGTACTTCGTCTTAGGGCTGGGTTGGACTTGCCTTTTGGGAATGGCCGAGCTTGCAGTGCCTGGCGTGTACTCGTAAGGAATCATAAGGTTCTCCAAGGATTCGTGACGTGTTTTGATACTCAGACTGACATTTCCCAGGAACCTAACGGCGGTCGAAACATATATTTGTCTTTCTTATTTTAAACTAAAAACACAAAAAAGGAACCGTTTGATTTGGGTTTTTACTTGACTTGCCCAATTATTATTGTAAATATCAAATAATTAAATACGGAATGTCGTTTGTTTTTAGTTGAGCCGATTAGGGAGCACCAAAATAGATATAAAACAAAGAACGTTTTTGAACGTGAACGAAGAACGTGAACAAAGAACCCATGTTTGTGTTTTTAAGTTATAGAATATATTGACCTGGTTCGGTTCTGTTTTTTTTTTTTCAAGTGGGATTTTGTTTTTATTGTCTAGCGGTTCACGGTGCGCGGAACGTTGAGTGCCACCGAAAAAGAACTTGTTCTCCGGAATAAATGCAACCGGGACTGTCCAACGGCGATGAATCATTCGTCTAATCGGTTTTGCTACGGTGGATAGAACAGAATCGTCGAAAATTCCCAGAACTCGCAAATAAAAAAGAAACAATAAACGCCCTGAGCCAATTCGCAGCAAAATGTGAGGACACAAACTAGCTGTTGTAGTTTAAGCATTATGGCAGAACTCTCGAGATTGCAGATTAGGAAAAGAAAACGTGAGGTCATAAACTCACTCTCAAGACTTTACGCGTAAGTGGGTTGTCCCTTCCTTGCTTGCAGTGGCAGGATCTATATATCTTCATAAGCCAATATACGTGCTAATAAAAAGTGAAGGATTACTCAGTTTTGCACGTCCAAACACATTTAATGGTATTTTTCTGAAAACTGCTTGAGATATTAATTGGAGATGTAGTTTAACCAATCTTATTCCTCCCAGTCAGTCAAATTGAAGGAAAGGAGCAGTTCATTTTTCTAAACTAGGTTACTACCCATATTTCAAAATATATATAAATTCTTCAAGGCCCATTCTAAGGGTAGCATCCAAGAGAAACATAAACCATTATTACGAATAATGAGCCACCGCGAGAGTTCTCTTTCGTATACCTCGGAATAATAAAAGAAAAAAGAACAACAACGAAAGCGCAGTTCGTTTGACTCACATTGCATAGTCGGTGAGCGAGTCCTTTTATTTCTAATTTTCTTAACGAACACAGGCAGGGCCAGGAATGACGCGGTAAATAATTACTTAAAAAAAGTGAAAGCCGTTTACAACTCCCTGTAACGCCGAATTAGAGCGCAGCTCTTGAGGAGGAGGAGGGAGGGTACGGGGGGGGGGGCAAGTGACTTCGGGGGAAGGGGGGAAGGGGGTCACATGGCCTCAGGGGGGTCACTTGACGTCACTGATGACGTTATCAATGATGATGACGATGACGATGGGGATGCCGATGACGTCATCAGTGATGATAACGATGACGATGCGGATGCCGATGACTTCATCAGTGACGTCACTGATGACGTCATCGGCATCCGCATCGTCATCGTCATCATCATCACGTGACATCGGGGGTCACGTGACCTGGGGACCACGTGACCTGGGGTCACGTGACCTCGGGGGGGGATCACGTGACCTGGGGTCACGTGACCTGTGGGGGTCACGTGATCTGGGGGGTCACGTGACCTGGGGGGTCACGTGACCTCGGGCGGTTACGCCGACGGCGACGGCGACGGCGACGGCGACGCCGACGCCACTCAAGTCCGAAACGGGCGCCTAAGAGCTGCGCTCTAAAAGTTGTCTCGAAACTCTGGACATAGGAAACTTACCGGAACAAGTTAATAAGCAAAGCAAAGCAACACGGACCAACTAAAAGGTAAGTTTTCGAAACATCGTTACACAAATTTTGCTCAAGTTTCTCATAAAACAGCACATATGTAATGGCTTCATCAAAGAAAACAAAAAAGAGACTTAACAAAAATTATTTAATATGAGCCATTGAGCCTACCGGCAATTTTCATCCAAAAACAAAGGACGCCGAAGACAGCAGAATGGCGGAAGACACTGGGGATAAGCACTGCACCATGCATATCGAAGCCAAACGATACGTTGAACATGGTACTCAAATTTCAACATATAAAGAAATATATGTGACACTAATGGCCATCAAAAATATCCAGTGCGTCCGAAGGTTGGGAGAAGGGCAGAAGGGGATGGGCGCGTGCACTGAGGGCGCAATAAAGATGCGGACGTGGATCGAAGGCTCACCCTTCTTGGTGGCCCGGAAGCTGTCGTCCTTGTCCAGGCGCTCGATGTGCGGCAGGAGTCGAGACCGCAGCAGGACCCCGTTGTCGTTGTTGATGCGGTCGATGGCCACACGGAAGGCGAACTCCTGCTCGTCGTCCGCGTTGTCGAACAGGCCACCTGCGGGGGAACAGCGGTCTCTCAGGCCGAGCTATGGGGCTAACCCGGATGAGAATTGCGGGGTGCGCGGGTGGAATCGTCCGTACGAAGTGTCGGTTCGACTCGTGCCACGATATTCGGGCATAACTTAGAGAAACCGCTCTCTATGATCACTGGCAGATTACACGATGCCGGGTCGCGTTGAGTCCCGGCGAGCGTATACTGTTTATTATGGCTCCGAAGCCGTTGGGTTTGCGGCATTCGCCGATAAAGGCGTCGAACAACCGGCCACGAAGGAATAAGCTTGGTCATAAAAAGTCGCACTCTGTGTTTCTTATATTAAATAAATAAATAGCCTTTTTTATTTAAAATAAATAAATGGTGTATATTTTTTTTTAATAACTAAATAGTCACTGTCAGCATAAAAATATGCAGGGTGCGGATCATTGCAGTGATCATTGCAGTGAGGGCAGCCCTAGTGAAGGCCCCGACCTGTGCTTAGATTTATAGCTAAGCACATTTCCTCGGCTCTCAAGGCTGGTTCACACTCTTGCGACCGACTGCGACAAAACCTGTTTTTAAGCCTCTTGTCACTGCTTACGACAATCAACGGAGCGGCAGCGATGGCGGTCGTAAGAGGCTTAAAGCTGGTTTTGTCGAATTCGCACGCAAGTGTGCGAACCAGCCACCATTGGTTGGATAGGTGATTGACGCGTGAAGTGTTCGTTGTAAAATTGTTTCTCCGTGCCGTAATAGCATTTTCATCGACACTATTTGTATGCATGAGAAGCAAATAGTCAAGATAGAGTCATTACTTTTTCAAAAAATATCCCGAGATTGCCTTTCCGCTTCGGTTTTAACCGACAACAAACATGGCTGCCGGCGTTTACGGCGTGCTCAACGAGGTAAGCTCGTTGAACTCGTTTATTTTTATGAGTATAGGAATCGTTCTGCGTTCGCCGAGGTGTTTAGAGGAAAATCTCCTCAACCGACCTAGGTTGCAGCAAACAACTGTCACAAGTACGCGCCTTTGGAAGCGCTGTGCGGGTGCTTGCATGGGTTCGTAGCGGGACTGGCCTAAGCCTAGCGTCCACTTCAACTACATTGCTTGATCTGGCTCGATTTGTTTGTTTGCGTGTGTTGCGGCTCAATAAAAATGTTAGTTCCAGTAAACGCGGTTCCGCTGCTCTGTGAATTGTGCGATGGTTGGGATTGCAGCCATGGTTTCAACACCGAGAACATAGCTATAGTCAAGCAAGAATTTCCGAGAGATTTGGCTGGAGGCAATCGGCTGTTCGGCTCACATCAAGTTTGTACAGGTTTGTTCCCGTCATTTTGCTTCGAAAGGAAAGGAACTCTCAAGTTTTGCAGTGCACCTGGCGTGCCAATTCGTATATTTTAAGGTCCCCGTTTGAATTGCGTGTCATGACGTTTGCCCACCTTGCTGCCGGATGCAATCCGAAAAAAAAATACCAAGATACGAAAGAAAAGCTGGAAGGACTTCGTATTTGTATTGTTGATATTTTTTATTGGTCCTCTCATTGAATTTTTACCACAGGTCAACATACGCCGACAGACGCTTGTATTGGACCATGACTCATGCATGATAGAACGCTTGAACACCATGTTTCATGGCCGCGTCTTGCAATCGTTGTAGAAGTTCTTAGACGGGGGCGGAATAGCAGACGGACGAAAGCGCGAACGGACGCCGACGCGCTGCTTTCATGTCCTCGTCTGGGCATTGCAGACGACGATAGATGATGGTGGAATAGCAGACGGTGCCGAAGGCTGCCTCGCATGAAGGTAGGAAGCTTGTAAAGGGGATATGACGCAACCACCAGAAGTGAAGCCGGGTGACACTTCCGGTTTGGAGGGACACACCTCCAACGTTGACCAAAACCAAAAGATGCTATTGGACCCTATTGAACGGGCTTCATCACCCTTGGGGGCGTTCCGAGCGACCGCGACCTCCACTTCCGGCTTCACTTGGGATTTTCTCGCTTCGCTGGTTTGAGCCGCGGTATGCCACCTCCTCTCATTTCTGCCTCCAAGCTGCCGCGCGTTTGCTCGCAGGACTAGCAGGCGATGTTTGAATTGCGCACTAGACGCACCGGATATTGCGAAAGGAAGAGAATGCACCTAGGATGTAAGGGGAGGAGGAGACGGAGAGCCCGCGGGGACATCAGAACGCCGAGCTCTGATTCGAATGAATAGTGGGTAGATCTAAAGCTAGCTGCCTTTGTCTCCACTGCACTCGTCGAACGCGTCCGAATGCGAAAGCCAAACACCGGACGCCGGCGTTAAGTGTTCTAAAGCGTTCGACTAGTGCAACGGAGACTATTCATTCAAATCAGAGCTCGCTGTTCTGACCTTCCCGCCCGTTCGTGTCTCTTCCACTTTCTCACTTTATTGGTTCATAGACTTGCGAATATCTTCCGCCAAGCAGCCAAGCCAATTTGGTAGTAATGGGCGGGTTCACTGATCTGTGAAAAGGGCTTAGAACCGGCCGTGACCTCCACCTAAATTGCGTCCAACGGCGTAAATATGGCAGAAAACAAACTCTTTTCTGGTGTCAAAAAGTTATGCAGAGCGCAAGTTTGCCTGCTTCTTGCGAAGGGTTTGCAATGATGTCAGAACGCCGAGCTCTGATTGGCTCTCATTAGGAGGATAGTGGGTAAAACCTCAAGGCATCCAGCATTGAGGTCTACCAACTATCCCGTCAATCAAAGCCAATCAGTGCTCCTCGAATTCGTTCTGACATCACCTCAACTCCTCCACAAGAAGCAGACGAATTAAAGGAGAGGAAAATTGAAGGAAAATAAGTGTCTCATCTATGCCCTTTATCAAAACATTTTTTTTATATTAGTGTTTGCTTAAGGTGGTAGTGTCTATACTTACGTATTTAGTCCCATGCAGCTTAGTGAACGCTGGACGTGACTCATTGGGCTCATTTCCTTAACTTCGTGATCCGTTCTTCGGCATTCTTATCTGTTCATGCCGCAACCTGATTGACCTCTAGTCTGAGTGATACTAAGATTCATACGACTCATCACTCCCAGAGTTTCTCAAGCTGTCCTTGACTTCTGAAGAGTACAATGCCCAGAAAGTCTGTGAGGTGTTGCGAATTAAATCTTCACTTTCTGCACTGATCTCATATGTGTTTGCTATGGGTTTTTAGTCAGGCTATGCGAAGAAAAACATCTCAAAGAAAAAGAATATATAGTCACGTGGACACGTCTTCTTAATGTATAACGTTCATGACACAACGACAACTAAATATCGTCTCCAGCGCAATAAAATGATTTCGGAATGAGAAGCACTAGTTATCGGGGGTCGTTTAATAACCTTCGTACCATTAGTGTTTATTTAAATCCGTCAGTTGCCGAATGAATACTCTGATACTAGCGGTCGCAGTGACGACTTCATCGGGCCTTTTGACCGCACAAGGAAGATCAACATCAGTAGGTCAAGCAACGTGAAAGTAAACAAGCAGCTATATAGTAATTGCACTAGCTAACCAAGTACATTTTACTGCGCAACGCATTTAGAATAAGTGTTCAATCCAACAGGATGTTTCGTGCTAACATCTTACCCAACCAATCTTTGCAAGTAAGAATGTTAAAAACTGCAATTAGGCGGTAGTGGTTATTCTACCGTTTTTCCTGCTCAAGTGTTGCAATTACTGCTAAATCACCGGGGGCGTTAATTAAACTTTACGAGCTACAATAAATATTATTCCCCTCTTTCTTCAGTCTTGAGTTTTCTCATTTTTGCTTCGATAGTTTTGTTTCTTTCTCATCAAACTCTATCTCGAACCGTTTCACCGAAACCAATTTATCGCGACACTTTCCGATAATGTTCTCACTCATTTCTCCTCTCCCTAAATTTTCATAACCAGTTTCAGGACGCCCATTATGCAATCGCTTTCAAGACAAAAGCCCATGAAGAAAAAAGAAGATAGAAATTATATTAATCAGCAAATATTAACCAATTCCTCCAACAAAAGATACAACGGGAACAAGCAGACTGGCGTGCGGCCGACCAGAAGCCAATGAGGATGAAATTATCTCCCCTGTTCTTTCTTGCCGTCATCTTTCCGGTGGTTTTATCACTTCTTCCCTTGTTTCGTTCAGAATCCCCCGCCCACCGAGTATAGCCCGCTCCACCATACGATGGACCGCAGAAGACGCTACGGACCATCCCAGCCTATCCAGCGCTGGGAACCGTACCACGTGACTGCGCACTCCGCTCGTCGTAGCGTTCCTTTCGAAGGTCACGTGATGCTCACGCGGCTTTTTGATTGGACGCGATGGCTCGTTGCGTTTACTGCAATCTACCGTGAGGTGAAACGGTGTGTATACATACTGCAGTCAAGCTCGCAGCGTCCAATGGGGGAAAACGGAGTTAGAAGGGAAAGGGGGGAGGAGGGGGGGGGAAGAAAAGCGCACAGCTCGAGGCGACACGTCGGGCGAGGAGGAGAAAGTCGGGGAAAGGGCAAAAAAAAAGCCGTGTTCGATTTTCCGATGTTTGCTCGCTGGGAAGCGTCAATACATTGGGTCGGCTCACGAACCAAGAAGCAGAGCTCGCTCGGTCGGGTAAACAAGCGAATGCGCTGCCGCTTGGTTCGGTGGCTGTCGGGGAGTCGATACCGCGCGTGAGCCGGCAAAGTGCGGCCGGGTGTACGCTGGAATGTGGCGACAGCGGCCAGGTTAACGGAGCAATCAGCTTCTCTCTACGCGTGTTGCGTTTGGGGGAGAGCGAAGGGATGGGTGGGAGCGTTGACGCCGGGGCGATGCAGGCGCGCGGCTGGAGGTGGAGGGAGGCTGGGAGACATTCTGGGTCCAGGTAGCAGAGTCTGGATTCGATCGGGCATACGTACACGGATGTAGCTATACGCGAGAGAGTCCACGGCGGAACAAGTATGTTTGGGGTACATGGTGGTGTCGTTGAGTAGTATGGAGATTGTGAATATGTCCTCCTAATGCCACAAAATGTTGTTATTAAATATGTGAATTACTCCTCCATTCATTCATTCATTCGCATCAGAGATGAAGGTTTCCAGGTGTGCACATATGTCACATCTGCTCGAAGTGTAAATACCAAGCTACTTTATTAGCCCCTTCATACCTACTACCGCAGTTATTAACGTTTAGCCAAACCCCTTGACTTTAGTCTTAGTAGTAATGCTTGCTTTGAATTAAGCATTTCTTCATTCATTTAAATATTCATTTGTTTATTTTACATGTACATCAACGGCTGATTCCTTGGTAGCGATGCCCAGCAGGGTGATTAAAATTATTCAGAAACGACATGTTTTACAAAATGCTTCCCATTTGTACACCTGTGTTCTGTAAGGATCCATACGGAATGTTTAAACTCTAGGATAAATTAAGCATGTCCATCTTCTTCTTTGTCACATGCAAGCAAGTTTTAGTTCCTAGCAAGTAGTAATTTAGGTAGAAAACAGCAAAAACGTAATGGAGCCTTTTGGTTTGTGTCGCCGTGATTGGAAAATAGTTTCATTAGTGCCAACATATGGCCAGGTACGTATTTACGGCTAGTAAGTCGATTGCCGGGCAGCTCTATCTTCTTGTTTTGAAAGAAAGCCGGAAGGTATTTGAATTTTGAAACTCCAGACTCCGTCCGACTCAAGCAATACCACTTCGTGTCTCGGGCTCTATGTGTGAACTATGGCTTATTAAAACGGGGTCGGGTGTTTTCAAGCTCATTATGCTTGTTCTAAGGAATCCACTCTCATAAATAAAATTTGTTATGCAAGAAGAAAAAGAGTTAAAACTAATTTCGATTCATTACGTAAACTCGTCGAGGCCACGTTACAATGAGAACAATGATTCCGTTTTAGGAATCTAAATTTCTGTGCAAACAGGCACCAAGTTTTTATTAATAGTCGCTGGTGAAGGAATCTTTCATCCCGCATTATTAATTAAAGGAAAATTCCGCTATTTACGGCGAGACGTTATAATTAAATGCATTTTTGTTTCACCTGTGATTGGCACAAATTTACGTAAAATGTTCAATATCACTACAGTGAGTTTTTTTTTCATTCTTTTTACGCACGTGCGTGTACAAAAGGACATAGGTGGCTTTCTTCTGGATGCTAATGAACTCGATGAAAAGAACAAATATAAACTACCGATGCCAGCAGCGAGTTTACTATAGGGAGTAACGAGGAAGCTCCAGCGCGATAGGCTAAAGGTGGGTGGGAATTTGGTAATTGTGTTTATCGAACACAATTATCCCCGGAACAATACTTTGAAGCAGCCTGTAAGATATTCAGTAATTAGGATGGTAATTAAAAAGCTACCCAAGCTCAAAAAAAAAGGAAAAAGACAATTCGATTTAGAGAGACTGCAAAAAAGAACTATTTTATATTGTGTCTTGTTGAGGGAGTGTTGAGACAGAAAATTAACTAAACAATGGACGTTCACATGCGCAAGGGGTGTGCGTGATGACCCTCGTCTTGCGCCTTTATTTTTTCTACGAGTCATTAACGCCACCAACACGCCCTTCACTTCATCGGGTGTTTGAATGCTACGAGGGCCAGATTATAAATTAAATTAATGCGACGGAAAGGCGGCATACGTGAGAAGGCACGTGTTCCTTATATAGCGGTATCTACTCGCCCGAGATTGTGAAGAAACCGTGTAGAATTCTAATGTGCCTCTTACTATTTGCGGCAGGTGATGAATAAAAAAGAAGTGGACGCTCGAACAGATTCAAGATTTTTTTATAATATTGTTAGTAGACACACAGTATGGTACTGCGATTATTTCCTATCGCTTCTCTTTTGGATGTATGGATTTCGACTGTCAAGCTGCAGACATTTCAATTTGTGGGTAGGACAGGGAAGGACACTTCAACCAGGTTGGTGAATAAATGGTACGGTGCTCCGCCGCTACAGTAAAATAAAGCACGGGTTAGACTGCAATTCGTTTGAGATAATACTTCCGTGAACGATGAACAATTGTGGAATAGAAATTCATATTGCATATATACATATATACATACACATCCGGTTTTTTTCTCCTTGTGTCGCTGACCCTTTCTAAACACACCTTTATATTAAAATGATTGTACCCGTATGAAGTATTACGCATATGATTATACTTGTGTATTAATGCGAAGACAGGGGACTATTCTCGTCGTAGGGTTTCCTCTTGTAGCAGTTATCAAATACATTTTCCTCGTGTTTTTCTTTGTGTTATGAGGATTGCTGTCTTACTCATTTCAGAGATGGTTTCTTTGAAAAAAACTTTTAAGTACATTATTCATTAACCAATACATCACGCGAAAACCTGGCAAAATTCAGAAACCGAAACCGAATCTAAAATTGAAAATTTCATAAGCAAATGGAGGGAAAGCCAAAAGGAATAAGAAAGATAGAAAAAGTGACCTAACTCGACTGAGAGCGTCTATCGTTTTAGGCGAACCTGATACCGGAAAATGCGACAAACGTGGTCATTACATGTCTCTCCTCTAAAAGCTTGGTGTCACACAGGTATGATCTGTAGATTGATTACTTAATCAAGTTGTCAGCAATCCACTGTATGTTTGAGTGTCATTAATTCTTCATTGAGGCTTTGGGTATCACTACAACGTGTCACCATCCTAACTTACAGTTCGAAGAAAAAGTGCAGTGTCTTTTTAACGGCTTGGGCGTAAAAAAATTGGTGTAGGAGTCATAAAGCTCAATCAGAGCGTTGCTTTTGTTCGCCACCTTTAAAAGCAAAATGATCGATGGACCGCAGAAAGTCTCGGTGTTTTTCTGCTTTCAAACAAATTCCTGCCGTGGGACGCGCGGAGCAACCTCTGAGGTTCTGATGCAGTCAAAAAGGGGTACATCTGCTCAAGGATAAAACGAGGTTTCACGCGGTGCACAATTTATGTTTGTTCATATCTGTGCATCTTTACGCGTTTTTTGCGTTGTTACCAACGACATTCGTTACCCTTAGCTTTTAGCGTATTATTGCCGCTCTACTGGACTGGCAACTATCCTCTTCGTAATTTAGATACGCGATATATTCTACATCTTTTGTATTTTACTCCAAGAGTTAGCACTTTTTGTGCGGTAGAACGAGGCAGATCGCTGAAGAGTTGATTTTATAACAGCTCCTTGAAACCGCTAGGCAATTGTTTTCCTGATTCGCCACATGGAAACTACGTGTGTGAATAGGGAGAACACGGATGTCAGTTGCTTTACCGCAAGGGTTGTAACATGTATGTGGATAGTACAACGAGCATGGCCTAATTGGCTAAAGCGTGCTTGACAGCCACTTTGTATCTTCGTATTAAGTATACTATAGAACTGAAAGATCTTCATGACACTAAACAAAACCTTAGAAAACACCTGAGCTTGCGGCTCTTTATATATTATTACAGGCATGATAAAAAGTTAGATTTTACAAATGTGGTTTTGTACCTTTCTCCTCACATATATAAAGTGGTTCAAGTCACCAGGCTCGATCTAAAATGGACCGTAAAAATCGTCGCCTGCACGTAGCAATCTAAACTTTTCGTCAAAGGTGTAATTCACAGGTCGGTTTTTCTTGTAAAATTACAAAGCGTAGCTCTCTTTCTGTAAAAAATAAGGCCAAGAAACTTTCCAGGGTCTAATGCGGGCAGCAACAGAGACGACAGGGGTCCAGTAGCGGGGTGTGTTTGGCGTTCGTATTGATAGATGGCGCTACCTCCTCATCGCGACGGCTCGCAAACCACCATGATTTAATAAAATGAATATAATATTTTTTAAATGTACCTTCGGTTAAAAAAATGCGAACAATAAAAGCACCACTTACAAAGAAAAAAAACACGTCTGCATAACGGCGGCGCTTTTGCTGCCAACGGATTTCGTCTGCGTGTCGTCTGCTATCTTTCGCTGGCCGGCTGCACCTTCAGACGCTGCTCCCGACGCCATCTATCAATACGAACGCCAAACACACCCCGCTACTGGACTTGGTCGTCTGGGTCGCCACCCGCCGTAGACCCTAGCAAGTTTCTTGGCCCTATTTTTTACTAAAAGAGAACTACGCTTTGTAATTTTACAAGAAAAAACCGACCTGTGAAATACACCTTTGACGAAAAGTTTAGATGGCTACGTGCAGGCGTCGATTTTTACGGTCCATTTTAGATCGAGCATGGTGACTTGAACCACCCTACATTTATCCTGCCTAATGATTCAAAATTATTAGTTGTGTGACTTCTTGGTGTGTAGAAAGAAGGAGTGGTAAATATAAAAATTAGTGGCCTTAGACCAATTATTTCTTACTGGATATGGCTATGAAGCTCTTGATGCTGGCTCCACCTTTGATCAGAGGCAAGTGTTTAAATACCGTTGTATTGAGGCTTTCGAATATAATACGGTATGTGAGAAGAGGACTGTTTATCATATAGCTATTCTTTGCAAATGAATATTGATGTAGGGACGCATGCGATGCGTTTTACTCAAACACTAGCGTTTATTGCGTTTCTGAAGAAATTTTACTTTTCAGAGAGAACAAAAAGCTTATGCAAGACTCCTTTTTCTGCGAAATCAAGCAGATATGACAACGCAAAGAAAAAAATATATATATATGTATATAACATAGTAAGAAAATACGTCACATTATAATACGAATTGATAATTTGTAATCAAATTTTGAACAAAAATATATCTACCATTTTGTAGAAAATTGAGGAATGTTATAAATATTAAAAATATTCACATTCACCCACAGAGATCAAAAACCAACTTAATATTGACAAACCACAAGAAATTAAGAATCAACAAGTCAGAACAAAACAGTAAGTGTCAGGGTGAACTCTAGAGGCTGTTCCGAACCTCTCTTTATTTTTTTTCGCCATTTAAATACAGAACTTTACCCGTTTCTTTTTGTCAGCCTCAAACATCTCAATATAAAAGAGGAGTCCCACATATACTCTTGCATGTATATAGAAAAATTCCCGCCTTCTCGTCCGCGTATTACGTTTTGAAGTGGTACGGGCAAATATCCCAACATCCTAATTTTAGGTTTTGTACTTCTGTCAACATCTTCTGCGTGAAATAATCCCTCCCTTCTCATATGCTATCACGCCGTCCTCGGCCACTGACTCCTGTCAGATGCAGGCCTGAGTCAAGAGACGGGCTCCACGAGGGCCGCTAATGTAGGTATAGATAATCCGCGGGCCGGACTGAAAGGAGCAACAGAAAGGAGAACCCCATCCCTTAAGGGTCCTTTGCTGTCGGCGCCAGAAGATCGGGTGCCCGTCCGACTCGGCCGGCAAGCCTCGACCGAATCTTCGCCCATCAGGCCTGTCGCCTTCTCGTGCAAATAGAGGTCCGCCATCCTAGGGTCACGAATCCTCAGGAGACATCGGTTTAGTCTTAACTGACATTCGGAACAGCCTCAATGCGTCAGTAACGCATTCATGTTTGAACATAATTCAGATTTCTTGGGATTCTATTCTGTTTGATATTTTCTTCATTTCGCGTCGTTGCTGAAAGCTTGACTTCGGGTAACTTCCGTTCTCAAGAGAGATGAATATCGTAATTTTTATTTCGTTCGTTTAAGCATAATCTCTAAGAAATCCAAAGTTAAATCTTAATCTGCACCAAGAAGGATGGCTTCATTAAATGTTCGCCGAAGGCAGCAAATTCCATCTTGAGAGTATTTTCTGTAAATGGGCCCGTAAACTCAAGCTCTTTAGCGTGTAGATATGTTTATGTTATAAATACCAGAGCCTGCCTAGAACTGTGATTATGTTTAGACACATTCTGTTCTGCAGCGAAAACGTACTTGACTTTGAGCTCCATAGCAAAAAGAGAAACCCGTGGAAGAGAAAGAAAAAATACTGTTGTGGCCAGATCATTGCGTAGAAGCTGATTAACCAACGAGAAAATTTTAATACGTCATATTGCGTCCACAAACGGCCTGCATTATTATAATGTCGTGAACAGAAGGTGATGTCTTAGCTCTGACACTGGCGATGCGGTTTGACCTGTACAGTACCTGAGCGCAGCTTGTTTTTTGGTGTTTCAACATTTTGCGCGAGGCTTGTCCCTTATTAGGGTAGTTAAAAGTGTGCATGGACAATTACCTTTGTTGCCCGCATTATAGCCACTTCCTTCCAACAATACTTGAATTTTAATGTTTATTTACCTCCGTTCAGTCATCAAAATTATTGGCTCCCCGCCCATTCTGAAAAGAAAATGGCCGGTGGGCATGACGTTTGATCTTATGCAAATCGCAATCACTCTGCGAGTTATACGAAGTTGTTGAAGTAACACCATTCCGCACTTTAATATTGAGCTAATTTTAAAAACTAATATGGCGAAAACAAACGATTACATACTCTTAATATATGCACACATATAAAGATCACTGACAGTGAAAAGAAACACGGGAAATGATTACGCCATGAAATTATCTCAAAAATGAAAATCAATTTTGAACGGTGTTCTTGAGATTTACGCAAACATGCTTTGACATTGTATTACCACAGTATCGTATGACTCAGAATTAGTCCAATATAACCAGAATTTGTGTGTTAGGTCGCGCTTTGTTATGGGACAATGTTTTTCCTCTCAACAAAAAATTAAGTGGCAAAGGGTAGGTAACAAATGAATAGAGCAACAAAAGAGAGTCTACTTAATCGGTATCCGGTACAGCTAGCACCATCTGCAAGTTGTGTTTCTCTCATGTGATAGCTAATTTAATATTTAAATGAGACCAAGGTATATAACTACGTCATATATTTCCCCTTTTCTTGTTTCCAAGCAAGGCAGTTTGTCTTTTCTGTCTCGTTTATTTTTATCGTTCAGGGCTGCACATATATCTACGATCATTATCTAACGACATATTCAAATACACAATGCCTTGACACGCGGTTTCGGTGAACACTCATTTCCTAAAAGTACACGCCGGCAGATTCTGTCTCTGAAACCCCGTAAACATACACATGTTGATTTTTGTTTTTCTATATTTTCTGACTTAGCATTTTTTATTTTTTTGTCATAGGGTTATTGCAACAAAAAATAACAACACAATTAGATTTGTTTTATTCCTGTGTCTTTACAGCTGTTATTTTTTATTTTATATTCTTGCAGCAATTTGAGGAAGAGCTAGGGTATTTACTCTTTCTTTTCTCACCCTGCGCCCTGAACGACAAATACATTATTATGTGCGACAGAAGCCAATCGTCTTTATGTAATTCTGAACTCCAATACCGCATGAACTAAAGTAATTAAACGTAAGAAATGAGTAATGAAACATAGGTAGAATAATAAAATCATGAGACGAACCCTTCGAATTTACGTCTCATAATATTTACAGATATCTTTCCGTGTTCACATGCGGTATGTTACACTTCACTTTCTGTGGAGTCGCTTCCTTACCCTCAAGCCGAGAGAGATCGCGACGACATTAAAATATGGCCGACAGTAGCGGGACATTGGGGAGCGAAGGGGATGGAGAAGGAAGGCCATAGCTTAGCCGGAGACCCGCCAGAGGGTACGACGTGCTAGAAAAGCATCAAATAGCCAGAAGCAAAAGAGATCACCAAAAGAACCGGAGATGTCTGAGACGCCGCCGGGCCCATAGCAAGAAACATGAATTCCTCCTGAGGGCTGGTTGGAAACAACACAAAGACAACGCGTAATAAAAAGAAAAAGAAGGAGGGGGCTGGATCGGGTTGGCTGGCTGGTTGGCAGGGTGGCTGGCTGTCTGGCTGACTTACGACCCGGCGAGGGAGACAGGAAAGAACCAGAGCCCGGGGTCCCTGCCTTGAGACAGTCAGTGCTCCGTGGGGACTTAAAAGAGAATGCGGCGCCCCCACGGAACCCCATCAATTTGAGCCCCTTTCTTATATACACGGGATCCCCCGGTTGTCGCCTTGCTGTTGGATCCGTCGCCTTTCGTCCGTCCTTTCAGTCGGTGGGGAGCGGGCTTCGGTATATGGCGTCCCAGCTCGGCCGTTTTCTTTTAGGGGCTTTACGGCTTCGCCCAATTCTCTTCCAGTGCGCCGATGGCTGTGCTTCGGTGTCTCTCCATTTTTCTCGCGCAAGCTTTCCTGACTTACGTTCACGACGCTCTTTTTTCTCGTAGAACCGCCAATGCAAGGTGTGCCGTTCTGGTTACTCTCATACCATACAAGCAATCACGAGGCACATCACATATTAAACCAAATATTGTATACAAGATCGCTAAGGCAACCACTACTTGTTCAACCCAAGAAATGTAAATTAGAACTGACTCAGTTCTTGCAAAAGGAGCTGAGTGGACAAGAAAGCCAACTAACTGTTCTCCCAGAAAAATTGCGTGGACGATCACGTTACGTGGTGCAAATGAACAGCGTCAGTTTAAGTGACATTTCGATGATATTGAGTCGTGATTAAGTGGAACTTTTCGTGATGTTGCGTTGCAGGGTAACGTGACATTTTGTTATTTTTTGTGCGTCGCGTGGTGATCGGTACCTGTGTGCCACCTGTTTACGCAGTGTTCGTCTTCAAGCACGTGGCACATACCTTGAAGGCAATGAGGTCACTGTCCGGGTGCAACGACTGAAGAACCTCGTGGCATGACGCCGCCAAAGGCACCAGGTTTCGCGTACACTACAACCGATCAGGCAAAGAACAACCAGAACCAAACACGTTATCGCGTTGCACAAATTGCTTGGCCACAGCAGCGTGTCCTTTTTTGTTCGTTAACGTTATCTTCTACTGGCCGCTTCACGTTCACGCAAAGCAGAATCTTGACAATGAATGCGTTCCATCCTAACACAAAAGGTGCGACCGTCGGCACCTACAAACCAACAACGTTCTCTCCCACGGTCGTGTGCCCTCGAGCAGCCGCTGCATGCTCCGGCGTTTGCTTCTACCGTCCCAATCTTGTGCGCAAAGGCTTAGGGCGCCGAGGAAACGGTCGACCGAAAGCGAGAAAGAAGAGGGGGCGAGGAGGGCGATCACATGACTCGCAGCGCAATCGCAAATGGTCGAATGCGCAGCGCCTCCACAGTGACTATTATCAACGAAAGGACTGGGGCTTCACTGCTGTACTCGCCCTTCCCAGGCATGAAATCAACCTTCGATGTACGCACCCATGCTTTGTTGGTTTTCGAAAACATGTCACTCGCCTAGTCAAGAAGCCCAGTAAAACACCATCCATACGCTGGCAATCCGGTACCCCGGTTGCAATGTTTATATACGTATATTCAATTCCTGATAATAGACTCTAAAAAAAAGAAAAAAAAAGGCCGTGCGTTTACTTTTTGCACAGCACTCGGAGAGCAAATCCCCGCAACTTACGGAGGCAGCTCAGTGAATAAAAATGCCAAAACAAATTTTTAAACCCCCCCCCCAAAAAAAAAAAAAATCGCATTTTGAGTTGTGACATGAAGCAATGCAAGCGTGACATTTTGCCTTGCTCAATGTCCCAGCTCGGACTGCGTTTTTTTTTGGTCTAAACATATGTTTCGGCTTCGTCATTCGTTGAGCTGCATCCGTAAGTTGCAGTGATTGGGACTCCGAGTGTTATCAGGGAAAGTAGACGCACGGCATTTTTATAGAGTGTAGGTATTTATGTTTTATAATGCTTCATATAAAAAAAATAAAAAAAACTCACTACACCTTAAAATTTTACTGATAATTTAATCATTCGTCTGATGACTTCTTTGGCTACCGGTACACATTGAGTACAATTCAAAGATCGGAGATAGTAAGATTTTAGTCGTTTTTTGAATAGTGTCTTCGCGTATGGTAATTATTGTAAGAAAGCATTCCTAAATATTTATATCTAAGTACTCTTCGAGGTGTCACTACCGAATTTGTTGATGTGGAGGAAAATTAATACCGTCTCAAAACAACCTAAGAGCTTGACCGCGGCCGTGTGCTTGAAAGGTAAGTTTCATCGTACAACTGTCCTAGATCTTGAAGATACAAGTTATGCTTTTTTATGACTGCGGCATATGTTAAACTCGCCGCTCGAAATTTATGAATATTCATATATTATAATGAAAAAGATAACTCGGCTCAAAGTACGTCGTATTTTTAAGGCCACTACATTGAAAGAATCTTGAATTGACATCGAACGTCATTTTTGAGTATTGAACTACATTTAAATTTTTTTAAGGCTTGATACCCTCACGTCGAGAGAGTACTCTAATGCCGGTCTCGAGATGAATTGTCACGTTGTATTTATATCCACATAATAACCTCTAAATTGGCGCTCATTTTAAGCAACGACAAACGTCGATTGCTAGGTGATCTATGTATTTTTTAAACATGAGACCACGCTAATTACGTCGTCAACTTCCCATTTCAATCGCCTTAATAATTCTTTAACTTTTTAAAGAATGTTACTGAACGTGTACGCTATTTCATTGGAACAAAACATTATTGCATGGCCGCAGTCAGGAGAACGTAAAGCGAAAAATAATACCGCGAAACTGGCGAGTTCCAGTCTTTACTTCCATTCTAAGCTCCCTAATGAGGGATGGAGACGATGGGAGGGTATTCGAGAAATACAGGCAGGAATATGTTATTACGTTAAATGTGTATAACACAGTGTACGCCAGCGCACTTGATAACATGAAAGTGTAAATACCTTGTTCCTTTAAGGATTAGCGTCCACTTCTATTCACTAAGGGTGTAAAGTTATGACAAATAACAAAAAGTGGACGATTTACCTTCACACGTGGTATTCGTTCCACGACATGCTAGAAACTGATCTAGACCTGAGAAAGGGTCAGACTATCTTTACTACATAACAAGATAATTGATGCGACTTGAAGAGACACGACAAAGTGCCTTTTTCATTTCAAGAAACACTTCACCTGAGAGCGGCGATCTCCGCAGCGCTTCCCTTGCGTTCTCGCTTAATTCGGCTTTAAGTTTCACTGAAAGTTCACGCACTTACCTTCCGAAGCTTTGTGATTCATTGATTATCGTTGTACTAAATTTCGCATCTTCGCAAGTGACTTTGGTTAATGTCACGTATTATCGCGGAGAAAACAAGCTCACGCTTTCTTTGAGCAGGCTTCAAAGCTGTAATTATAAAATTCCTATCATTCGTAATTTTATTACTTGCGCGGTTTTTGTTTAAAAAGTATCGACGGGCTCCTGACATTAATATAACTATTTAGAATTAATTTCGTTTGCCAGCCGTTTTTGAACCTAATCTTAATGCCTTACTTTTTCAAATCAACGGATTAGAGGAGATATATTGGTAAAAATAATTTTATTTGTTACCTTTTTAAGTCCAGCTACTTGTGTCATCATTTATGTATTTTCTTGGATCATACGCAGCACCACATCCGCAGAATTGTTTCTACATGTTATATGATTGATTTTATTGCTATAGGACAGTTCACGTTAACCTTGTGAGAAAAAAGCGAAGAAGCTTCTATAACCCCTAAGAACAAATTCGTAAAAATTAATTTCGAAAAGTTTCATTTTTTTTATTCATGTAAAGGTGCATCCCATAAGGTGAATGATTGACCCATTATTTAAAAATAAAGTACAGCGGAGTTCGTTTTGTGGGGAAAGACATATAAATAGTTAATAGTTAATTAATACATCATTAGTTTGTTACCTGTGTGTTCTGGAGACAAGATATGCGAATTAGAGTATGATTCCTGGCGAAGATATTCATTATAATGCTGGTGCGTTTCAAAACAAGATACATATGGAAATTTGAACTTTCCATTCAAGACAAAGATAAGCTTCAATGAAAATATTCCGCATTTCTAATTTCTCAGCAGCCACGTTTCAGTCTTACATCTGTGTGTTGTCAAGGGACTTCACAAAATTTTCTTATACAATAATTTGTGTTTACGTTAATGTACTCTATCATTCTCTTTTAGAATTCATATCTTATTAATTAATTTCCCCCGAAAAAATATCGCCTCTTTCTTAGCTCCTCAGTTTTTATTCAAAGCCATCTTTTAAGACTCACAACGTATAACGTATAACACATACAGAAACATTATACTGATTAGGGCATTCATGCTTGTTAACAAAGAAGCGCTTTTTATTTAGGCGAATATAACATTTGCTTGTCGAAATAATCAAAACAGCGAAATAAATTGGAAACACGGGACACAATAAAGAAATCGTTCAGGTTTTTATCATACGATTTTGGCGGCGGAAAAATGTTCTCGTCGGACTCCGATCTTATCGTGATCCCACAGGATGGCGGGAGCCACATATCCGGCCTCGCTGAGGGACGGTATGAAACTTTTCCTGGCGCGTTAATGAGAAATGACTGCTTGTTTTGACTTTCCGCGCGTAATATTGATCGGGTAAATATTTATAATCCTGTGAGGGCCTTGGCGTTACATTAAAAAAAAGAAACAATAAATGGCCATAAAGACAGATGAAGAGTACTGAAGTTACAGTATCCGGCAAAATTTTTTGACACATTTTTGAGCTAATTTCTTCGCTGAAATTTTCAAATCAGTGTAGCATCGGTGACAGACAGTGTCTTGGTCGCGTTCAAGTTTTTTTTTTTTGTATTGCGTATGTACACTATGCATAGTTTTTCCTTCCTGTTTTTATAGCGAGGTTTTAATTTCTATTAGGGTCCAGGGGATAAAACACATATTAGCCTCATCGTATAGCATTATATAATCGAAGTACTTCAGATATCGTTTCTGTGTTAATGTCATTACGAATGATGAGCGCCACTTTAAGGTTTTGTTGTCAAGATTTTTTTTTTAATGTTTTGTTTTTGTGAAAGGAGCAATTGTGCCATATCTTTGCTTCGAGGGCGTTAACGTTTTTTCCTAGAGCTCATGTATTGTTGGTCACTTTGTTTTAGTAAAACAGCTTGATTTTTGAATCGGGAAACATTTGACAATCTTCTGCATTCGCCATAGCGGCACAGAATGGAAAACGCGACCAAACTTCTAGCATTGCGAATGGTGTGAAAAGTCTGACGGAAAGGGTGGCGCATCTAGAAAATACATTTGAGGACATATTACGCGCTCAAGGTGACGTTGTCGCTGTGAAAGGGAAAATGGTTTCACTTGAAAATGTTGACAAATCGATCGCTACTTCTTGCAAAAGCTTTCGCAGTGTACGTAGCAGTTTGGATTCACCGAATAACCGACAACGCCGGAACAAGGTTAATTAAGGGTATTCCCGAAGAAGATAAGGAATCTTGTAAAAAAGCGATCGGAACAGATTGTAACGGACTTCCTCAAAACTCATCATGACGTCGAGTTGGGCGAAATTGAGAGGGAACACCGGAAGGAATAAAATCATTGTTGACTACCGAAACTTAACAACGAAAAAGGTAGCCATTGAAAGTGCGTCTAGGTATATAAAACTGATAACCTTACGAGTTTGGAAACATAGAAGGTTCTCACCGCACATCAGACTTGTGCCTATCTTAAATACTCTACACAAGATACTGTATTTCAAATACATTCGATAGTATTTCCGTGTCTTGCAAATACATTTCGTCTAGTGTATTTGCTGCTCTATCTGAATTACATGTTTCACTATCTTACATTCAGTAGCTCAAATACAATTTTCACACTTCAAAAATATTTATGACCAGAACAATCTACGGAACTAGGAATCGTCAGACTCCAGGGCAAAGCTGAACGGAGTTTAAACTTGCAGGCAAGCGACCAAACACAGGACAGGAAACTAGCACGAGCAAAACGCAGTCTCCGAATGTTAACAAAAGGCCGAATGAATAGCCCCAAGTACGGCCGCCTTTATATTTCTTCTTGTCCCTTTTTTAATTTCATGTTGTTTTTGAAAGGCACGTTACGCTTGCAGCTAGCGAAGTGCTGATGACGTCATCCGGAGTTTGCACTTTTTGTCTGAAACTAGGGAGGTTCCGTCAGAGGAAGATTGTGACGCCAACGCTTGGTACGGTCACAATTGGACCATTTCCGGAAATCGCCGGTTCAAGGGGTTCTGGTATAAAATGCGCGAGCACGTTTTCAAGTGAGCGCGAACACTCCCTCGGCCAAGGAAGCAAGATCCTACTGGCTTTGTTGAGCTGCAGTAACCTAGACTGGAGTTCCCCAAAGCCCTTCAGTGCCTACTGGTGGCTTAACGTTTGCTTGCAAGCGCGTTCAAAAGGATTTTTGTTTTAAATCTTCTCATGAATTCGCACATCATTTCATTCTTAGAATCCTCTAACCCAGTTTTCCACCAGGGGCAGCCAGGGATTAAAAGCGGTTTCGCGGACACTCTCTTGAGTTACATGTGTTTCCTTCTTTACCTTCCTAATATTTTTTGATAGTTTTCAGGAATAGGCGCTCCTCCTCGCTCTTGGATAGAGAGACAAAATACTCGCTGTTGGTTGTTGATCAGCGACAGAAACTACTGTCCTCTAGCTAATGTTTTTCCTGAGCATGCACGTTTGTTGTTCACTCGCGTACTCATCATCAAGTCTGGCTGTCTGATAAACTTTTAGTTCGGCTGGAAGGGACATGCAATGCCGGACTATATGTTAAGTCCGCCGAATCGCGTGAAGGCAGATTACAAACTTATTGCGGAATGCCTAATGAGGCGAGCTTTCTGCCAAATTAAAGCACAACAGTTGTCATTCTTTCAAAACGTGAGTGCCCCTTGTCTCTAAATCTTTCGGTACCCACTATGCTGCACATCCCTAATTATTTAAAAATAAACTTCGATTGCAGCAGCTAAGTAACTTCTTGAAAGTCATAAAGATCACAGCATGATGCGATATCAGCGAAGTTATCACAAGTAAAGCACATGAAATAACTTTTTTTGCTTATATTACCCGCTTGCAACCTACTTGCCGAGTATCTTCGAATGTAATTCAATTACTTTTCAAAGTATTTGTACTGTACTCAAGATAGTTCGTAGTAAAACAAACTTAAATACTAGTTTAAATAAATTTTAAATTGGGCATTTAGTATCTGATCTTAAATAATTTTGTTCAGTATTTGGCACAACACTGCCGACATTCGCTATTCTAAAATAAGCTTTGGCAATTCGGGAAATCTTACCTACGGGATCACAATCGTGTACGCCATTTATTTATAAGCGTTTTATTGACGACCGGATGTGCTTATACATTGCTGAGTCATATGTTGCCATCTAACATGAAAGTAATAATGTACATGTTATAAGGCAGTGGTTCTCAACCACTGATGTTTCGCGGACCCCTTGTGGATTGGCGGAGATGATGGAGGACCCCATTTGTGGTGAGGGGAAGGAAAATTTATTGGTTAATCATGACAGTTATTTAATAAATGAATATAACTAAGGGCTAGCGTGAAGTAGACTTCTCTTACTCACATATACACAAGAAAACTCACCCGAAAATTCAAAAAGTTTACTCTCAATGTGAAAAAAGGCAACTTTTACTACCAGGCGGCAGGGCTTTGCGGACCCCTAGGATGCCTTCGCGGACCCCAAAAGGTCTGCGGACCCCCATTTGAGAGCCACTTTTATAAGGGACCCTAAGGTCGCGTAAAAAAGTATTCTACTGGAAATATGCCATTTCTTGTCTCCAATGTGAGGAGACGTTTTTTTTTAAACAAGATTCATTTTCGAGTTCGATCAATTCTTGTAACCCTTACGTCATTACGGGAACAGAAACGTGACTTTCCAGTGAAATTAAAAACCGAGAGGTTGTCCTAAATGAAGAGCAACTCTTTTATCGGAAAGATCTATGACATACAAGAGGTGAGAGTGTATTCATCGTTATAAATAAGAGCTTTCACTCTGCTTCTGTAAATTAAAAACTGACTTCGAGATGATCTGGGTTTGCGTTAAATTTCCCTTTTTTATGTCCTCGTTTGCATACCACACACCGCCGCATGCAGCGCTGATTTTGTGAATGACTTTAATATTTGCCTTGATGATGTGATCACTCGCTACCTAAGGCGTCCTGCATTTCTTGGTGGAGATTTTAATTATCCAGGTATACCGAAAACTTTTGTGAACTTTTACATAATGGTAGGAATGCTGCCAAGTGTGCAGAGTACATGAATGTTTGTCATACTAACTTCCTCTCCCAAGTACTTCTTTAGCCTTGAAGAGGTCCTATTCTAGACTTGTTTTACTACTGTCCCCTCAAACAAATTAAAAGTGTTAATGTTTTAAACAAACTTAGTTATCACGAGGTGGTGTTAATAGAAGCTGATGTTGTAAACTCGGAGCCTGGCAATACGTTTTTAAAGAAATCCCGACTGTAACACTAAATTCTACGAAATGGATAGAGCCGTGAGGATCTTTTTGAGTGAATTTATAAAGTCTTCACAATTACGTTGTAAAAAGGCCAATGGGTCGGCATTAAAAAAAAATCTATAAAACTTTCAGCGGCTTTGTTTCGCGGTTTAAGATGCTGAAGAACCCTCAATGCCGGTTGACTTTTTCAAACTTTGAAGTCTCTTCTTAACGAAAAGAAACGCGTGTACAGTAGGCCTTAACAGAGGAACGATGACTTATCGTGGGGTTATTAAAATGTTCATTCTTTACTTTGTGCTACTGAAATAAAGAAGGCTAAAACTACATTCTGCAAATACCAAGACCACATTTCAAAGTGAAACCCCCGAATGTTTTGGGATCGTATAAGTTCGACAAAATCAGTGTTTACGACTTGTGGCTTCACTGATTTGGAATCAAACGTGTGTAGCAGCCTAGACACTGCAAATAATTTTAACGAATTTTAGTAAAATTTTGTGAACTATAAATACTTCCCTTGACTTCATGTAAAAATAATTATGAAAACACTTTTCTGGAAAAGATTGCGGTATGTCCGAGTGGTATAACCAAAGTTATCGAAGGCATATTATAATCGTTCTTCTCCAGGCAGAGACGATATTAAAAGTAAATTGTTGTAATTTAAAGAGCCCTTTGGCTGGCGAGGTGTTAGCACTGCTCTATCAACAATCCCTCGTCGAACGTTTTCTGCCGAGTGACTGGAAGCATGCAGAGTTGACCCACGTTCGAAAATTAGATGGTGCGGTTTGTTTCAATAGCAACCGTCCTATATCGGTAATGAGCGTCCTTTGCAAAACTCTT
This sequence comes from Ixodes ricinus, assembly GCA_037355805.1. Classification (NCBI taxonomy): domain Eukaryota; kingdom Metazoa; phylum Arthropoda; class Arachnida; order Ixodida; family Ixodidae; genus Ixodes; species Ixodes ricinus. The sequence continues at coordinate 91,818 of JAZHYW010005267.1, read as the reverse complement.
AGAACATTTCATTCTCAGTCATATTATAATTTTGTATTAGATACTATTACAATTTTTGAGGGGCGATATGGCTATTGAAAAGGCAAATCCTGCGAAAATCAGCATTTTGAACAAGACATTCGCCACTGTGAAAATATTGATTATATTCAACAGACTGGCATATTTTTTAGATTTTTCAAAGGCCTTTGACTTTGTGTTTTACAAGAGGTTGGTACAAAAGCTAGAAAAGCTGAACATAATCCCACTAAAAATTTCCTTATAAATGAAACGCAATGTGTTGAAATTCCTGACCGTTCTTTGAGGAGGGCCGAGGTGTGGTGCGGCGTGCCCCAGAGCTCTGTTCTGGGCCCTTTATTCCTTTCGTGTTTATATCAATGACCTCCACCTCAACGTATCTTCATTTTTTTCTGCAGTCTTTGATAGGTACCTTAGCTGTTTAATATGTTATGTCCCCGCCGTCATGAGGCCTCTTGTAAAAGTTGGGGCCATCAATTCGACGTCAGTGCGCTGTATGTCGAAGCCGAAATTTTGGGGTGTCTTATTTGTGAAAATGGGTGCGGTGGCTACCCCATTTTTTAGAGTGCATAATGAAGCTGATTGCTTTATTTTCTATTTGCTGAGTGAGTTTAGGGCTATAACCCTTTGGTAACTGTGCCTGCTGTCGGCCTTTTATTCTTGGTATATTGAGAAGAAAATGAACCCATTCCGTACATGTACATAGTGCAAAGCTAAGTCCTAATTGCCATCACGAAGGTATCTGCACACATTGGTGACACCAGTGTACAACCAGCTGGTATCTTTCAGAGAAAGGCGAGACTTTAATCTCCCGTTTCCCTACAACTTGGGAAAAAATATCTATAAAAATGGAAGTTCTTTCGCTGTATGCGCCTTCAAAAGAGGGTCATTACGGATTTTCAATTAGGAAGAGCCTTAATCAAAGCGCACTTCCGTCTCCAGAAAAAAGAGAGAAAAAACAAAAAAGCGACTCGTTCTGCCACGTTTATTTTATTTAAACATAGAATAAACTTTCGGGCGGTCACATCCGGCCCAAAAACGACTTCCCCCCGCCTGCCGGTCCAATAAATATGTTCCTGAATTTTGTTGCCGTCAAATGGCGTACAATCACTTCCGAATGTTCGCAATGGCAGACATCGGCATCATATTTTAGCAGAGATTTCGCCGTCTTTTGTGCGCAACGTGCAAGTACAATAAGCGAACTACATGTTGATGCGATCGCTGGAAGTGAGTATCTGTCGCTGTAATCAAAGAAGATTAAGCTTACCGATATCCTTACCAGAACCAGGACATAGGAAAACATTTTTCTCTTCTCTAGTTTCAATATATGTCTTTCACATTTTTTTTCTCTATTCATTTATATATCTCTGCTATGTGTCGAGGATTAACGAATGAACAACTGGGTTCGAAGAAATATAAGACGCAGAAAACGCATAAACAAAACAACTATATTTTTGCTCACAGGTTTATATCTAATGGTACGAATATTGTAAATATGTTTAATTAGGCCCTACAATTTCAAGCAATGAGTCCAAAATAAATGTAGGTATTTAAGACGTATCTTTACAATTAAAATACTTTCAAGTTTTTTTGTTTTCTTTTGCAAACGGATCACATTTAGCTGGCAGACTGCCTTTTTTCCATACGATCGAATGTGCATCCTGTCAATTAGTTTAATAGCAATTTTTAACTAAAAGATGCAAAGAAGGCTCTTGCAGTTCTAAATAACATGATGGGTAATCTTGGTGTACAAAAATACGTGGAACGCGTCTCAGAATGGTGTGTTTAGCATCCTATCCTGCTCATACATCAAGACTGGTCCCGAAGTGGCAGCGGATGACGTCACAATAATCGGTGTGTCATGTAGTCGGATGTCGCGATCCTGACGGTCGGGCAGAGAAGTCCCGGCAAAAAATTAGAGCGAACGCGAGCGTCGCTACCGTCTTGTCGTCCAAACTCCTGGTTGCTAAAGCTTGCATGGACTGTGAAGCTGCAAAGAGACCTGCAGCTTAACAGGCGTTCGCTATATCCACCATAGTTGCTGTGACACCGTCAGAATCGCCGCGGGTGATAGGGTGTCACTTTTAGTGCGTCAACAGGCGGAAATGGAGGGACTGCTTTTTAGGACCCGGTAAACAGTCCAGTCAGAGACGCGTTCCAGGCACCATACTGTAACTTCAGACATATTCCACAAAACCACTTGTGAACACGTTTGAACACAAACATATAGGCATGAAGGTTGTTCCTTACAGAGTTTAGTGTTTTTGAAGAGTCTGTTTCTTTCGCTCCTTATGCACAGCCAGCATTACAAAGGGTTAGCATAAGTGATCGACTGCTCGCTGCTGTCCGCCGATCTATCCATGCTACAAAGATTGCAACCACCAAGGTAGTTTTCGTTCCCGCTGTGTTGGCACGATTGCAGCGCCGCGTGTGGTTTATTTTATTTTAGGGTTGGTTATCAAAATTGCAAGCATGCCGCATGTGAAAACATCTAGATTTACGTCATATATTGCCTGTTTCTAAGCCCTCCAACGCTTGAGCGTTTAAGTCACCCACGGTGCCTGATGCACCATTCCTTGAGCTATTTGTTGAATTTCAGTCCTTATCTAGCTCCCGCAATTTAATTGATAACAAGTATAAACTAACTAGCCTCAACAAGAGTGGTGAATGGTGGTTTTTTGGCAGGTGTGCTTAGCAAAAAAACTTACTCGAAATCTTGATTTTTTTTTTGGTAATCTGTCATGTTTTGTATTAAAAATGACTCAACGAGCCTGCCATACGTTTCTCAAGAAAATTTTCGAAAGTATGATTATTTTATTTAATCAACTGTACTGCAAGCAGAAATCTGCTTTTCATAAGTTTACGTTTATATAGAACAAGCAGTAAGTCCTGAAAACCTGTGACTGGGCAAAACAATCTCAAACTGAGCTATTTAAACAAGATTCATCCTGGGTGGTCCCACTCTTTGTAAAGAATGAAGCTAAAAATGACGACATGTGAAAGCACTAAAAGCAACAGACAAGCGAGGTCACAAAAGTTGGTTTCTGTAAATTGAAATATAAGCTAAGACCTAAGCACAACCAAAAAAAAAATCATTGTATTCAGGGTGTTTAGTATTGCATGGTACTATCTCTTACTACATGATGAAGGTAAAATTGGCATCATAAAAGTAAAATTGACGAACTAGGGGAGCCCATTAAAATGTTATCGAATGAATTGGGCAAAGCTTTAACAAAATATAAGAAGCCTAAGGATGAGCCACGGGGTACTCATTAAATCTTGGTTTTGTGGTTAGTATCCCACCAATAAATAACAACAGTAATTACTTAACGCCTTTTGACAAAATGTATTCACGGGGCTTACCACAGCAGTTACCACACCATTGACAAGGCAACAAAACAATATTCAGATTCTCTAAATACTATGTTTTACACCCACCAAGAGGTCACAGTTGTTTTTCCAGAAAGGCAAGCTTTCGTTAAAGCAATGACGTCCGTGTGCCAGAATTAGCAAGACAGAGACAGTAAACTGGAATTTTCATAAAGCTATAGTTAGGAATTAGGACTTTGGCCAAATTTGTTTCTTGTGTCAGCTATGTTGTTCCTCGCAATATTAAACAACAATGAGTGGAAATGTATTTGTTTTATACTGTAAATACAAGCCATGCAAAAAAGCCGCAGAATGTGATCAACTCTAGAAAAAATAATATTATAATGGCATTAAATTTACGCCTCGCTTTTGGCAAGGTACGCGTAAAACAAAGGAACCTACAAACTCCATTACTCTGTGTTGGGGAAAAAAACAACTATAACTTGATTGAGTCGAAACGAAACTCTCTTCAACACCAGCGCAGCGTTTTAATACGGTAACAGTACATGTTAAGGTGTTCAACTAATTGCGTTATCAATGCCCAGTGAACGCGGAAAGTCCCGTTGTTCCCGTTTTACTTAATAGTTACATTTATGTTTGTTCACCTGCTGTTCGAATCAATAGTGAACCCCCATAGATTTTCAATCAATATTGCCGCACCAAGGGCATCTATGTTTTCAAACGTTTTTGTTTATAGAGACAGGGGACTGCGTTTCCATTTTTTCGTTCACACTCAGTTATTCAACGAAAGGACGGGTTACTTAAAGAACCAGTAAAGCGAAACAAAAACGACGCTCTACCCATACAAAAATATTTACAGCGGCCGCGCTTGTAAAGAGCGGCGCCATTCATCGTCCATTGTTCTCCCATCTCCAACGATCAACTTTGGGGCTTCCAGCCCTCTCCCGCGAGCTTTCGCGCCGACTCGCAGCCAGCACGCTTCCTCCCGCGAGTCCAAAGCGTTAGAAAAAAACCTAAAAGACAGTAGGAAGGAAGAAGGCCACCGAAACGCATCACTGTAGGGGAACAAAATAAACTGAATAAGAGAAAAAAAAGTACAGAAGGAGGGAAAGGAAAGAGACAATGGCCGAGTCGTGGTGGCCGAGCAGCCCAGGCCGCCTCCGCCGCCGCGCCCGGGGCGGAGGGAGAACCCAGGATTCGAAATCAATAACGCAGCCCCGGGTGCAGCCTGCGATGGACAGATGTTGACCTGTTGTCGCTCCGGCCGCGATATTGACTCCAACCGCTCCCTGCAGCGTCCTCCCTTTGCAGCCCCCCCGTGTGCAGGACAGCGGACTTTGGGTACAGCCCCGAGAGATAAGGGGAAGGAGTGAACGAAATCCTGCAGCCCTGTCGTGCCTGCCCGGACTCGTGGCGCTGTCCGATGGCTCTGCGGCAGGGCGGACGTGCCGGTCTGCTTTCTTGCCTGCCCAGACACAGCGAACGAAAGTGGACAGGAACGGGGCAGTCGTATCGACTTTTTTGTTCTCCTCAATATATTGCTTTTTTTTTTAATCTTCAATGTTTGTTTGAAGTTTTTTTTTTTTGCGTGTTTGGGGAACGAAGTTGGACGCGTTTGCGATGTTCAGATCAGGTCGCTGGCAATGTTAAAGTAAAAAAAAAAAAGCTATAAAGGATTGTTTGTAGTTTTCCGCGTGCGCCGTAGGCCTTGCGTTTTTTGTGAGAAATCAACGTTCAAATAGTTTACGACATGCTCGTTGTCTGAGCGCCTTGTGATTGGAAAGGACGTTTTGAAAGCGCGTGGTACGTTAGAAAACGCCACGTTGGATCGACTGTGAAAATTACTGTGTCGAAGTCGAGGTTGCGTAAGAGAATGGGTTATTCGGCACAAAGTTTAATACCCACGTCTTCGTCTTTGTCGAAATTTACCTGAACGCAGGTGAAAAACCAATTGAGTGACATTCTTTGAGCGTTCATACCCGTTATGCTTAAAAGAAAAAAAACTACTAGGCTTTTTTTTTTTTTTTCTTGCGCACATTTAGTATAGAAACATTTCGAAGCTAGAGAGCGCCAGAGTGTTTTGGAGACCGACGTTTTTATTATTGAAGCATGTCGTTCCCGCGCACTTCTCGTTTTCGAGTTGATCTGATGTTTTACCTTCGCCATTATGAGCGTCGATCTAGAAAATAACAAGGCACCTTTATAAAGAGAAGCTTGTCATAATTGAATCAAGAAAGAGATGGTGAGTTCTGAAAACCCCTTTTGTTATATGGTGAGATGATATGATTTGATGCGTATAAAACTTTTGCATATTCTAGTTTTTTTTTTTGGTCTTTATTCAGATTAAAATTATAGCTGTTCAAACAAAGCAGTTACTGCACTCCTGTCCAGTTTCTTTTCTTTTTTTCCAATTTTATAGGAAAATCACAATATGAAAGTATCGAAATTCGCCGCTTTTGCCGTAGGTACACTGATGGATCACCGAATTTGCAATATTGAATCTCTGAGTTCTAAGATTTATAGAATGAGAGAGGTTATGATTTCGGAACATGCCGGCCGGTACGAAAAAGTAAGGGGTCCGGTTGGAACCTATATCGACGCAAGCTCATTTGACCTTAATCAATAAAAGAAATGACAGCTCTGTATTTTGTGATTTTGAACAACAAGACTAAGCAATCATATCCAGGAGAGTGGGAGAGGGAAGAAGGGGAAGGGGGATGATGCACCAGTCAGTAATGAGGCACATGTGAGGTTAGCGAAATAAATATATGTCATTTGAAATGTAGGAGGGTTCTTTAGTAAAGTTCGAGACAAACTGTGAACAGGTATTAAAATACTATGTTACGATCTGACACTTGACGTTCTCTCCGGAATTATAAGATGTGCAAGATAATCAAAAATAAATTATGCATCGCTGAACGCTCGTTCTACGACCAAATGTAGCGCTATAGGTGTTCGAACCAGATGCCAAAGTTTCAACACTAACCGGTTTCTTATTCAAAAGTTATATGATATTCTAAAGAATTTAATTGGAAAATGGGGCCCAAGTTTTGCCCGTTTTCTGTCACTGGCGAGAGCTCAAGAGCTCTGTCGGCAACCATTTTTCCAATGAAAAATTTCGAAAATTGCTTATAACTTGTAAATAAGAAAACGTTTGGTGCTCAAACTTCAACATCTGGTTTGACCCTCTAGGGCAACATTTAGGTGTAGAATGAGCATTCGGCGATGTATAAAGTATCTTTGCGGTGAAAAAAACAGAACACGAAAAAGCGTAAAATTTTTGGGGAGGAAACCTTGTACATAATTTCCAAAATAAAGTACCAAGGGAGCTTTGCTCCAGATCCACATGTTGTGCGTACTACCGAGATTAATGCCACTTTTAGTCGAATACATGATCATTGAAACTGATGACGAAAAGGAGCACAGATATGTGTGATTACGTTTCAACCGGGAACTAAAAAAAGAAATAAACCTGTGCGTTCACTTTGCCTACAAACATGCATATAACCAATTACTTTGAACTAGGAAACATTCTCCAAAAACTGACATGCTCAGAATACGATTGGGACCGAAAAATGTAATGAGCAAATTAAACGTCACGCACATTGTTTCACCACCTATCGTATTTTCCAGGTCTATTCTTATTTTGACCTTCGTCGCTGGCTAGCATCCTTTCTATGATCACCTTAATAGGCTACCAGCCTGTTGCGCATTAAAGTGAATGCACATATTTTAACGTAGTAGAATACGTCATAGGAGAGGCCATTTTGGAAAAGACTGGCATAAAAAAGTGGCAAAATAAGTCAAATGTAAGTGACATCACCGGTATGATGTCATCCTCGTCACTTGACTTAATCACGTGACATGGTGGGTTGTGTTCACGTGAACAACGTGCCGTAATAAAAAGGAGTCCACAATCTCGGCATATTCACGACCGTAGTAACGCATTCTACGAATGATATACTTGAAGAGTAGCGCAGGCACTCCAAACTTGCAAAAAAATACTTTATTTCCTTCATTTATTTTGTTCTTTTGCTCTCTCTCTCTCTTACTCCCTCTCTCTCTCACTTACAACAAAAATGTTATTAAATGGACTTTACGTAGTTTAGGAACACTCAAAGCGACAACTAAACCACTGTGTCTTCGAAAGCAGTCCGAACGCCACAAAACAATATCAAAAGGTGCCGGAACGGACTTGTTCAACGGACTCCCATACTCTGACATTAACTGGTCGCATTCTCTTCTGCGACGATGACAGGCGTGTTTGTTTGTATTCTTGTGGCGAACACTCAAGCGCGAGTAGATCTTTCACACGGATTAGGGGCACCGGAATGAAAATTACATTTGAAATTTATAACGGTACTGCTGAGGAGAATGTTTGTCTTGATTTCCACCTGTGGCATCTTGCAGACGGTTCCAGAAAAAAGTATAATTTGCGCAATATCAAGAAATGTATCAATTTCCTAGAGCGGAGCAAATAGTGTGCTGCCGAGGAAAGTGAACACTCGGGATCAATATTTCTTAAACAAATGGGTCAATATATTGGTGCATGACAATGCAACTAACCACAGTTCATCCAACGAGCTCCAGATCTTGTTATCCATAGAGTAAATTAGTTTCACTAGGTTGGGCCAATCGGTAGTAACAAAGAGTCACGCTCGAAGACTGCAGAACATTGGGCTCTTAAAGTTATTGTGAAATATCTTCACGCTTGTCCGTGTCTGCGTAGAACAATATGTCGATTCAATTTATTGAGCTTGGTAGCTCGTAAAATTGTTTATTTGTATTCGCTATCAAAGGTCGTAGCCGATTTAACCGCATATTTTACAATTTCGGAAGAAAAATGTACACAACTGCATTTCAGTGCAGCCTATTTTTTTATTTTAAGTTACAGGAAGAAGTCTCTTTTTGCGGCAATTTACCGGTATATACCGGTCCGGCTTAGTGCCTCAGTGGCAGGGATTGATTACGCGGTATTTCAGCCGGCGGCGTGATCCCCAGTTTTGACGTTTGCAGCCATCGCCCGTCATTTCATTTTTACTTGATTCTCAATCCCTCTTGAAAAAAGAGATTCGGCACAATCGTGCTTGGATATATTTTAGTTGTTATTGTTTTTTTCTCTCGCGCAGCGCTCTACGTCCGTGGAGATAAATAAAGAATAAAATATATAGCAAAGACCCTCACGAGCTCAAAGCCACATTTGGAAAACGCGGGGAGAACCTTGAGCCATTTTCCCAGGAGAAGATGACACAAAGTGATGGAGGCAGTCGGAAGCTAAAAAAAAAAAAAAAAGGTTCTCGACACCTAAAAAAAAAGAAAAAGAAAACACACACATGACAATCGATTGCGTCCGTTGGAATCCAAGCGTCAGCTGCTTTCTGAGAGAACCATTTTCTTCTCCCCTGATCCCGCACGCCCCTCCTCTCCTTTTGGCCGTCTTCAAACTTCTTCGTGGCTCACCCCTTAAACCCACACTCTTTCTTGCGCACCACCATAACCTCTTGCCTTAATTTTTTTTCTTCACTCTCCTAAGGTTTTGCGTCATTTTAGTTCGCCTGTACGCACGGTTTTGAGTATTCGGGTCTGTCTCTCTTTCTCTCACTGTAGGCTTCGCGAGTCAAACTTGCGAGGTATGTGTGTCACCGTGTGACCGGTGAGGTCGCGATGCTCTCGTTGGAATTGGGGTTTCCTTTTTCGTTTTCTGTTTTCAGTTCTGTTCTTTATTTTCTGAATGCTTTCTCTTCGATAGAATAGAAGAAGAAAAAAAGAGTGTCGCCGAAGCAATCAATAGTTTCAAACTCGGGAGCAAAACGGACGGGGTGCCGGGTTCCAGTTCCGGCGATGGAGGACGAAGGAAGGAAGTCGGAGCGGAAATGACTTTCGCTCCTTTGCCGAGCTCGCGTTGGATGTTCATCGAGAGCTTGATCGGGAGGCACTCAAGAGAGTCGCCGAGTTCAAGATGTTTGATTCGTGTTTCGGAACTACTTTTACCGCTGAGGGAGCAGCATTTGGGTGAAGAGCTATCGAAGTGTGTCACTTATTTTTTCGGAGCCGCGGGCCAATCAAGTTCAGATAATAGTTCGAAGTGCAGGATACAGGTTGCAGTAAAAACTAAATAAAAATATAATTGTTAGCCGCGGCGTGCGTTTTAAGAATGGTACCAACAAGGGGACTTCTATCAAGGGTTCCTATAGTACTGCTTGTTTCTGCTAAAGAAATAAACCTAGTAACTGCAAGATTTATCTCTCGTTTATCGTATGAGAATTCAAAAACTTTCAAAAAATTGCTCATTGAAGCAGTCTGCTAATAAGCAACGCTGCTTTTTAAGGCATTTTCATAATTTTATTTGCGGATGTAAGAATTGTCGCAGTGCAAGATAAAAAAAATACGAATTCAGCCTTATAATAACGTGAGATATTACACTGTAAATTTAATGCAGCCTATTGTAGCGCGTTCGATGGAGCAATTACGAAACATAAAAAAGTGTAATTAATATTTTTTTAGAGAGCTTTCAAGAAGCTTTCCCTCTCCAGGACGGGTAATTTCGAGATGTATTCGCAAATGATTCTGTCCAATATGTGAATGCGTCGTTCACTATGAAGAAAACTAATACCACGTTATTATCTGCAATGCGCTTGCGTCGTTTCGATGAAGAAACATTTATTTATTTGTTCCGTGACGTTGTTTTAGAATGTTAGCAGACGCAAAACGTTTACCAGAACCGACGATACGGTGGTTTATTTTGCGATAATGGCGCACCAGAACATCAAATTTGCTTCTCCCCGATCCCTCCTTCGGCCTTCTTGACCCCTGAACCCTTCTGATGATTTATAGTTGGCGTCTTCTGCGGTAGCTCAGACCAAACTCATTTTGTTCTCGAGAAAAAACAAAACACAAAAACACCAGAGCCTTTAGCAAAAAAGCATGATTAAATAACGAATAACGGTTTAACGAACCAAAACTGCTAGAGGTACAATATACACGAGAACCCTGATGAAACTCGGTTATTTCGAAATGCACCAAATGAACTTCGCTTTGAATATCGAAATAGAGTGCTGTACTGAAGTTAATTTTCTGTATTCCCCCTTTGTCCTCAAGGGGTTAAAAGGATTGTAACTAACAGAAAGTTACAAAACGGCGACCTTATCTTGACAGTTGCGAAAGAGCGTTCAATGAATGCTCGAAAGTCTCATAAGCGCAAATACGAAACAAAAAAACATCCAGAAAAGAATACAGATTTCGAGAGTCAGATTAAGACCGGCGTTGTGTCGCACACTAATCACTTCTCAGACCGTTGCCTCGTGTCGAGGCAGCGCGTCTATTTGATACACTAAACATTTCGGCGGGCCTTTTCTGCCTAATGACTTTTCGCAGAAAGGTACGTTGCGCCTGTGTAAGCAACTGGCTGCTGCTTCTTCTTCGTTCGTTGCTTATTTCGTGTTTTTGCAATGGCGTCTCTTGATTCATTTGTTAAAGAGAAAAGGGTGATTTACGATGGCGAGAATGTCTCTCGTCGCGAAATGCTTCGGAGGCAAGTTTACGCAAGCAGATACTGATGGCGCGCAGTTAACTCTTTCTCGGTGTACTCAGGCCATGTTTCCTTACTTTTTCTACGTGATTATGCAGGGTGTCGCAAACATTCTTCTCTATAGTCGGAATGTTTGTTTTTTCCCGCGTTTCTCATTTTCTTTAGTACTTTTGCAGATAAAAGTGATGGAACGGACACGGAAGACAGTCTCCAAATAACCAAACGCAACACACTCGAACGTAGTCTACCTTCCAAATATTAGAGCTATGTTCACAGCTACAAGGGTTGACATCCAGGTGATCGAAAACTGTGCTGTGTTCTTAAGTAAAAAGCTGTATTTTGTTTTATATCAATATGTTCTAGTACTGCAGGTATACTAACAGTCGAGGCATTTAAAGTACACTATAGAGTATTCACGCGTGACTGAACAAAAATGCGCGACACCTAGTAGGTAAAGCATCAAGTTGAGAAAGTGGGTACGATTACGTTGATATGAAGTGGCAAATAAACAACTACTGTGGTACATTTCCAGTTCTCAGAAATGTCTATCCGGATGGTCTATAAAACTAATATGTTCTGTTGTTGTTTTTCTCAAAACATGTAAGATGTCATATTTATAAGATATCACCTTTTAATTTAAAAAGAATTCAGGGGTGATAATTATTCATCTTTCTCCTTGCCGATACCGACTCAGGCAACTTGTTTTCGCTTCACGTCTTAAACTATTGTTGCCTTTTTGCTAAGACCCAGGGAGGAACGTCGTAGCCACTTCATCAACATCAAGCTGTGTTCACGTGACATTTTATATTTTTCAAACAAGCTGGGCTAATAAACCCCAAGGCGGTGTGCGTCAGGAAGGGAATAGCTGCGAAAGAGTGATGTTTCTTAATGCAAATATATATATTTTTAATATTTTAATACTATAATGTACTTAAAATGATTGGAAAATAAAACCAAAGGACCCGTAGGAGGGGTTGGTAGAACAAGAGCTAATAAACTACGCCTATTTCTGCCTCTCTTTTGTTGCACCCTTTTCTGTGCCCACAAGAAGGGACAAATAAAAAAAATAATCGTGACCTTAAGTCTAGGGTTTCCAAACTTATTGGCTAAGAGGCCGGATTAGCATTCAGTCGCAGCCTCGAGGGTCGAGAGAAAATCGTAATTATAAACGAAAAAAACGAGCAAATAAACCTAAAACAGCATTTAAAAGCATAAATGATCACTAAAGTAAGAATTAAAAACTCCCCAGGTCATTGAGTACATATACATCGATTTGTACTCTATTATTCACATAATTCTGACATTACACAACTACACAAAACTTGTGACCAAAAAACTCACCAGGCATAAATCAAAGCGCATTTGTACTGCACATCCGTGCAGTGCAAAAAGACCAATGGGAATAATAAAGCTAAGGCTGATAATGTGCATTAGTTGAGAGAGAGGATAAGCTAAGCGCAAAATACATAAACAGCCAATGGAACTTTAACGCAGTTACGCAGACATGAACCAAGGGACTAAGAATATTGTTGCCGGTGATGGCAGTGTTCAAGTAACAATATGACGAGAGGACCCATGTTACGATGCAGTTTTCCTTGTTATTTCTGGTGTCTTAGTTTGCTCATTTTTAACGCGTCAAGCCGCCGTTTTGTTTTACGCTCACTTTCTTTTGTGCCGTCGCGTCTGGTGGAAGGGAGCCGCAGGCCGGGTTTCACTTGAGAGGGCCCGGCCAGCCACGTGCCGGTCTGATGACTTTTGAGGGCCGGGTCTGGCCCCCGGGCCGGGACTTGGAGACCCCTGCCTTACATTGCGCACCGTTTTCGTAAACACCAACTCGGCAAAGTACGAGCCTCGTCGGTGCCATAAAAATTGCAACTTGGACAATTTCGACGGCAATGAAAACGACGCAGCGACACGAATGCCACGGAATACAATAAACCACTCAGATTCACGGCGCCGGCCCAACGTTTCCGTCCGTCCGTCCACGTCCGCGACGAGAGTGGGCCGTTAAGAAATTAATAACTCGTAAAACAATAATACGGCGACTAGATTATGCTTCAATCCGTAAACGACGTTCCTACGGAACTCGCACGCACTCCCTGTTGCAAAAAGAAATAAAAAAAAGAAATGCTTCGCGAAACACGCGCCTTCCAACTGTAACACTGGATACGTAATACTTTTAACGACATCGCCAGGAAGGTGCTTCGATGTAACCATAACATGAAATATAAAGAAGGTAAGGCCTGCGTTTGGACACGGCGTGCCTCACGAATAGGTTTTACGGTTCAAGCCAAGCACTAAATGCCGAATTTTAGTACGCACTCGGCCCCCCGTAAAACCGGGGCCTATAGTGTACCGAGACACAGAGCTGGGGCTCGCTCTCCGAAATAGGAACGCGTGTATATTTTTTTACTTGCCATAAGGCAACGTTTTTTTTTCGTTTTTTGTTTGTTTTAGAAATGCCGGTTGTTTCCGCGGTTCTAGAACCGTCACTTTTGGAGAGCTTAGGAGGCATCATACGGCGTACGATAATAACCTTAATGCTCGAGCTAATCCGCTGATGTTCCTCCGCACGTTTCATAAACGCAGTAAAAAAGTTTTTTATCAGCGGCGCCGCATGCCGCCGCCGGTGAGGATTATACAGCGAGGGACAACGCAATGTGGATACGTGTATTTGCGACAATCTGCTCAAGACGACTTTGTTATTTATCGTTTTGCGAGCTAATATAGCTCGCTTTGCGTCTAGTGGAAAGATCTGAGCGATTGCCTTCAGTGTAAAGGCACAAAGAGTACGTTATTTTTATATACCACTTTATACTCTATATTACATGATAATGTTTTTGAATGCCCGAAACATGAATTTTATGAATCCGTGTTTTGAAACAAACATCATCGCAAAGCACAGTGAACTGGTCATAGGGGTGCATTTGAATTAACTATATTAAACTTTATAATACACGAATAAATACTGATTTCATGCAACTTTCCGCGTTGTGCTGTTCAAGTTTGTGTGTGTGTGGTTGCCCCAGTGAAGTTTGTCAATGTGAGCTGTTTGCCCTTAAAAATTTGCTTATGAAATACATTATTTTTCTAATTATCGATTGTTTAGGAATAAAGAAAGCCCAATGCTTGGCGTAGTGTGTAAACCAATGTTTTTCGTTTGACCTGATAGGATTATTCCCTGCCTTGCCTGAACTTTTCGATTCGAAAGTAAACTCTTCGTGCGGATTTACTTGAGATAAACGCAGATAACACTATACGAAAATCGCAAATTAAGGACGGTAACAAAAAATAATGAAGAGACACAACCTTGTCCTTCAGGCAGCCGCACCTCCCCCCCCCCCCCCCCCAAAGAAAAAAAGAAGAGATTTTGCGTTTTATTGCGTTAAATTTATTATATAAATTATTACAAAATATAGTTACGAGCATATATCTAGAAAGATGTCAAGAAAAACAATAAGAGAATTTAAAATTTGCCACAATGTGAAAACGTTTTTTTTTCTTTCTGTTCCTTTTTTAACGGGTCAAATGACAAATATGTGTGCCGAGCTATGTTTTATTTCCATTCAGATATTAGAGTTTAAGCAAGACTCCAACTTAATCTGCGAGGCTGTCAAATTCAGGCGCCAAGGACGTTAAAAATACTCCCGAAACAAAAGTCGTCTTAATACAGACTGAAAAATCGACTGTGACTAACCGTTGTTTAAAAGTCCTGTCTGTCTTTAAAAAGAAAAAAAATTGCTTCATAGCCGAGCGAAACAACTCAATTTTGTTTAACTTTCCCACGGAGGAGTTATTTCAGCATCGATGACGCTTGTCGCCGATTTTATAATTTACATTTCTTCTTTGTAAAACCAAAAACAAAATTAGAAGTCTAAGTATAAAACAAAAAGTATACTTGAAAGAAGGACGATACTAAACCAAAAACCTTTCCAGTCAGCCAACAGCTGCCAGCCTGCTTCAGAGCAGCTGTGACGCCTTATCGTTTCTTCAACACTCTCATTTCATCGCCTTCTTGAGAGCGTTTCGTGGATCAATGTGCGCTTTTAGTAAACTTCAACGGTTGTAATATGGCCCCTTTTAAGTGAGGATAAGCTTCAAAATGGCATTCAACAGGTGTGGTCCTATAGAACCGCGAAAGTAGAATGTCGAGTTTGAACTGAATGATTTACAATACGAGGCCATAAGGATCAGCGTACTTGGCACGCCTGGCGAAATTCGAATTCCAAACGTACATTCCTGAAACTGAGGGTGCGAACGTCGTTTTAGACGATGTTTTATGCCTAAATACTTTAGAGGTCAACTTTTAGGTGGTGAACTATTAAAAATCCAGCGAAACTGCCGGCCGTGCATTTTTTATGTTCTATACTAGCCTGTTCGTTGTCTGCGCACAGGTTTGTGAGATCGGTCAGCGTGGGTTGGTGAACGCAGAAACGCCGAGAACACCTAGTAGAAGCTAAGAACGAGCAAGGCAATAGCAATAAGTCATAAGTTTAATGAAACATTTGAAGGATGACGAACTGGGAACAAGCTCCCAAACAAGTGTCCCAGTAGAAACTCACCCACAGTCAGGTCCAGTCTGCCCCGTCGTCGATTGAGGTAGGTGCCGTAAAAATCGTGCACCTGTTGTTACCTGAACGGTGGACAGACGGCGCTGAGACATGCGGCGCCATGATGTGACTTCAATTTGGTTGGTTTCGGTTTCAGCTGGCTCGCGTCTTTGTTGATGTGTTATGTGATTTTTGATTAGCTTTGTGGTATACAGTCGCTGACCGTTTTTTTGGACGCCGATAATTCGGACTTCTTCGATATTTCGGACCTAAAGGCGGAACCGTGACTTACCCCATAGAAATAGTGTATATTTAGGACCAATCTTTCGGGCAGCTTGAAGTCCGAAAGTTCAATTATTCGGACAAAATCGTCGCGAGCGATCAGCGGGAAACACCACCGAGAAATGGCCATTTTGAATTCTATTTTGGCTGCAAATGCATTGGCTTGGTTTGGCAGCGCTACTTGAGTACTCCCGAGTCCTACCGCTAGGGGACGCTATGCTAGTTATTTTTTCCATTTAGCTGCACGTCATCATCATCATCACTATTATAATTTTACTTTGTTTCCTTCCATCCCTTCGCGCATCCGCCACATCCGCCCCACTTTCGCGTCGCCAGTCGCCATGTTGCGGTCCTGGATTTGTGCCATTCATCTGTTATGACAACGCTGGCTTGGACGTCATGGCCCCATCTGCTCTGCCGCCGCGATGTGTCGTTAAGAAGCGCAGAAAGTACTCGACCATAACACTAGAAAAGAAGGCAACGGTTCTCAAGCTAACAGAAAGTTGCCGAACGCAAACGGAGGCGTAACCTAAAAGAAGGCACTATTTACGGCTTTTTTAAGCCCACTTGGAAGTAATAAAGGGAAGTTTTTCAATCTGCTGATTTTTCGGACTGCGTTATTATTCGGACTTTTTTTCGGTCCCTGCGAAGTCCAAATAATCGGTCGGCGACTGTAGATGCATCCTTTGAGGTATAAAATCAATGAGATAGTGATGATGGGCCACCCTCAGAACTACAACGTAGTTACGAGCCTAAATTCTGAACCTCTTAAGAATACCTTCACCTGATCATGTTTTTTTGTTCGGCCAGGTTCGGCGGAAAAACGACTGAAATGATGCCGTGGGAGGATTACAAATCTCTACGGCCATACTGCCATGCCCGCTCATATTAGTTTAAGTAAAAATAAACTAATGAAAAGACTAACTCTTGGAGGCATAGTGAAAAAGCATGTCTACGACCTCACTAACAATGCGCTGAATCGCAGAGAAGAGATGAACTCGCAAGTTTAGTTCTCACTGTTCTGTTCTCGAGGGCCCCAACGTTTTGTGAAAACTGCCCACGTGGAAATACCCCTGTAATGACGATATTAAATGCAAAAAAGAATCGATATTGTCTCCATCGGTTTCTTCAAATAAATTAAAAACTCGAGAGATGTTCTGATAGTCCATCCTAGCCGGTAAGTGTTTTCAACTATCAACCCTGCAAAAGTATTCATTGGCAGTATTTCACAATGTTGACCTTTGGGAACCATATGTTATACGTACATTTTCCTAAAACGTTTTTAAAATATGAGATAAGGAAACAAAAAACGCAAACTAAACCCTGACATCTGTCCTCCATTTAATTTGCGAAATAAAATTAAATGGCGCAAGAATAAAATTAAATGGCGCAAGACTTCCAGCAAGCTTGACTCCAGTCAAATTCCAGGCACCTCATCATGGACTTGTGTAGACAGATTTTATTTGCTCGAACCGATACGCTTTTCACTTTCAGCGGCGTCGAGAGTAAATCCGGCATCCACAACGCTGCACGCGAGTGATTTCCCTGCAGACGGCTTATTTTCCGCGCCACATATTGTGTGCATCGGGCGCTTTTGCCAGGCACTCACAAGCTGTCTTTGACGCGTTTTTCACCCGGCGAGTGAATTTTGTTTGCCAAAATAAATAATTAAATTCGATATCTTAAGAAAACTGAATGACTGCAGCTATGAGACCGAGCACAATGTTATTCAGAAATAAACAGATCAGCGAATGTTTATAGCGCAAAGACGATTGCCCCTTACTATCAAAGCAACTGTTTTGGATCTGTTATAAAGGCAGCATATGATGCGTTCAAGAAACCAACATAGAGACTACTTTGAGTTGAACATATTTGCCTTTTTTAGACCAGAAATGCGCGATGAAAAGTATACCTTGCGCTTCTTATTGAGCCACTAACACTTAGCTGATATTACTTAAGCGCATTTCCGCCGTCCTATATAATTGGCCTCTCGACCCTCGTCTTTCTTGGAGACACCTAGACACTCGATGCGCGCCAGTGCTAACGCTGATTTCTTTTCTCATCGGTACCCGGTACGCAAATAGTCATAACCTGCTATAAAGTAAAGTGCAGAAGTGTGTGCACGAAATGATGGCATGCAGTTAGGCAGCCAAAATAAGTGTCAGACGACGCTTCACAAAGCAAGACAAAGAAATCGCTAAAACGCGACGAGAAAAAACAAACGAATACAACGACGAAAAAAACAACACCAATGCAATACAACCGACGACTTGAAGCCACCTTATGGCGGCCGCGTCACGTGATTCCAAGATGGCAACGCCCGTGCGCCGGAGGCTGAAAAGGCCTATACTCACTTTTACCCAGACTTGTACGTAGTTCAACTACTCTACTCAAGTTACTGTAGTTTAACTACTTTTCTGAGTAGTTTCGTAATTTACAATTACATTTTTATTTCGGTAATTAGTAGTCTACTTTAATTACTTTTTTTAGTAACTTCTACTCAAGTTACAAATTAGTTTCGAATTTTAGTGGTTGTTTTGCCTATCAACAGACATTCCTGCACAAAGGAGATAAGATGTTGAAAGATCGGCTGATATTTGCAAAGAGGGGGAAGCATGTGGCGTAGGAAGGGGGGGGAGAGAAAATAGTTTGGAAAGTCCAAAACCCCCCAAACATTTTCGCAAGCCCCCCCCCCCCCCCACCCACACAAAAACACTGCTACGAGGCGGCGCGGGGAACGAACAGACACGAAACAAGAGAGGCCGAGTAACTGCGGGATAAGCGCAGGAGACTGCCGTTTCTCTGTGTTCCGAAGCTCAAGGAGACTGGACCCATTTGAAGACAGGGCTGTTCCCCACTTCTCCCCAGCGTAGAAACTCTCGCCCACTACAGGAGGTGCACACACTGCATCCTCACTTAAAGGAGGCAACAAAATGCAGCACCTGCTCTGAAACTCATCTGGTGCTCCCATAGTTTGTGCTGTACTCGAAGAATCGCGAGCTAAAGGGCAACGCAAAGATTACTTTTTTGCGTTGCCTTTCCTCCCAAAACTCAGAATATGCAGATCTTCAAAGATTCAAAGATCGTTCGAAAAACCTGTAGTAATTCCCCCCACGTTTTTATATAAAAGAAATTAAACAAGCAGTGTTGGGAAGTACTTTATGTACATTGTACTTAAAGTACTACTGTTTAGAAAAATTGTACTTTACTTGAAGTAAATTCTCTGAACATGTACTTGTAGTTTCCGAGGAAAGTAAAACTCCCGACTTCAATGTACATTCCCCGAATGTGAAAACAAAAAATGGCGGTATCGCCGTGTGAAAACGCGCCCCTTCGAGACGTCATCTGTTCATTTCTCTGAGCGAAGTAACGGCGGCTGTAAGACTGATGGAAATAAGTGCCTTATAAGTTGATTGTGTCAAATAGCTCGTGAGCGAGAGTAAAACAACTACTCTGTGGCGACTTTACCTTATACAATATTTGCTGCCATTTCCGTAAAAAACTGATGCACCTCCGATTACCCCTGGAGCAATGCAAACCAGTTAAAAAACACTGTATAAGAGATGAAAGGGTATCATGAAAGATTGTGTTAAAAGTGTGTGTACTTTACCTTGAAATATATCATATTTATATACGTTACTTCAAGTACATTGCACCCGGTGTGCTTACTACTTTACTTGAAGTACATAACCTCTAATTTACCATGTACTTTACTTCAAGTACTTTTTAGATGTACTTTACGCAACACTGTAAACAAGCAAACACTGTCTAAAAAATCAAGCTCAGACAGCGCTAAACCTCAAAGTAGAAATGGCACATTCGCAGTACATCATTCCCCAAACAAACAAGAAAGTACAAAACAATTAGGCACGCAGAAGCAGAACCAGCTATTAAAGCATTTCTGTGAAGAAAACAAGCTGATTCATATTTGGCTAGCACAATTCGCTAACGGATCAAAACCTCTGTACTTTCTTTTTACCATAAAAAAACATTTAAAAGTAACTTCAAAAGTAATTCGCTACTTTTTTACGGTAATTAGTAATTTTCTCAATTACTTCCTATTTCAGTAATTTCTACTCTACTCAAATTACTTTTGACGTCAATACTCAGTAACTTAACTTAATTACTTTTTTTGAGTAACTTGTACATGTCTGCTTTTACCTTTCAATGCACCGCAGCGTGTGCTACGAGCCACCGGAGCCAATCTATTTGCTCCGGAACGTTTCACGCCACCTGCCGGTTGGGTGGAGTGAAAACTCACGTGGCAAGCGTGAACTTCTGGATAGGTTGGAGTGGTTGGTTGTCTGTCCGTTGCGGTACATCATACGCAGTAAGTTGAAACGCGGTGTAGATGCGGTGACTCTACCCGCAAGCGAGCTTCTCATCACACACACCGAAAGCGTGGGAAGCACCTCGGTGGTTAGAAGGATGGCCCTGAGATTGAACAAAAAGTAAATGACCGCTTCTAGCTTTAGCCTAGGCCCATGAAGTCAAACCGTACGTTTCGCTGCATCACCGATGTTCTGTGTTGGAGGATATTATAAATATGTAGATTTATACTACCGGTTTAGTGGTGGAGCCACACTTGAGATGTTTGTTATGGGTGCAAGCGCAAGCGATTCGTTTTGTTTAATGTGATTTTGAAGGCTGACCGACGTGTGCAGTTTATTAACAGCCTTCTTTGAAGACTGAAAGGAATGCTAATAAGATGTCTTTTGGGGTATTCTTGCTCGGCTAAACTAAAAGCGAACTTTCCTGTCGTTGAGTATCAAACGGCTGATGCCATGGCAGCATGAGAATTCTCCTATTAAACATGTCATAAAAGTTTTTAAAGAAAAAAAAATCAAACACTATGTATGAATATGTACTGACTAGACGCATATCTATTAAAACTCTTCTTATTTTATAATATGTGTAAGGGAACAAAATGTGAAAATTCATTATTCTCACGGGAATCAGACTAGGATAGAAATGGTCTCGATGAGTCCACGAAGTTTGATATCATCATCATCATCATCATCATTTATTATCCTTGAAGGCCCTTACGGGCATTACACAAGGGAGTGGTACATTTGTTGTTTTTTCTTTATCGAACACTTCAGCACACAATTTTAACACAATAGAAGAGGGAACTAGTCGGTTAAAGCAGAAATGAAAGTGGTTACAGAGGCGGCAAATTTATGTGTGTCAGTTATGGTAACAATGTCATTTGGTAGTATGTTCCAATCGTTTATTGCCAAAGGTAAAGTTGAATTACTGTATGTAGTAGTTGACGAAAAAATGGGCCGCAACTTGCAGGAGTGGTCAAAGCGGGGGAAAATCTGCCACGGGGGTAAAAGCAGTGATTCACGAAGAGGCATGTTATGGTGAAAGATTCGGTGAAGGAGAGAGACGGGACACTCGGCGCCTCAATGAAAGCGTGTGAAGGTTAGCTGCTTCGCGCAATCCAGATATGCTCGTGAATGGTGAGTAATCAGAAAAAATAAAACGTAGAGCCCTGTTTTGGATGGATTCAAGTTTGTTAGATAGGTAAGATTGCCAAGGGCACCACACAGAAGAAGCGAATTCAAGCTTAGACCGAACTAAAGTTGAGTATGCTAGTTGTTTTATCTCTGGTGTTGCGGGTTTCAGGTTTCGGCGCAAAAAACCGAGGTACGGTTTGCGTTTGCTACTATATTACTGATGTGAGACGTCCATGAAAGGTCAGATGTTAAATGAATACCGAGATATTTATATGAACTGCAAACGGTGATGGGGGACGCGTCAAAATGTTTCTATGCTATGCATATAAAAATACCATCAGTCCGGGGGATTTCAGCTTTACCTCCGCTTCCCTTTTTCTATATACCTCATATTAATAGTTATTAGGTATCAAAATAAGACCAACAACATTCGGTTTAGGAAAGATTCGGGCAAAAGAGAAGCTTCATTTTTCCAACAATGCCATTTTGAGTTTAGTGCGAAGTGTCCGGGTATTATCGCCAAGTTGGTACAATTTACATTCAAAGTACTCCTGGTAATCGAAAACGACAATTTGGTCTCTTCTTTTTTTTTTCATGTGCGAAATTTTTATGTTTAGCGTCGCCCACCAACGCTTTTATTATGAGTGAGGTAGAGCTCTTAGCCTTCTATTTCTAGTGATATTATAATAATAAAGAAACTGTCTTGCGCCGTGAACGTGTCACTACACTTTTAGTGTGATATTCAAATTCGTTTATATATACTTTTTTAAATTTGGAGCATCTTCACAATTTATGCACAAATTATATGTTTGTTTAATATTGTCCCATAAAACAGCAATTTTTACATGGAGTATTCTTTAGGACCTAAGGATAAATAGTTTATCTTACACTGCTCTATTAGGATTGTGGCCATGACACACGTGTGCACAAGAAGACAGATTTCTGTTTTGCTTAGTACTTTGGATCCAGAACGTAAAAAGCAATGTATATCAAAACTAACACCACTTTTATCCCAAGAATATAGGTTAATATAAAATGTGAAAGTTTCATGCCGCTGCTGCAACATATATATATTAAAAAATGCATTTCTCCATGGCGCATGTCGCCCTAAGTCGGTAGAAAATTTAAGCAACACTGAAGTCATTTATATCGGTAATATAATATTTCGCCTAACTCTTAAATAAACATCTCCATCCTATGGAACTCACAACTTCACGCCTAAATTTTTATTGGGCATTTCTTAGATAAGATACCGTCCGGTGTGAAATCTGATTATTGTTTTAAAGATGCGTCGGTGACAAAGATGAATAAAAGTTAAATTATTTTTATGCCTGATTCACGTTGTGCAATTTTCCTTGCCAATGCAAAAACTTTGCGTACAGTATCGCACCTTTTACCAAGTTTTTTTATTTCACCGCACGAGTGGTGTCGCAGCTGTTAAAGAGCGAGTAAAATAGCACCATGAGAATCAGGCGTTCAGCTTTACACAAAATCTTTTATTTTTTGCATTTTTGTTTACAAATACCTTTAAACATTACTCACCGTCGTATTTTGAGCATGGATAACTTTGAACAAGAATACCGATGCATGCAACGATGATGCGATCGAGAAAGGAATATATTAATGCGGATTTCGACATATTTTAACGATGAACTGGCTGAAGTCCGGCTAAAGGGAATAACCGAATATGAGTTTGCTTCAAGTTGCAGAGGACGATGCCTTTTCAATGAAAATATATTTAAACAAAAGTTCGAAGCCAGTCTATCATCTCATGCATGCTTCGAAGAACGAGAGTGTGACGACTTGTAAATCTAGTTCGCCAAAAGCCCTTGACGAAGGATCTCTTGTCGCGCAAGGCTTGCGCTCGTCTCTTTAGTGTTATGTTCTTTTCACTATCTGTGTTTTCGAGCTCCCACCGCCTCTCCCCTCCAGAAAAAAATAGAAAAGTTTAACGACAACTTTTTGAACTTTTATTGTAACAAGATAGAGCATAAAGGCATATTTTGTGACGAATTTCTTGTTTAATTTCTAAGCATTTCTGGCTTTGCATCGTTTAGCGTCTCAAACGATCGCGACGCTGTTCCAGACGGTCCTCAGAATTTGCTTTGTGCGCTGGTGCGTGAAGGTTTCTTCCGATCCCGGTCCGCCTGAACACTCTCGGACGCAACTGTCGATTCGACGCAAGCGGGGGCTCTTTCATGACTGAATTGGCCGGACTCAGCGCAGAACCTTACTGAATCGAAATAAATAGCGATCAAAAGCGCGCCTATTCTTTTTAGGATATATTGATGTGGCTGTTGTACGTCTTTATACTATACGAGAGACCACTCACTTTGTACGATTTCGGCTGGCCTTGTCACTTTTATTAGTGCGCAACTAAGCTACTTGTAGGCGACTCAGGAGAGCTGTTGCGGATGTTCCAAACGAGCGCGAGAGATTGTCAGCCACGTTTGAAAAACCTAGTCTAAAGGCAAAAAAAAGAAAGAGTCATTACAGTTTATAGTATATATGCCAAAAAATATATTGTAAATAATATGATACGCCCATTCTATAATAGTAGGAATGAGTATGCAACGAGTCTGGGGGCTACTTGGCCCAGAAAATGTTTAATTTGGCTCTTAGATTTCTTCTAGTTAACGTCACAACTTGGAAATACTGCGATTCGCCGCGATCCCTACTGCTCCACAAAAAACGACGATGAAGATTATGTACGTCTCTTCGGCACTATCTTTCTGAGCAGCCGACGAATATAGGGCAATTTAAGCAGCCCCATGTTGAACGGCACAACGACGGTGACCCGACAATCAGTCTTATACTACTCTGAGTCTCCTGTGACGCCTATTCTTCCTGTTTTCAGCACTCTTAGGTTCATAAGCTGTGTGGAAATATAAATCTGCCAGTTAGAGACGCGTTTCAGGCTCCATACAAGTACCACTTGTGCGTACTGGGTGCCAAATTTTTTTAAATATTTGTAATGGTTACAAATAGATACGACAGATGATGCAAACAGCCGTCGTTTCTCGGCCGCGGCGTCTGCTTTCTTGTGAAGCCTCTTCAAAAAATAAGGTGAAGACACAGCCTCACTTTACACTTTTATGGTTTTCAGAGATTTACCTGGTGGTTTTTAGAGGTTTATCGACACTAAGAACAACGGAAATGAAGAATAGCTGAAATGCATTTCAAAACATAAGAATAACAAAAATATATCATAATAAGATGCTCGCAACAATGAATGATGCATGCATTAAATTTACTAATCATTTATTGGAAGAAACTAGAAACCCGACTGGGAAAATTATAGCATAGGCATTGCGTATCGCTGGGTCCTCAAGGCTGCCACATCCTCGAATAAAGTAGGGGGCTAAATATACTTAGACACACACTACCTACACTGTTACATTTGTTAAACGAGCAAGATGTTCATAATAAACTTTTAAAATAAAAAATTATTGTACCAATTTTTTTTTTTTTTGGGGGGGGGGGCTAAGTGTATTATTTCCAGCTTATAACGTAATATATATGTTAAAACATTTTAATACTTTCCTGCGCGCCAAGTAGCAAAGTGTAGGGGAAACGGCTTGTCAAGCTGCAGATGTTCCAGCTGCTCTGCATGACCTTCTCCGATTGTTTATTGGGGGTGTAATGTGCATTGAATTCAATAGCTGAATACTATAAAAAGCATTCAACTACATAACCACGGGTGGTTTTCCAGAGGTGAAAGACCGGTTCGGGGTTGGCATGTTGTTTCATGGTGCAGAGTCCCGACGCCAGACGTGAGCCCTGATAGGCTCGCGTCTGAGCATGTCCAACTGCACAAACCGCACCTCTTTCGGTCAAAGCCAATATTGACGCTGCATCTTGAAGCGTTGAAAAAAATCTGCGAATTATCTATAACGCTTCTCAAGATCTTGAGGCAAGTCTGGAGCTGGACAAATGTCTATCCACGAAGTAGCCCCCTCGCCTGAAAAACTTGAATGCATATGCATTGGATTCCCCGTAACATGTCTCTGTGTTTTTGTTGAAATAGCATTTCCGTAGCGCGTCGCAAAATTTGATATACTGGATATTTCTAAGCAGCGTCCTATTACACACAACACAAAAATAAAATAGGCAGTGTTTCAAGAAATAAAATTTTACAACAAAATTGCGTCTAAGATTCATAGGACACACTCGATCCTTCAATGCGCACAAAAATACCAAATACAGAACTCAATTCATTTCTTGCTCATTTTTGCATTTTGTTGTTTTTGGTCCTTAAGAGTTTCAACGAAGGCGTCTGGAATTCGCGAAATTTAATGGCCCCGATCATGTCCTCTGTGACTGATTCGCGAAACATAGTGGGCCACGAAAATAAAGAGGTTTAGAGTAATTTGAAATTGCTCGACCACATTTTTGGGATCCCTTCGAAGGCGCCGGCAATATCGCTAGCTCAGAAAGCCAATCTGCTGCTATCAGTCTTAGCGAGTAAAAAAAAGCTGCCTCAATGTGTAACGGTAGTGGAAGACGGGATCAAATAACCGAAGTTGAACAGTAACAAAGCCTTGAGCGTAAATTGGAAGATATGACGGACAAGTATAAAAGCTTACGAAAAACGACGACTGCTCATCCTTCAGGTCCAATCAAAATATTCCTACCACCAGATAAAAGTCAATGTACGATAATGATAACTTTTTTAATTAAAAAAAGAAAACACGACAAACGAAACTACGATAAAAAAAACTCTATGCGTCCGAAAGTGCCTTAAAATGTGTACAGTGTCATCAAAGTGTCGAGGGCGACGACATAAAAACTTCGAGACCAACACACGGCCCGATAAAACTCCAAATAATAATGAGAACGGATTTCTCGCACCTTGTTACAAATTAGAAAAGATTACGCCATTCTCAGAGGCACACGTGTTGCAAACAATACAATGGGCTGTAAGAGACGTGGGACAAGAACGCGCCAAATCGCAACTTTAAAGAAGCTCATAGAAGTCTAATACCGAAAAAAAACACGCGATAAGGGGTTGGATGATTAGTGATGCACAACCAGACAAAAATATTACTGGCGATTTTCGTTTCCCAATATCGCTGCCTTTGCGTTCAATTTCGGTTCCATTCACACGGTATGAATCAGCGTTGTAGGCGTTAGCAAAAAAGTAACAAAATACGTTACTCGTAAATTCCAAAATAAAGGAAATCGTTAGTGACCTACGTAATCTCGAAATAAAATGAACGTATTACCGATGAAAAGTAACGCACTTTAATTTTGCGTTACTTCTATTTTATATTTAACAATAACAGCGTTTTTGTTTTGTTTTTTGTTTTTCATTCGCATTTTTTTTTTTAAATTTGGGTCGAACGGCGTGGGCTTGGAGTTTTTCCATAGTGGGACCTTTTCTTTTCTTGCGTAGAAAAAACAGGCAAAATTTCGAAGGTATGTGGAATGAGTGCAGTGATTAATGACTTCGCACATACACTTCGTTTCAGCTTAAGTCCAGAGGCAGCCAACGGTACGAGCGAATGGGACCAACATCGCAGCATCAAAAGCGCGAATCACTGGTTATTTTTCTTTATTATTGGTTGAGTATTGATTGAACGGGTACAGAAACATGACGAACACCTTGATGGTGCTCTTTTGATGCTCTCTGATTGGTCCCATTAGGTCGTAGCGTCCGCTGCGTTTGGATGTAGAAAAAACGAAGTATAAAAACACGATAAAAAAAATGTAAGTGCACTTTTTTTCAGGTTTTGGGAAGAACATGTAACGAGAAACGTCACTACGTAATCCGTTTCTTGAAATAAGTAACGTAAGTACGTTACCCGTTATTGCTTCGAAAAAGTAACGACAACGTTACTACGTGACTGAAAAAGGTAATATGTTACCGGTCACGGCGTTGATTGTAGCTAGTTACAGCCAACACTACTTTGATTGTCTTTTATTCCTCTTGTTGATATTTAGCAGGGCTTACAGACTCCTTCTTGAGTTTGCAGTCAGAGCAAGAATTGCATTCCAAGCAATTAGTTCGTTCAATTTTTTTTTAACAGGCAAGCGTGGTACACTTGAAATGATAATAATAATTAAAAAAAACCACCCGATTCGAGAATACGAGCATTCAGTGACGACTTGTTTATTCGCGCCTTCCCAAGCAGTACAACGAAACTTCAGAGGTATGTTTACCAGCGACTGCGAATTTCATTGCATTAGATTGAACCTTCTGGTTCATAGGCTGTGCGTACAATGGAAGGTCCCTTTAAACTGAGGTAGCACTTGTCAAAGCAGAACACTCGTTAGAGTTGACAGGAATTACGGATATAAGGAGGAAATTTATTTCGCGAGCAGTTTCGATGAACTGTATTGTGCGTGAGTGCTAAATAAAGGCAATCGCAAGAAACTGTGTTCCATGGTCTGTTGCTTTTAGACGCTTTGACATTGCAGCGGCTTAGTCGATCCCTTACAAAGAACCTGACATGCGTGCATGGTGCGCATGTTGGGCTTCCCAGTTGGGCTTCTCTGCAGGCTCGGGCTACGGGAGCCAAAGTTGCGCGTTCCGCCATCTTGAAATTCTAAGTTATGCGGGAAAGCCACCTCTCGCGCGAGTAGGAGCCGTGCTCCGTCGATTGCGGCCGGTCACACGAATGAACAAGGCGAATAGCGACGCCCCCGCGCATGGAAAACAGGAAAGGAGGAGAAGGAGGCAAAAGGAGGGGAACATACGCCCGGTGCGCGTGCAACGTCGGGGAAGCAACTTTCCTGCACGGCGCAGGATGTTTGGCTCCTCGAGTGATCGATATCGGCGAATAGCTGCG
This sequence comes from Ixodes ricinus, assembly GCA_037355805.1. Lineage (NCBI taxonomy): Eukaryota > Metazoa > Arthropoda > Arachnida > Ixodida > Ixodidae > Ixodes > Ixodes ricinus. Next base: position 63,860 of record JAZHYW010005267.1, on the reverse strand, counting down.
CGGCGGCACGTGGAACACAGACGCGCAACCCTGGCTCCCGTAGGGGGCCTATACAGGAACTCTAGAGCCACGAGCTACGAATCCGACCTCATCGGTGACGCAGTTACTCGAAGATATTCTTCTGTCAGATTCAACGAGAGAACTCTAAACACCGGTGACCCAGACGTGAAAGGCGATGAACTGCGCTCAGCGTAGCAATTTCCGGCTAATGGACAGCGGGATGTGGAGCTCGAGCTCAGATGGATATAGAACGCCGCTAGCTCGAACCTCCGCAATTATGGGAGCCATACGAACGAGTGGCTTCAAGGGAGCAATCACTAGCAGTGGCACGGAGTCATTCCGACCTAGTGGTGCCTGCACTGCGGTAACAACTTTCTGAAGATGAAGAAATACGGGCTCTCCGTCTTATGTTCAAGAGCTCGCCTCATTTGCCGGAGCGATTTGGACGACGCCCTAAGACTGGCTCAAAGATCTTCTTTTGAGTTCGAGCAACCGCGTTGCGACAGCTCGTGATTCCTAACGACTAGAGGACACACTGGCACATTGATGCCGCCTATCGGGAAGTCCTTGAGCCCTCTCGATCTTCATGCAACTAGGCTAGGTTTTATAGTATTTAGGAGACCAAACGGACGCACCATCTACAAGAAATAGTGGCGCTTAAAGCTGAACCGGCCAGATGAGCGAAAACGATGTTTGCTCATATTGCCGGTTCAAGTAAAATGCCTTAGCAAGACTGAAAAGTGTGTGTAAGATGTTTGTAACGTTTTGTATTAGAAAATCATAACAAAACAAACAGAACTACGATAACAATCTTGAAACGTTATAAGGCGCCTTAAATGCTATATCCTTAAAGTGTCGTCCGAGCCGACATACAAACACGAAGTGAAACACAAGCGCCGATAAATCTCAAAACAATAATAAAAAATTGCTTTCGACCTTGCTAAGCGCGAGAGTGTGCGTTCTTAGCTAAGTGTACGCCTACTCAAAGGCACACGTACGTGCTACAAAAATACAAGGTGGTGTTAGACGGAGGACAGGGACACGTCGAATGGCAACTGAAGGCAATTCTAATAAAAGACTAAAATCACAAAGGGATGCCATATAGGGTGGGATGAAAAGTGAGGCACGAGAGATCAAGAAAATGTTTCTGGGTTTTTTGCGTTTCAATTTACTTTGCTGTGCGCTTTTTTTTTGGTTCCGTTTGCATGCTATGAAAGCCTGAAAGGTTCTTGGTTGAAGAGCACTTTAATTGTTTTTGTTTCGTATTTACTCTTGTTGATATTTAACAGGGCGTACAGGCTTTTTCTTGACTTCGCAACAGAGCCGAAATCCGCTTCTCGAGCTACTATTTCATTTGAGATTGTTTTTCCCCATAAGGAAAGTTTGTCGCATTTTAAATGCGAAAACGAGTCGATTCGCTGATCCATGCAAAAACATATCAAAGTTCTCAAAACACTCTATACAAAATCCTTCAGAGTTCATTAGTGAATTCAGTGACGCCGTGTTGTTTCGAGCCTGCCAAAGCAATGGAACGAAAGGTTAGAGCGATGTTTACCAGCGACTTTGAATTTCGTTACCATAGATTGAACCTTCTCATTCATAGGCTGTGCGTACAGCAGAAGGTCCCTTAAAGCTGAGGCAGTAGTTGTTAAAGCAAAGCGCTCGTTAGAGTTGACTAAAATTACGCACACACATAGAACATCTATTTCGAGTGCAGTTCGGATGAACTTTAGTGTGCTTGAATGCTGAATCAAAAGGTCGGCAAGAGACCATGTTCGGTGTGGCGTTTTGCTTTTATGCGCCCTATACGTTGCAGCTGCTTAGTTGACACAATGCGAAGAAAATGTCATGCGTACATGGTGCGTGTTCTTCACGTTCTAGTCATTGGCACTGCTGGAAAAACAATTCCAGTCATTGGCACTGCTGGAAAACAATCTCTAGATTGTTTTCCCGTTCTTTGTTGGAGGTGAAAAATATTCAACATTCCTTTCAATTCAATTTTACAGCCGAGTTTCAGGGTGAATGACGTAAGCAGAGAGAAATGTATTTTTAAAACCAGGCCGAAACGTTCTGTGCAAAAAGTCAGAATCGCTAAATGTACTTCCAAATAATTGTGGCGAAAGGAAGTAAAAGGGGGAAGCGTACGATCGCCACTGGGCAATCTATTCAAAGTCCGAGGCTCCGTTTATTGTTTCATGAGCAAACTCGAGCGGCAAGGGTTCCTTCACCACGCACGAATGTTCTGATTCGAAAAGAGGAGATGAAAACGTTCGCCAACATAAAAAAGAGTATCCAACAGACGCCACCTGATATAATCGAAGCCCGCGTACTGGAATGTTGACGTCGCCACAGTGAGATCAAATGCATAAACGGATTGAATGTGAGTGCCGCGATTATGTTTCTGCTTAAGCCACATTTGGAATCGGTGCTACGGAGGAGGTTCGGCGTCGTGGTCGGGCGCAATGGCTGAGTTGGCGCCATCTTAGTTTGATCACGTGAAGAAAAAGGAGGTTGTTCACAGGCCTTAATTATTCTAGGTGGTGTTGGTCGATGCGGTTTTCTCACTTTCATCGGAGTAACCTTATAAAAGAGTAGTGCAGCAGGGCGCGTGGAGGAGCTGGTGTGAGGTTGAGGAACCTGCTGATTATCTTAAGTTAGGTCCCCCATTATTTTTTAAAAAAACTCAGAAAAAAAAGTTTTCTACTTGTTGTTTGGTCATGGTAGTTGCGTAGTATTGTCAAGAATAAAAACAAACTTGATTAATAAGACTTAAAATGAAAGTTTACTGCGGAGAACTTGTCCAGAGAAACGTAATGTAACAAAGCCCTGATGGCGATGGAAGGATGACTGCTCAAGCAAGCTGCCACGCCAGGCTGCTTTTAGTAAGCCCGCGGTGTAGCTTGTAGTTTCCGAGCTCGAACAAACAAGATTCTTGAGTGATCGGAAACATTCCAGTCATGTAAAAAGAAAGGTAAAAATGACAAGCGCTGGCGGGGATTTTGCTCCAGCCAGCGGCGTGGATGTCCAGCACGCTCCTGACTCAGCTATTAGCACGCGGCAATATTGTGACCCATTTTTCGCAGAAGTTTCATCGCCTTAACCAAATATCAAAAGATAAAGCTCAGAGAAGGACAATGATGTTGCTCTTAATACATCTTTTGTGGAAGGTCTTGTTCGCTTTAAAACAAGGCATTCTATTCCTTTTAAAGAAAGCGTTTTAAAGGTTTCGCTTATGCGCGACATGCAATCCCTCTCACCTTTTTACTTTACGAGGTATACATCAATTTGTTGTCTTATAGTTCACTTATATAATTGCATATTGAAAACTTTGAGAACCGCTGTCGTAGCAATTTACGGAGTATTCTAGACATGATATTGGACGGTATAATTGTTAGGTGGTACCAGAAAACACAGAAAACAACGTTATTAAAGATAATTAGAAAAGTACGTGACACATTACACAGAAAGAAAAAAGATGGGCTCATTTACAACTAAAGATCGTCGGTTTTTCTTAGAACTTCATAGTAATGTCGTATTCAAGCTGACATTCAAAAAAATATAAAGTGCTCAAGTACACTCGTTGGAAGGTTGCAATCGGGGAAATCGCTCTACCCATTATTTCAGAATGGTTGGGCTGATTTTCCACTTGCTCTCAAAGTTGTAATGTCGGCCCCACGATATTATCAAAGGCTGTCATTTTCATATTATGCAAATTGTATTTTTGCGCAATCTCGTAACGAGGGACGTCTACATTTCCGTAAAGAACTTGAAACCTGTCCAGCGGGTACTGGGAAATTTGAATGAACCCTAAAGGCTGAAACATACGAGGACTGTTCGAAAAGTATCCGACCTGAATTATTTCAACAGAAACTAATAAACGGCGAAACGTGTCCTCGGGTTGGAAGGATGAGGGTAGCTTCATCCGCGTGCGTGAATGTTCTCACTTCTGCAGAGAGCGGCGGTCCCTGGCTTTCAGCCTGTGAGTGAAAGAGCGTATTCAGCGTTTGTATGATTTCATCTTCTGAGAAACGACGGCAAGACTTGAACAAAGGTGTTGAATAAACGTTTGCGTCAAGATAGCGGAAAAGTGGAAACGATTCAGAATATTGAGCAGGCTGTCGGTGACAATTCCATGAGAATTACGCAAATTAGAGTGTGGCAGACACGGTTTAAAGATGTCCGTACGATGACGGAGACCAACTGACGTTCCTCTCCACCACCTTGAACTTGACAGCTACATCAGAACATTTCACTAGCTCATTCTTCGCATCTGGTTCAGAGTTGCATTGCAGACTACAGCACTGCTGTGGTTCGTCAGGCTCCCTATTTTCCCGACATGGACATATGAGTCAGCTAAGGTACCAGCAGTGTAGCCGAAGTTTGCCAGATGCTTGGTGAATTAACTCGAGGAAACCCAGACTCTGTCCAAAGAAGGTAAAGTTTGGCTCCATCTTGGCTTTTTCGGGCTTTTTAAGGCCATAAATTCTCCGGTACAAACCAAACTTTAGCACAAGCAACTCTCCTACCTGGGTAGTAACTAAGATGAATGTGACGTAAATAGTAGAATATTCGAATCGGCGTCAGTGCAATTACACGCGAGCATTTCTCTCCTTGCTATAGAAAAGGTTCTTGAATACAGTATTTTGCATATATTATTGAACGGCAATATTCTTTTAGCTTTAAATGCCCAGTCGTCTTGAATAGCTAGGACTTGATTTCTTAAGAAGAATTCAAAATATTTTTTTTTTCTTGAGGTACCTCCAAAAAGTCAATTTCGGGGATTTTACAAGCTGAAGAACCCCCCCCCCCCCCCCCACTAAAAGAAAAGCTTTCTTATCCTTGCAACAACTACTCTTCACTAAGTCAAATTTAGAACATTAAAAAATATAGGTTAAATTTGGGTTGCTGAAGCCTAAAAGACACATAGCCGCATCAACCCGAGAATACAATTTTGCAAAAGAAAATAATAATTATCAGATTTTTATGATACATAATGTGGTGCTTCGAATTCCTTAGGGGCCACACTTCGTTTCAACCGAACTACTAACGCAGTAGATAATAGTTGAGATACCAAATATAAATCTATTATAAAAATAAAAGCTATAGAACTTGCCCCGAATATGAGTGAGCAGTAAAAAAAAAAAATACGCGCGAGAAAAGTCGTGCGCTTTGATTCTCTGGTTTCTATGTTGCAAGATTTGTCCTATATACACGTAGTGCTGGATGCTTTTTCATATGTGGTGTAACAAATAATATTGGAAACTAAAATTTATTGAGATGTAACTTATAGGTTCCATTTAGAGTTTCAGCTGTTATAATCGTACCAACCCGCCGACATCATGTAAAGTGCCACCAAAAATGGGTGCTACTTTCAAAATCAAAGTCCGTGAACAGATAATAAAGCTTTAGGCAAATTTAAAAAAAAAGTGGTGCGGCTAGGGACGATTTTTACATAGCGTTTGTTACATCATTATCGTGTCGGCTTCTTTTCTAGCGGTAAGTACGCCGGTAGACCTTTACAGCGCCTATAACCCGCGCAAAAATTACCCAGGACCGGGCTGTGAATCCATGCACAGCGTCGGATATTTCGGATGAGATACGTAGTTACCGGGAATGCTCAGAACGTTCTCTATAGCCCAATGGACAGAAACAGTATTTCTTCCTGTGCGTGAACAGTTTGGAATAATCTTCCATTTCGCGTCTTTGTCTGCTGATTCCTTCGAATTCCTAAAGCCAATGCATGTCGGGAAGCGATTGCGGAAGGTGTTGTCACTCTTGTGAAAAACGTAACATCTGAACACACGTCAATGCATAGATGACGATATCCCCGGTACCGTTTTTGGGTCTACTCCTACAGATCTAACAGCCAGAAACCGGAAATGCGCTGTGGGGACGCAGGGACGTGGGTAAACACGCCAAGAGTCGGACCGAAACCCGAGCTCTTTGCCTTGTTTCGATCAAGGGACGAAACCGAATGACGATAGCAACTAACACAAGTTCGACCCGAAACAAACTAAAGAACACAAATTTAGGTGAAAACAGAGAAGCAAACGAGAGAGACAGAAACAAAAGACGACCACACGCCAGAGGTAACCTCGCCGAAAATGATCCCCGTCTCAGATAACTCCTCTGCTCCGAAGCCATTTGTCTTCGGGTAGGATGCTGGAAGAGCGGGCTTACATGGACGGGAAAGAACGGGGAATAAGCCTCCAAGATTCGGCCTCGCCATGGTTCCCCTTCCGCCCGCTTTAACGGCGCTATCTAGTTTCATAATAGGCTCATCAATTTATGCTCGTAAGGGAGGCCCTTGCTCCCAATCTGCTCAGAGCTCCCGGCGATGGAATACAGGCGATAGCTACAGTTTCGTTTTCGGTGCACCCGAAAAGGGAGTCTGAAGCAACCGACACACGTAGAAGCATCAAAATGTTTTCCTGTGAATATCGATAATCGTGCCTTTCTTGCAGAAAATTCACTTTAACGACGCAATTTAGATATTGATGCCAGCCAGAAACGATCGGCTTGAGGCGTCTATTGATGTGATGTAGGGGCCGGTAGTGAGGGAATAATTTGTTTTTGTTTTATATCCGCGATGTTTTCGAGCATTGAGAGTTGATGTTATTTTCCTTTTGAGGTGACGATACATCGTCTTACAGTTTTATGGAAGACGCGTTTTTAGATATGTCTTCTGGGAAAATATTACTAGGCCATCATTCGCTTGAATAGGTCTGGTGCAACATGTCAGCTTTAATATCATGACTTCATCTTTCTTCAGTGAGATTGGTATATATATTATTTATAACGGCATTGCATGTAGTTTATTTATCTATACGCTAATGTATTTGCGTAGTTACGCACATTTAATTTGTTTCTATTTATTGATGAAGTCTTTCATTTCATTGCACGAAATATTATCAACCTCAATTAACATCTGTTATCCATTGCCAACATTTGTTTGTTTGCTCCAATCTTTTGGTTGTGCTTTTACTTTGACCCCGCGGTTAGTTTCTTTCTGTATTTTTATTGCGCTCAGTACTTTCTTTTAAAATGGGCCTCAAATGGCCTGATATAATCGCTCGCGTTGAGACTGAAGCTCTTGAGTGATGTACGTTGTGTTCATAAAGCAATCAATATCTCCTTACTGATGTAAAAAGCGGCTTTCTTATCGGTATCTTAAAACTTTCTTGCAAGTGAGAACCTAAATAACTGCCACGCGAAGAATAGGTTGGCATTTCACTATATCTCAATTAAATAAATCGACTAGCACCGTACTATGTGCACCTTTCTGCATGATAACTTTTGTATTCGCCTTCTGCGATATATTTATATTAATGCCGATAACAAATACTTATAGATATTTGTTATCTGGGTGGCTCATAAAAGGACAGTGCGCTAAGATATTTTGGACTTTAAATATTCGCCGGAATTCGGGACTCTTTTAAAGATCAAAGCTGAAGTGCCGCATACATCAACCTCTTTTTTTTTGTACATTAGCATGTCTGTTTTTATAAAAGAACCAGGTTATTCAAATATCATGCCGCCTACAGAAAACGCTAATGTCCCACTTAAAACGAAAACATGCGAGCCAAGCAATAGACGAAGTAAAGACAAAAAATACCCGTGGAACTACGAGGCGAAGGAAACTTGAAATAACGCGTAACTTGAGCCAAACAAAAATAAAACGGCTTGCTAAAGGGTACCTTATGAAGCTCCATCTTCCAGATAAAAGCTATTAGGGTAGAAAGCCGGAACTAAATTACGAAAAATTGCAGGGGTGTTATATATCAATGTTCTGAATATCTGTTTTCTTTTCAGTGCCTCTGGGGATGTAAGGTGGGCGATTTTTCTTGCAGCAGCACGTATAATTTACATTAAGTGTTTTACTGGTCGTTTTGTTTACTTTCGTTAACATAATGTTGTTTCCTCTTTTTGTGCATATAGAAAATAAAAGATATATGCAATTCTCTATAATGCGAATTTTGAGCGCAGCGCTTAAGGAGGAGGACGGAAGGGTACGGGGAGGGTATGCCCCTCCTCCCTCTCCGTACCCTCCTCTCCTCCTCCTGTCCCATTTAGCGGGAAATTTTCGCTACATTTCCCGCTAAATTTAGTGAAATGTTCCACTCTAAACTTAGCGGGTTGTCTCCCCACTTAATTTAGCAAGGAAATTGACGTCACGTGACCTCAACACTAATTCAGTTTCCACGCTAAATTTAGCCAGGAAACTGTGACGTCCCATAATGCAACGCGCGCAGTTACGCCGACGCCGCTCAACCCGGAAATGGCCACCTAAGAGCTAAGCTCTAAAAGTGATATGCGCGTTTGGTTGTAACATAGCTCTAGCAAGATATAAAAATTATGAGTAAAACATATTAATAATTTCGAGGAGGAGATATGTGAATCAATTCTGAAGTTACTGGTGAAAAAGATTATCTGGCTTTGGTCACATAATTTGGTACTGTTTTGAAACACAATAAGCCTGTTTAAGGAATCTGCCAAACACAAGTTTGAATATAATTTAATAACAAAGCCAAGTAAAAACATTTTGTTGAAAACTTTCTACCAAAGTCACGTTTTGGCACTAAGTTGTTGCGAAGCAAAAGCCTAACTAGCACAACCAACCATTCTATTATCATATTGCCACGGAAGACAAGTAAAATCCGATACATAACAGAGTAAGCTGAAAGTTGACTTGGGCAACGTGTATCGAATGAACGAAATGTAATAACTGGCATCGCACTCGTTGTCGATTTCGGCGTAGCAGAAAGTGACCGATCCGGTCACTAGCGTAAGACTGACTCGATGCAGGGTGCTACAGATACTTTTAATGCGAATAGCATTCTTTGGATACTTCACGCACTTTTCGTCTATCTATGTATCTATCTGGCTATCTAACCTCTAACGCCGCGGGTCGATAACAAATAAAAAGACCGGCGCCGGTTGGGATTCGAACCGTTGACCTTTGATCAGCAGGCAGACGCGCTAACCACAGAGCTATGAAGGCAGTCATTCAGCGCACTCTAAACGGTTGTTTATATCTTTACCATGGGACGCGCTTTAAGCGCTGTCACGCTAGCCGGTGCGCGCGCGTTCCCATGCACCCTCTCCCGCGCTCGGGAGAGGGTGATATAGCGGCCGTGCTCAGCCTCACGAGAGCGGAATGAGCCCTCGTGCATGGAACGCGCGCGCACCGGTAGCTGTGACAGCGCTGTAAAGCGCGTCCTATGGTAAAGATATAAACAACCGTTTAGAGTACCGTTGGTTGAGACTCAGCTGAGACGCCAGAAAGTCTGGTCGGTACCATTTTGAGTGTTTGTGCGTATGGCGCGTGCTTTGCTCGCTCTTCCTAAGTGACACAAACGCACGTGCTGGGCTTCGGAGATCGTGCGCAGGGCTGTGAAAGTGTTAACAAATTTAGAATCGCCTTCAAGAGTGGGCTGGCGTATCTAGAGTGTGCCGGCCACCTGACGAACGCGCATAACTCCGCACCGTTTGATGCTATTCGCATTAACGTAGATAATCATTCCCAAAGGATGGGTTCTGCAGATTTTATGCACGTTCTTTGTTCACGACGTTTCGAAACTACTAACTGTTGAGGATGAACTGGAACATTCCAGAAAAGAAAAGAATTGTAAAGTGAACACTATTCTAGCGGGATACGAGCCCTGTTTTTACGCGGGGGTGTCGCGTGCGGTGCCAACTCCGCCACTCACACGGCAGTACTGGTTCATTCCTTTCGTAACTTACAGTGGCTGATTGAAACTGTAACGAGGATGATTGTTGCTTTCCCAGCAAAAACATCGTAACTAAGAACGCAGAATGAGCCACCTTTCAGCTTCAACTCGACACCCAGATTACATCCGAAAATGAAGAAAATAGCTAAAGATAAAAAAACAAGGGACATCGGCATAACTAGAAAAAACAAGTTTCATGTAGGTACACTGTTCGATACTGTTAGCGCGAACACGACATCACCGTTTTTGACATATTCTTTTAAAAAAGTACAGTTCGGTACCTAATTTTACCTGTTAGGTTAGTGCTACAAATGAGCACTTTCCCCAGGCTAATAGTTTTTTATTTCATCAAAAAGTGATAAACTATATTTAAAGAAATGTCGATCGCTTGGTTGTGTTAACAGTGTAGCGCTATGTACAATAACAACATTCAAAACGCCGGAAAACGACTGAGTCAGAGCGACATTTATCCAGATGAATTGCGAAGAACTCGAGTTCATAAAAATAATCCAGCGATCAAAGACGTCCCCGAAATGTGGCTTCTTTCGCGATACAAGAAAGACTTGAAGGCTTCTGCCGTTCTCGGCCATCAAGTTGACAGAGTCATTCCTGTGACATATGGGGCCTCATTTCCCAAAACATAGATCGATCATTCTACAAAAGCTGCGGTTTAATCGTCTGGAATCGGGTTCCTGCACCACTGCTTCCTTCTACGCTCGTTTGTTTTCAACCAGTATAAATAAACAAAAGGAGCGAACTAATCACGTTAGGCATCTCAAAGACAGTTGTTTGAGGTAATCTCGTTTTCGTATTTCCACGGGCAGTCTTATTTTATTCATCCATTCAAATCATTCGTAATCATTCAGACATTAGAAAACAAATGATTTTGGTTGTCTTATCGACTGCCAGTTTTCTAAGAGTAATGATTACACCGTGCAAAAGCTTTAGCCTGTTTTCGCTCGATTAAAAAAATTATGTCCAAAAAGACTGCCGCAAGCCCTACCCAGAATGACGCTTGGAAAAGTAAAGCAGTTATTTCAGTCGCGTTGTCACTTGAGCCGTCAGCGCACCCACGAGGGACATGATGCAGATATGGTTACGACAGGATTGAAAGGACAACGTTACTAATCTAAGCGCCCTTGTTGGCACGTCATGCGGCGATCTTTTTGTGGCATAATTTTTAAATCAATCGAAAAAATGCTAAAATAGATTAATTAAAAAACAACTACCGTTTCGTAAATTATTTAAATTTGTATGGCATCTACTAGCAATTGCTGTCAATACTGTAGTTTAGATTCGGATGCTACACCCAAAATTGAGTAAGTTTGAACAAAATTTTGTGTATTAGGAAACTTACCCTGGCAATTAGGCCATCATCTAATGTCCGCCCAGCCTGATAAATACAAGAGGAATACGGCACTCATCTTACTCTCACCACCTTTTCTCTTGAACACGTTCGAATTAAAATCAACCACCCCGCGTAAAATGCACATTTCCAAAGATCTCATAGCCACTGAATTAACTCCCCGTTCCAAGCCCACACTTCGAAGCTCTTTTTCGTCGCTTCAGACCAAACACGCAGCTCAGTTATCCCCTGAAAGCCCCAACGAAAACAGCACGCTCCAAGATCAACCCAAACCAAACACACCCGCGGTAACCGAATGATCCAGGAGAAAAATATAAAATAAATACAAAATGCACCGGGGCCTGCCTTTTGGAGGAGCTCCGCCGCGCCACTAATAGGCAACTACTTTGCTCGGAGGTTGGGTGTATGCACGAGAAGGGAAACTAGCCGAAGGAATCGCTCAAAAGAAGGCTTTCGATTGCAAACAACATCCTTTCCCCGTTCTCTTCCATGCACCTATCTCTCTCTCTCTCTTACTATCTCTGCCTCGCTCTCGGTCTCTCCGCTGCGCTCGGCGAAAGGGCCATTTGCCCGACAGAATTGAATTAGTCCCGTCATCAGACCTGGGACTTCCATGTAGGTGCCTCCGCTCGGCAGCAGCCCCTAGCCCCGCAGTGTTCTTGCAGCGACTCCCTCCTATACATCGTTTCATCGCTAAAGCTGACAGTGCTGGGGAAGCTACTTGTTCGTTGGACCAGTCATACATCCATCTTTCGTTACGTGATCACGTTCCAGCTCCTACCCGTGCGCACAGGGCTGGGTCAGGTGAAGAAAAGGAGGCCGCTGATTGGTCCGGAGAGTGCGTATCTTCTACCGTGCTGTCAGCCTATGGGTTGAACGGAGACTTTAGCTTTCACCCCACTGTCGGCTTAGGGCTGAATCGGAGTATGGAGGTTTCGCGTTGGTCTGACTAGTTTCCCTTCAGGAGACCGAGAGGACGACGGAAGAGTCCATTAGTTGGAGGCCTACTTTGCGGTGAACACTAGGTGGAATTCGGAATAAGCCAAGGGCTATGAGTGGTTTCCGAGTCCTCGAGTACGAGGCCTGGGCAGTGTGTCCATTGCCCCCGCCCCCTCCCCCCCCCCCCTCAACCCCTTAGGCTTTCCGGAAGATTTTTTTTTTTTTTTTTTTGTGGGGACAAATTGGGGTATCCGGTGGTCGCGAGCCTTGTTTCGGCAGGGCAACTGGGATGCGGAAAACTGCGGCCGTCTGGGAGTTGGGGATCGCGGAAAGTTTCGGGGGATATTGTAATCTCGGTAGTCTGGAAGTTTTCGTTGATTGTCCCCGCCGTCCCCGCAGAGCTCTCCACAACCCGCGACGCGATCCGCGAAGCACCGCTTACGAGACTAGCGACGCCCTCGTGCGCGCCGTAACCGCGTCTTCGTAACCGAGAGCGTAGCAAAGGGTAGAAGGTCCATGAATACTCCCTAATCTCTAAAGGTTCACCACGGCAAGAGGCAAACCGAAAGTAACTTTTAGATAGAGTCTTGACAAAAGAAAACTCGAAACGTATGAAGAAAAAAAAAAGTAATTGAGATCCTAAGAAACCCAGGGAAAGCCCTAGTACATTTTGGCATCGAACTTTGATATTTGGCCTTCTTATCGCTAAACCGGACTAGTAACGTCTCTTAGAGTGTCAGTGCCTATAAAAAACGAAAGTGCTGTTTTATTCATCATAGAGATAATAAGGCTGTTCGATAGAAAAGAGGGGAGGTGTATAAAGTACCCCGATCGAAATTTAACACTAATAATTAGAGGCACTAATGGTTTACTGACCAACAGCCTACTGAGAGTCTGGCGAGCCTACGGCGTCGGTGTGCAAAGGAAATGAAACTAACTAGGTTGGAACCTTCTGTGTGATCAAAATGTGCCCCTAATTGTAGCAACTAAAGTAAAGCTGCGGAAAAACCAATTACAAATACGCACGAACGACGCATGTAACCAACTTCTCATTCTAGCTTTAATGCTGTCGTATAAAGCACTAGGTATATAAGCAAGACCGAAGTTTTACCCAACTTTCTCGAAAGATACAAAACAAAGCAATAAGCGGATACTGATTAAAGGCAGGAGGCAAGACTGAGTGAAAATTTCGCCACTGAAGTTCGAAGCAGAACACGCACTTTCCCACTCTGGAAACCAATCTAGACTTTTCAATTAGTGGCAAACTTTATTAAGGAAACACTCCCCACACGAGGCAGCAACGCGCCACCACGCAACCCCGCACCTCAGACACCAGGCAGCAAGAAAACTCGCAGATGCCGCCGCGGTGTCGGGCGACGGCGAGCCAACCGGGACGCGGCGCGTTCCCCAAACTAGTCCTAGCACCGGACCGTATTAGAGCAAATTAAATCAAGCCCTTCCCCGCATCCTCGGCCCTTCTGGTCCGCCGTAATACGTAACCGGCGCGTATCTGATGCAACCTTCTCGGGAGGACGAGACGACGACGACGACGCAACCGCGACCGACGACCGACCACGCGTGAACGCGGTGCCCGGCTTCCTTTGAGCAAGTCTGGGCAATTCGAGAATTCACTTTGTTTTCATTGCCCGCATCACTGACTCGTGGCGAAACCATCTAAGCGTCCGTAAAAGAAAGAAAATAAGACGATTGTAGAAAAAATCTCATTCAAAAGTTGGATGGGGGAAGTGGGGAAGGGGGGGGGGGGGTGCGAGTTGCGGCGCTCTTGCTGGATGATTTATTCGTGCTCTTGCATCCAAACGCGGCGGAGCTGGAACCGCTAGAAATGATTGGACGACCAAGAGAGCGGGTCTCGCGGCTGAAGCCAGCCGACGGCGCCGCCATGTGCCGTCCCCACGTCGTCGTGGGGTTCCGCGAAGCGACGCGAGAGGGTGCTGCGGTTAGAAGGAGGAGTATAGCGTCCGTTTGTCGTACATCTTTTAGCGGCGCGGTTTGTTTCGGCTTTTAGGATCCGGCATCTTTGTTTTAGTTTTGTTTTGTTTTGTTTTAGCGGCCTCGCCCGGTCGCTCTCAAGGCAACGGCGTTTAATGGCGCGAGCCGCGCGCGCCCTGCCATCTTGAGCCGACCGCGGCTTCGAGGCGATTGTTTTCCTTTCTGCCCGCGTGATTTTAAGGCTGGATAGTCACTCGCATGTGTGCGCCTGTGTGTGCGTGCCTCTGTATGTGTGTGTGTGTGTTCGCTCGTACTTGGAGCTTGGGGTGGTAGCCCTTCCTGGTGAAACTGTTTTTTTATCTCCGCGTTTACTCGCGCGTCTGAATCGTTCTCGTCTGGTGAAAGCGACACGGGTTGGCTTAAAACGGTCGTTCAGAAAAAAGATAAATAAATAAATAAAACATTACTGTTGTTTTTCTTTCAAAACACGCGACCGCTCCGGATACCAACGTGCAGCACATGGTAGTTTCGTAAAAAGCCACGACGCTTAAAGGAAACGTTGATATTTTGCGAATATTCGCTCCTCACTATTAACGCAAGTATGTAGTTTCTCTCAAAACTCCAAAAAACCATGTCTGGCAGACCCTCTCTTTACGTTTCGCAAAAAAAATTATCTTTTCTTGAGCAGTAAGTTTTTAGGTTTTTTTCTCAGGGGTTGATTATAAATGCTGCATGAGACAATCTTTTTGTTGTTCTGCCTGTCTTTCAGTTAAAGCATAGAAGGACAGTTTTTTTTTAAATATTTTTGCGCCGTACTTTATTTTGTGAGAATCTCACTCGCTGATGAGCCCTGAGGTATTAACCATATATGGAGTGACTTTTTAGCCGAACGTAGCCGCAGAGGCTCTTCATTATGTAAATTGTTCATACCTTTGACAAACAGCACGTAGCATTGATCTAGGTAAGAAAAAAGCTCTTGTAGTGGTATCAAGGAGTAACATGGGTGATAATTGTTTTTTAGCACATCTCACACAGTTGTTACGAGGCAACGTCGGACCTTAAAATCGTCCCACCTAGTTCTAAGAGTAATAAGGGACATCAACACTAAAATGTATGGATCTATTATATTTCCTTTACCTTTCTTAAAAGACATCGTGGCAAATGTACAGTTTCTCAGAACACCTTACAGGCACTTTGTAACACACATCGGTTAGCGTATTTAGTGTGAACACAACGTGCAGACAATAAGATGACATTGTAGACAGTGAGTTGGTACAATGTGTCACTGCAGTAACGGATTTAGACTTTGGAATACTCAAAGTTCATCAAATCAACCAGTTACCTTTTTAAGATAGTAGTATTGCTGAAGTAATGATCGACATATTTGTATGTACTTTTCATAATCAACATACATGATGGTTTAAAATGACACCAAGTACGGTATTCTCCTCTATTACATACAAAAAAAAAACTTTTGTGCGGTCTATAAATAGCAACTCCATGAACGGAATTGACACATGGATTGCTCAAGTCACGCTATTATGAGGATTTCGTTTTCAGGTGCATTCCAGTAATTTCAACGGGCACCGGACCATCACAATGAAACTTCCGTGTTTAACGTCAAAGGACAATAGCGTGTAGACTAGGAAAGCCACACTTATGTATTTATTTATTTTGCAGGGTTCCTACAACGCATCGGGGGCATTATCGGAGGGAGGACAGAGAAAAATGAAGGAGGTTAGCATTCACACTCTTAGTTTCACAAACATAAAAAATATAATATTTTCTAAAATGCTGACCAGTTCCGGTGACAACGTGTTTCAATCTCTGACCGTTTTACAAAAATAAAATGTTTTACCAAAATAGGTTTTAGTAAACGAATACTCAAAAACCTTATTTGGAAGACCACATCGTGCTGAAACGTAGGTTGACTCAAAAAGGTACTCGCGGTTGTCAATGCCGGTGTTATCGTAATAAATCTTAAAAAACTTGAACGTTAATTTTTTTGTAATGATTCCGAATTAAGCATTACTTTCATCCCAAAAATACTAGCCTAAAAAGCATAAATATTACAAACGAACCATGCCGCTCCATTAGAGAGCTTTTCAAGTCGCTCAACGAGGTAATCTTGGCAAGAATTCCATGTGACGCACACGTACTTCAGTATAGATCTAACATGTAAAAAGAGAAGTGTTTGTTTAACGTCTCGTGAAACATCTTCAAAATGTCTTCGAATGAAGTATACCATTTGTCACGTTACGCGGTGAAGAAGAAGAGGAGGAAGAAGAGGTGCCAGGCTAGGCGGTAAAAAGTGAAGAGGAAGAAAAGAAGAAGCTCGAGGAGAGGTGGCTGGAGCAGGAGACGGATTCTACGGTGCCCCGAGAACGCTGCATACCTCGGCCGTGCCCCGCAGATGCAGACGGATTCGACGGTGACTCGAGAAAGCTGCAGTCCTCGGCCGTGAACCGCAGATGCATGCCGACTCCACCGTAACTCGGACCCGCAGCCCTCTACAGGGACCTAAAGTATCACGGCGACGAACCCTGGTACCCAGCGGATAGTTTCTCGGCCTAACTTGGGACACCTCCAACAGAGCCCGGAGATACCTCGGCAGCGACCCCTGGTACAAAGCATCAGATTCCGTCGAGAAGACATCATCAAGTTTCAACGGACACTGGCGACCCCAACGCCTGATGTCAGCGACCTGAAGAGGGACTTGAGAGTTCAAGACATTTCTAACTGTACATTTGTAAATACTTAGGCATTAGTTATCTTTTCTATTTTCTATTTACGTATATCGCTGTTTTATATAAATTGATTTATACCGTCGACTCTACACTCTCCTATTTCACTCAGACGCTTGACCTGAAACACGACACCATTCTAGTAGCCTTCTTTTTTGTGTATTCTATATACTTATTTATAATAGGGGGCTGGGTAAAGAAGACCCCCATATATTGAAACTGAAAGATACCGCAAAGGGTATTGTTTTTAGTAATATACATTGCTGCATATTTTGGCAAACTTCTCGAGGAAGCCAGGCGGTTACTCTTTCCATTATTTAAACTTATGTTTAACTGATCGCACCAGTCAGCTAATATATATGTGGGTCACATTGCAATACCTAGGAGTCTTGTGGTGAATTCATTTCTCCGCAAATTACGCAGTCGTCGGCAAATAGTTTTGTTGGGGACTGAACGCGTGCTTCGACGTCATTTATATAGGCTAAAAACTACAACGGCTGTTGTTGCGTTAATGGACGTGTGATTTTAAAGCAAGTAAGAAATTGAGCATATATCAACGGTAATACAATTTTTTTTAAATATTAGGTTCTTATGCGTGTACGTTTGAACTAAAATTTTATCGCTATTTCCTTTTTTGTGCTCGTGTGTTTTTTTTTTTTTTTTGGGGGGGGGGGGGTCATGACTCGGTGCAATTTTCTAAGTATACGAAGTTTATTACAAGTTGCGTGCAATTGTATAGGTATCTATGAACCTCTCTTGTTATGCTCTTGTTTGTTTGGGGCCCAGTCAAGAAAAACAACAGAACAAATAAAAACCGTGACATATGTTTATTGAAAACACGCACGAAAACAGAAGACCGACAGAATAAATAAATATATAAATAACAAAAAAATACAATCGCAAAGTTGATTGCTGCAGAACTCCGATGAAATCAAATTGACATATGCTTGAATGAGATACGAAACTGTAAATTATTTTCAATGATTACATTACAAACAACGAAAACTTAATTTAAAAGAGAATTATAGCGAATGGAGAATGAAAAATTAAATAGAAATCAGAAGCTCGGTTAATGGTTATTTTAGAGATTCGAAAATCAAATCAAAAAAGACAAAATTGCCCACTCTTTTCAAGTTGAAAAAGATAATGCAGACGTCTTGTGACTAAAATTTTATAAACAATGCTATAATTTATAAACCATCACAAAAAATAACCACGCAAGGTGCAAGCATATTGGAATACGCAACCGCATCGAATAAGGAAGAAAACAACAAACCGAAGGTTCAAAAGTTAGTCATTATTGCTGAGCCGTCGCGGTAATATATGGATTAAAAAAACGTCTCGTACAAGAAGATTGGCCTCCCTAATGTGGGCGAATAATTGTTCACTCCAGAGAGCTCTGGTTGCGAAGTTACAGATAATAGGAAGCCAGGCTCCGAAGCGCATCACGTACAAAAGCAAGAACTGCGGGATGCTCTAGGACTCCTTCAGGCGCATTAGAAGCATTTACACCGTGCCCGGTCGCCCATCCGGTCATGTTTGCTCGTCATACACCATTAGCGTTGTTCTTCAGCACTTACGACGCAAAACAAAAATGGTATGTGTGCCTGCACTGTTCCACTGAAAACTCTCTCGAAATGCGATATCATTGCTTCTCTTTTATGGCCATTACATTCTGTTCATTGAATTGCGACAAACTCGATAGTAGGTTCCTAAGCGTCAAATGTCTGTGCATTTTTACTCAATAAAGACGGCCATATCTAGTACGTTGCCGTTTCTGTTCAACTGTCCCCTCTTCAGTCCACGCTCCTTCTATCGCGATGCGTTGTGAGGGCTGTGGGGCATGGAATGAGCGCTTCGTCCCGCTACCCGCGCATGCGGGTGGCGGGACAAGGTGGCTTTACAAACCTCCACTTTTGTGTACAGTGGTCGAGCGTCTGGTTAAAAAATTTGAAATCCTGATTTCTCCTCTATTTATTCGCTCATCACTCTCCCACGCGTGCGTTCCGTGTTAACAGGTAGGACCTTTTTTTTGGCAGACTGCCCATCGAAAATGGTGTCACATTTAAAAAATTAACTTGAAGACTACATGCATTGAGTGATAGCAGGTCAGTACAATGCGGAAAGAAAGGGCCACAATTGTGATGATAAGAGAGCTCATGAAGCACCTGAGTATTTACTTATATTATAAAATATATAAGCTGTCATTTCGGCCTGTTGTTTGTAGCTACTTATCGGGCCGATATTTTTTTAGACATATTGAGAGTGCGACGCTGTGGGCGTGAACAAAGTTTGACATATCGTTCCAGTTTCCAGCTAACGACTGAACTTTTCGTCTGAAACGAACACTGTGTTCGTCTGTGCGCATGCGCGTAATGCACACGGTACTTGGCATTCGATACTATAGAGTACTCAGATTTTCACAGATTGTACAGTACTAAACAAAAACAGAAACAAAACCACTAGGGAAATACTCGAGGCTCGAGAAATTGCTAGATTGGTGCTGCAATGTGTGAGCGAACCTTTTTATTGTTATTCGAAAAAGAATTGCAGTTTCTTGACCAAGCATGACTAGTTTCGGGTGGGTGCCGATGAGTGATGCAGGAATTTCAGCCTTTTTATGTTTTTTTTAAAGATTTTTACGACGTGAATTTTCATCTGCCTAACTTGTTTGTGTCGTTGCCGGTAATATATACCAAGCTGCAGCGGAAATAAAGTTCTGCTGTAAGTAGCGCTGTGTCTGTGTCTCCCTCTGTGTCCGTTGTCCTGTCGCGCTTTTTATTCATTATGAATCACCAACTTGCCCAACTTTCTACTCTCGTCAGATATACCTAAATTGTTTCAATAAGCCTCTACGTAGAAAAAGTATTATATGAATACAATTCGTGGTTTATCTAAGATGTGACCAAAGAGGTTATAAATAGCCGTCCTCGGAGTATATTACATTCGTGCCGGTTATCATCGCAAAAAATACATCCAACTTTATACCATTCAAACAATGTGCACTCATGGCTACCGAGTCTTGCATGAAGCGTGCTTCAATCGAAATCGTTCGGATCACACCAAACTTTCCTATTAATTTCTTTGTGAACGTAATGCTCACGAGCGGTAGGCGTCGAACATTATACCAGCAGTTAGTGTAGCCGCCAAATAATCGGTATACATATGTGATCACCTCTATTAAGTCTATTCTGTGGGAATTATCGTGGATGCATTTCTGCTACATCGGATACATAGGTCCCACTTCAAACATATAAAAAGTGCGGGGTCGATGAGTTTTAAGTTTTTTGTTTTTTTTTTAAAGAACAAAAGTTGCTGATGAATATAATCCCTGGAGAGGGGGAACAAGAGGGACAAAGGACAAACACAAATCTCCAAACACAGCTAGGTGACTAGTGCGCGACCGCAAAAATCCTCCTGGTCCGGGTATCAAACCCGGGACCTCTCCATTACAGGTGGAGCGCTCTACGAACTGAGCTAATCAGGGGTTAGACGTCAGTAGAGCAAACGGGTTTTATCAGCCGCCACCAGTCTAACACCAACAAGGGTGAAAAAAAGTTGCTGGTCTTTTTTATCTTGAATGGCTGAACCATAATGTCTCCATGCAAAAACAAATATTAATAAGACCTTGCCTTTAATATCACGGAGTCGTTACTGAAATGTAATAAAATAATAATGGATAATTTCTTCGTTGTTCCCTTAGGTCATACGATTTATACCAGACAGCAGAGGAGCACATCAAGATGCCTACATTAATCTAATGAAAATACATCATAGGCCGTTATATTACTTTCTGATCCGCATTGTTCACACAAGTTTGCCCACCCACTGTTAGCGTCACTGTCACACGAGCGACACAACAATGTATATCATGACATCGTGAATTAAACACGGTACGTTTGCATTTCTGTTCGTGCCATAATGCGTATAGGCATCAGGCACGTATCCAGGGGGCGGCCATGGAGCCCCCCCCCTCTTCCGAAATCTTCAATTTTGCTAGGACCTCCTCTCCCCCTCCCCCTCATAAAACATTTTGTCATAGGCGCCCCCCCCCCCCCCCCCGAAACAAAATCCTGGCTACGTGCCTGATAGGCATATATGCTGCGTTTGATTTCTAACTAATATTATAACAATCCACTGTTTAATCATATATTGAGATACGGTCGTCTTACTTGTCAGTGCACACTGATAGTAATATAAAGTTAATATATTATTTTACACTAAATCCTTTTATTAATATTTCACAACAAGATCGCAGTATAATGGCTTAATCTTTTTGAATTTATCACTGATAATATGACATTAAGTTTTCCCGTCTTAGTCTTTGCTGACTGTGCCGTTGTGTTCTTTTGATTCTTTCATTTATTGTTGTTTAGTTTCTTTTTAACTTGAACGTTTTAATTAATTTTTTTGTAAAGGCAAACCTAATCATGTGAAATATTTATTAATATTTTGAGTAGTTAGTTATGTGCAACATCCTATCTTCCCATTGATAACTTATTGATTCCGTAGTCAAGTATGAATATGTTATCAAGAGCTCATTTTGCATGCAATAAAAAAACAGCAAGGCTAGTGGATAACATAATTGCCGCTGTTTTAGGCTGTCTTTTAGGATCCAGGACGAACCAAACCTTTATTAATTTCCTAAAGCGCTGTCACTATGGTAAAACAATGAGCTCCAAGGGCAATGAAAATAATATCTTTGCTATTTGATAACTTTCGGGATAAAATTAGTTAAGTATTGCGATTACACCCACTTAAGACATTTGCAGGAATTAATAATATTCTAAATTTTTTTCAATAAAAAGAAAAGTGTAACCGTGCTTTTATGCAAACTGTGTGCAAACATTTGCCATTTTAATTATGACCAAGATCAAAACGACCACAGTCGAATGATGCCTATATATTTTCTAAAATTCGAAATAATATATATGCCAGACCTTTCACACGTCTTCACGCTCCCTTATATAGAAAAGATGCAATACAAATACTAACACAGAAATGGCGTAGAGCCAGCGATAAACATTTATAACGGTAGAAGATAATCAAACCGAAATGTCTTCAAATCATTAAGTTTACCTTATTGCCTTAGAAGAGATTTTCTCATTAAAAAACAGCGCCATTTATTTCATCCAGTATACAGGGTGATCTTTTTTATTCGAAGCATATAATAAAAAAAGGCGTGTTCACAGCTACGTGAATAAATTTCTTGAACTTGGCGGATATTCGAGGGGTGAGCAACCGTCACGGTTGGGTAAGTAATTACCTAAAATTCGTGAACTTTTTTGTCATTATTGAAAATAAACATATTATTATAATTAAAAATTTACGAAGCGTCATTTAAAACCACTAAATCAGTAATTTCAGAAAGATTTTGAGCGTGTGAAAAGCGCAGTGGTGGGCTCAAGTTACCACTCCTGCGGCAGGAGCAGAGTTGCCTGTGCGATAAACCGCCCGCGTGATTTTTCCGTCTCCCCGGACTTTTATTTTTACATTATAGCAGACCGGTAGAGTGCAAAGTTTGGAAACATGGACGTAATAACAGTGGGCCCCCATAATCGCAACACAAGCCATCAGGCTCCACTGTCCAACAAAAGCTGAACCATAGCGCTCATTCATTCATTACTTGGTATCGTAAAATGCTGCAAACCAAAACACGTAGGGCACTTGACAACAGGAATGTTTGCTCGCTTAAACTTCATCTATTCTTCAAAGACACAAGAAACAACTGGCGCTTAGAACGGCAGAAATGAAATTTACAACAAGAGGAAGAACAATAATTTCCGATGACAAACGCCGCATAATAAGATACGTCTTTTTTTTCTTTCTTAACTTTGTATTTGGCGGAATTCTGGATACCGCCGTCGGAGGGCATTAGCATGAAGTTTTCATAAGTGAAAGCGAAGTACTGCGAAGCTATTGTTTGAATTAAGATGACGCTACCCGGCGCCGTAACTCGCAGGCGTTTTCCCAAGCAAAGAAAACAAACTAAAAACAAATGGGCTCTGCAGCGAAGCGTGCGTTAAGTATGCGTCAGCAACTTCTCACTTTGTTCCGATCCTTGTAGACATGGTTCGGGCGGGCCTTGGACTCTTCCGCCCACCGCCACCGCCTTTTGTTAGCGAGCCACTTTGAACAGCTTATGCGTTACATATTCGGGATATATTGTTGGCTCGACAATAGGGAGCTCGCTCTGTTGGTTCGGGAGATTACCTTAAAGCCCCGACAGAGCGCGACTGTTTGCGGCACAAAGGTTCAGTGAGGGAGTGATGCATATTTCATTTCAGTAGCGGCGATGCTATCAACAGATGCGGACAGGTCCGCCCCATCGGCGCCGAACAAGAAATGCCTTGATGAGGACCGTATACGCCGTCCCAAAAAGCACGACTGCGCAACGCGAAAGCGCTGTAAAAACACACAGGGAGAACAATGGTCGTGTAAACTGGGTTATTCGTATAGTGGTAAAGTACGTGGTAAAGTACGTGGCGACGAAAACAGGATGCCACAGCAGGTGGATGTAGTGCTACGCTTGAATGCCTGGGAGCGTATGCCTTGCCGGATCTGCTTCGACTGGGCTACACCCTTAAACACAGTTGCATTTACGAAAGTGAGGGACCAAACCGCGAAACTTTCAGGACTTTACAAACTGGAATATTCATCGAACGGCCCGCAAGGTTCAGTCGGTTCGCTAGCTGACACGATTAAATCTTCAGCAATTCTCCTGACTCGAGGAGTGATTTCTGCGATGATCAGAACACCACGTCGTCCTCACCTTGTATATGTCATAACATAATCACTTTCATCAGTCGAGGCACCACAGGCCTTATGAGGAAAGGCTCTTGCATTTTCTTTTTTCAAGATGAGAGAGTCAAGGCGCGTTTGTTATTCTCAATTCCTTCTTTTTTATTTTTGTTTGGAATATAAAAAAGGTGATTTCGATTTCCTTTCCGAAACTACAGTATGCCTGAACTCCAAAATACGGGGACTCAGTATTTTTAATTTATGGGCCAGGACACCGAAATCAAGACTGAAATATTGATCCAGTGATATTGATATACTTTTACAGATTCAGTTGACAATATTATGGACACAAATAAAGTTCATCGAATCCACATAGGGCTGTTAGTCTTACAAAAAATAAAATCACTGCTTGGCTGCAGCGACTGCTTAATGCTTTCAAAATTATAAGACATTCTAAAGTTGTTCAATTTTTCCGAACACACCAGACAGTCATGTGTTATTCAGGGATAAGGTGAAGGCTCCTGGAGATGCTATTTCTCATATGTCGAAGACAAGAGGTCGTAAGTGAACTCCCGTGTAGATGACGTTTCTGTTTTGGGCTTAATTTTAGTGCGAAGGACATTCCTCCACTATATTGGGCCTTCGGAGAGTTATTAGAGAGTGAAATATTACTCTCGTAAGTTATCGGTACTCACAACCTGCAGGCGTTAAAAACTTTATTTTATTACAGCTTATACTCGTTACGGAAAGTGGCAATGAGGATTTCTAGGTATGTTAAAACAAAGAATCACTTAAAATATACGAATGTAGAGAAGAAATGACAAACTCTGCTAGACGAAAGGAGAGAAGATAACTAATTTGTTAAATATATGTGTTAGAGTATTCTCCTTAAAGGAGTATTGCTTTTCCGAACAAGTTGCGGAAAGAAAAAAAAAGAATCAGAATGTGTATGACATTGGCACGGCGCTAAGCGTTCCAAAGAGGCTCTCGGGTGAGCTACACGATTTCATATACATCGTCGGACCCAGACAAGTTAAACTTCCGACTAGCTGTGCGTTAAACTTCCCCGCTCTTCTTAACCTAAGAGGCATCGTTATATCACAAATCACTCACTCAAAAAAAAAAGAATTCTACACATCATTTATTTTTACTTTCGGGCTTCACCAAAAGAGAGTCGTTGAAACTCTGACTCATGCGTTCCGCTGTAGCACTTTTTTATACCTGAAACCAGTGCTTACGTAAACTCAACATTCCCTTGACAAACATGGAAACTATCTTTTAACTTAAGCACAACGACTCCCTTGAAGGCGTCAGGTCATGTAGAAAAGAAAGCAGAAATATATAAAACACGCTCACATTCATTAGTGCTCAATAGACACCGATTCTGCCAGCGCCCAAGTACGATAATCATGGTTCTGAGCCTTCAATTTCCAAACTTTCAAGTTTCTTTAAAGTTGTCGAGATTTTTCTTCTAGGCCGACCTCCTGGGTACTTCTGTACGGGCACTGGCGCAGGCCCACGTCTCGTTTAGACCAGCTTTCTGAGAAACGAGCGCGGTATCGCAACATTTTGGCATCAGAAAGCAGTACGTCTATGCAGCTGAAGCCTGAAGGTATACCAACGAAAATTGGCCATAGGAGCAGCTGGTGTCAATGACGTCGCACGCGGAACAACTTCATCAAATTCCCAGGACCTCCACGACTGGCCCCGAGGAAAGCGTACGACTGCATTCTTATATCGACCCACTGCGGACATTTTTTTGCAAGAATGCCACTGTAACGGGGGCTTTACTTATTCAATTCCTGGGCATGGAACGACGTGCGCAGACTGCGGCCCTAGCCCTCATATTGATCCAGAGAGCGTTGAGCCACGGGGCCCCCCAAAGAGGATTAAGTTATTTTGTGTGTATATGTGGAAGTGGGTTCAGCGTTATGGTATAGAGCATCCGTTCTTGCTTCGGTTGCTCGTGAAAGCCGTGAACGGCAAATGCTAGCGAAGCGATCAGCGACGGTTACACAAGGATCGAATACATAAAAAATGGGAGATGTACAGGTGACGTTGGTGGTCCGGGGTGTGTGTCGAAAGGATTTCAATGAAGGAGTTGCAGGCATTAAAAGGACGCTGACAGGGTATTTATGCTCACCGAGGTTTTTATTTGTACATGACGTGTGAGAGCCCAACAACCCAGAACAGAATTTGCGGCTCAAAATACGCTTTCTTTCCGCCCGAAAACTGCCGATCGAGAACTGGCAGGTAAGAGTCACTCTCACTCTCTTTTCTGTGGTCATGTGGCGTTATATATGGTTTAGACCATAGAGTTATTAATATACGCTATATGCTCAGCTGGTGCTAATGTGCTGTGGCAAAAAGAAGCAGAGCGCAACCAGTCGAAAATTCACTTCCCGCAATACATTTCTATGGGAAAAAGCGGGCGCATTTTTTATCCGCGCTTGATGATAAGAACAAATATTACGACTAATTTTAAGGTAATACATATTTTGGAACATTTCTCAAGCACGTAAATGAAAATATTGGTCAGTTGCAGTGTTTTTTCATCAATTCATGTTATTAAACAGGGTGCTAAAAGAGCTGCATAGGTGCATTTATGTGCACTGTCGGGCACAATGAGCGCGAACACCGCGTCGGCGCTTTTCTGCGCGGGGGGATTTACGTACCGAGCAAACGATGAACATGCGGAAAACCAAGAAGCGGCAAAAACTACGCAGTAACATTGGATCAGCACCTTCCTGTGCATGAAGACGACCAAAATAAACTGAAGGCCAAGTTAATATGGTCCGATTGGCAAGAAATAAGTACTGCTTTATTACCTCTCTTCACGCATATGTACAAACACGTCTGCTCTGCATTCAAAGCCTCACCCACACGCTCGAAATATTTGAAAATAGGAAGAAGCTACAGACAACAGGTGCCCGATAAAAGCTGCCCGGCATAGAAAACAATAAAACAAAGTGACGCCTTTCATAGCCCACCTATTTTATTGTTTAAGCTTTGAGTGTTTTTAACCGCTCTTAATGATGAACGACGGGGCCATTTCCATATATGTGGCGTGACGGGCATATTAGCAATATATAAGCGGCACCCGAATGCTGCCGAACCTTAAACACACTACATTAATTTCTACGGTTATTTTACTTAGATTTGTCACTCGTGTTTACACACCTTCCGTGGAACAGAGGTATGGGCCTGAAATACAGCAAAGTTAAGCATCGTTCACTGATAAAGAAATGATGTAACTAAAGCAATTACTCTTCTTATAATGTTAATAAAGGTGCATAGTATTCGGTACGACCCAAATAACAGAAGTGTTCAAGGATATTTTCCGGCGAAGAGACAAGATGCACGCGCGTTTTTGCCACTAGGAATGCGCAGAAGCACCGCATAAGTAGATTGGTTGCTGTCTGCTTCAATTGCTATCCCTGAAGTAACATAGACACTAGCGCCAGTTGAACCTCCAGCGAACAAAATAATAACTTAATCGTTTAGACCACTGATTTCTCTGTCTATTTGGTGGGTCGCGTTTGCCCACTCCGCGAATGAGGCCACTGGCGGCCATCTTTTTGGTAGAGTTATATTACCTCTAGCCAATGTGCAGCTGGTGCAGCCGCTATCATCCATCCATGGCAGACAGCGTTCTAGCAGTTGTGGAGGCAGGCTGCCATAAAAATAGCCGTGGGTGATAGTTCGTTCTTGATTAAAATAGTTTGACGAAACCTATTGTTGAAACCCGGCGTGAATGGTAGATCGATCTTTGACGACCCGGTAAAAGTTTCACGAAATCGCAGCACCGGAGAAGCAGCAGCACAGCACGCTTCGGAAGTCGCATTAAGAGAAGAATCGAAAGCAGGCGCCGGTACGGCGTCTTCTGTTCGACGCGAGCTGCGCTGCTTTCACCCGGTGCTGCGCTTTCGTAGAACTTTCGCCGGGTCCCCAAAGATGGGGCTACCGTTCACGCCGGGTTTCAAGAATCTGCTTCGTCGAACAACTTCAATCAAGCACGAAATATCACCCACGGTGCAGTGTACTAGAACCACGGCTATTTTATGGCAGCCTGCCGCCATAGCGCTGTCCGCCATATTACTATGATGGCTAGAGATAATATAACTCTACCAAAAAGATGGCCGACCGTGGCCGTATTCCCGTCCATAGGCGAAGCTGGTCAAACGCGATCCAGCAAATAGACATATAGATCAGTGATTAATATACACACACAAAATATATTCAAAATCGTGTGTCATCCAAGGCACACGCTCAATATTAAAAATATAAAAATATAAAGTCAATTTTTGTGGCTTCTAGAAAGCTGCTAATACGTTGAAGGAAAAAAATGTTGCATATAGTAACGAACGTACTCTATGCAACGTCAAGCACGAAGTGCTTAACGCTTTCGCGTTTTTGACGTTGACGTTTTTCATGAGACGTGCGATCTACACGTTTTTCGTCTGTTTTGCACCGCCAACAAAAAGAAAATGAGGTGGGAAAATGCGGTGGGGTGTGGTTACCTGATCCCTTGTAAGTCTCCCTCCTCTACTGTTTTTCTTCCTCCTCGGACCAGTTTCGGTTTCAATTTCGAGCCGTAGCGTTTTAATTTTTTTTTTTACTTTATTAAAAAAGTTGGGGTTCCAATCCAAGCTGTGAAGGTGGTTGGTCAGCGAAGCTGTGGTATAACCTGCAAGGAGTGCCTACTGCGCTACACGAAATGCCGCCGCCGGTCGCAGCACGCCGCCACTGGTCGTGTTGCCGTTTCTTTTCCTTTGCCTGCTCCTCGGGAGTCCTAACTATGTGTGGCCTATTCATCGCGGTGCTGCAGCAACAATGAAATCAGTTGCTATACTCCTGTTTCATCTTACGTCTAAGCGCAGCGGATGTTACGAGCCATCGGCGCCAATCGGAGGCCGTGTGAGTGTCACGTGACCTTAGAGAGGGGGCACAGCGACGCGCGGAAAGCGTATCACGGGCCACATCCACAGAACGGGATTGGCTGAGATAGCTCGTAGCATCCGCTGCGTCCGGACGTGAGATGAAACGGAGTATAGGCGGGTTCTTTTATATATGAAAGGCTAGTGACGTCGCTCCCCACGTCTCAGCTGCCGCCGCCGCGGCAGCTTGGGCAACAGTAATCTTCACCGGGAACGTATGCGGTGAGCTATGCGTGATTGGCATTGTTTTCAGGAGCTCCTTATCATTCATTATATGGTTAGGATGCTTGGTTTGTGCTTATTCTTTATTGAAACGAATGTTGTGCTGTATGTTGTATGAGTGGAGGTTGTACTTCTCGCTTCAATCTTCTGAAGTCTTTTTTTTTCGTGAGAACGCCAACACAAAAACACACGCGGGAAGAAGGAACGTGCTTCGAATTGTTCAGGCGCAGTTATCATCCATTATACGGTTTGCACTTCACACGAGGGCTTCGAATGACGTCAACACCTTCCGAAGCAGCTGCAAACCTAATCCTTACCGGAACGCGTTGGAGGGTGTTCCCATTGTTCACACGCGCCTTATCATCCATCATGTTGTTTTGATGCTTGTTTTGTGATTTTCTTTATCTTTATGGAAAAGGATACTGAGCTGCATGCTGTATGCCTGATTTCAAAGGAGATATTCTGTTTAGCCTTCAATTGTTAGCCGGGAGTTTTTTGCTTACAACGCTAATGACGCGAAAATTTCCTTGGCTGGTAGAGGTATACAGCTCAGCTGTAAAATACACGTGACGCTGTAGCAACAATTTTATTAAATAGTCTTCTGACGCCTTAATAGATCGCAAAAAAAAAGATTGGGGGGAATGGGGGGGGGGGGCACAGTGTCCCTTTTTGAAGTTCTGCGCTCTTCTGGTATTGAGAAACGTTTAGGAGAACCGAATTTTGAATGCGGTAGTATATTGGGGGAGGGGGACGCCGGTTATTCCGTACGACGCGCCCGACCACCAAGCTGAATCGCACGAAGACGTCGCCGAGTTGTCGACGCTTCTTCTCCTGGCTGAAGCTTGAAAAGCGCGCAAACACGCGGGGAAGTAGAAGAGGAGGCCTTCCCTCCTTTTTTACTTCCCCTTCACCCCCGATTAAACAAATTCTCATATGTAGCGCGAAACAATTTGGCCTCCTCTCCCCTTCCACTTCCTCCTCTCCATATTGCGTGCGTGTGACTGAGGGCCGCGAGGCGAGGCTCTCCCTCAATATACCGGAATCTTCAGAATGCCTCGCTTGAGAAAAGGAAAAGGACCGTGGAGAAAAGAGCTGGACGAAAACGACCAAAGATAAAGCGAAAAAAAAAGGGCGTTAACGGGATTTACATTTGGGTCTTCTACGATGGGAGACACGTGCACTGCCCACGTAACCACGACCGCTTCTTTATATTTTTTCTTCCTTTTCTCCCGCGTAATCCCCACGACTCCCAGTGAAGAGATAGCTGAACAAAAACGAAGTTTTTCCGAGTATGACCGTGCTCGATTCGTCAAAGATACGCTGGAGGACCGAGAGCGACATTTCAATGGACGAACATAGCCATCATTGAAGAGAAGCAATGCTTTCACATTTGGACGTACACAAGACTGGAACAAAAAACTGCCAAAAAACAAAAGCTTTATTTTATGAATCTAGTTATGTTGATTTTGATTTCTTTACATTATGAATGTGGTTGTGAAAAAAGTACATGAAATGAAAAAAAACAAGAAATATATATTTAAATTCGTGCTCACACGGGATCCTTTTTTTTTTTTAAACGAACACAACGTAACGTTTTTACACGTGGTGAGCACAACGTTGAACAAGCACAAGGTGAAGGCCAAGAGGTTACTGATTCTGCACCTTCTCAACAGCACTTGTAAAGTTAAAACCCTAGTGCTCAGTGCTCACTAGAAGCAGTCTAAATTAGTTAATTCGCAGATCTCTTTTTCAGCGCGAGCTATGAGTAGTATGTGACCATTAAACGTTAAAATGGGTAGTTCCTTTATGTTGCGAATATTAATACATATAGTAGTTGATTGCAGTGGAGATAAAATAAAAAATAGGGCCACAAAATTAGTAGACGCTCCCAAACGAATAGTTTAATTTTTTTTTATAAATGTTATATTTTTTTTATTTGAATATCTTCGGACAGTTTCAGATGGTTTCAAAGAATAGTGCGTCGATAAACTCTACGCTGTTTTCGGTGATTTCAGATAGCCATGCTGGCGCGCGCTCAAGTTGCTTCGGGCTGTTCCGGGAAGCCTCCTCTCGTTTGTGTATCGTGAACGTCGGCTCTTAGCCTAACAAAGTCAACACGGCGTTACGAAGCTGCCAGCGTAGGCCACCCGCGCTCAGTATTCTCGCCGGCCGCGAAGCACCCGCGCTACATAAACAGATCCGCATAAAGCCCGCCGAGATCGCGAAGCCTGTAGGGTATTAGCGCCTTCTTCCCGGGCCTACCCATCATCGATTTGCTCGTGGCCAAAGAGAGCCAGCGCTCCCAACCAGCGTCTCGTCCGCCGCGCCCGGCCGTCAAGAGGGTGACCGATATTGCTTGCTGCTGCCTTCCTCCGGTTCGCGCCTTCTCTATGCCGCTATTATTGGCGTTGTTATGCTCGCCGCCGCCGCTCGTCCGCCCGTCCGTCGTCTCTATAGAACCCCGCGCTGGATACGAGTCGCTGAACGCGCCGGGAACGAAGGAGACCAATATGAAATAGATCCTGACTCCCCACTACTGCGTCAACAGCGATCCAATACGAGAGTGGACTTCTCAATCTCATCTTTTTTTCATCACTCTAGACTTTGCTTTGCCGTAGGGTGGACTGCTGCTGGCATCTCAGCCAATCCAGCGCTGGGAATATATCACGTGATTACGCGCTGCGCGCGCGCCGCTGCGCCCGTCTCGAGGTTCACGTGACAATCACGCGGTTTATGATTGCCTACGATGGCTCGTACCGTCCAGTGCGGTCCGCCGGAAGATGAAACGAAACATACTATTTTTTTACGCCTCGTTGTGTATGCGTCTTTCTATTTATCGCGAGCGCCAAGTTTCCCTCATCGATGTTGGTCCGTGTTTTTGTTTTTTCCGGGCTCTCAGTTTTTTTTTTTTTTTTCCCCCGTTGTATAGCATTGTTGCTTGTGAGGAACTGGGGTTAGAGGAAGACAGCGCTGGTGGAAAGACGGATGGATGATCGGAGATTACAGACGCTCTGCTGGAGCTGGCTACTCATGAGTCCGAACGGACGGCAAGGAAAGGAAAGTGAAATTGATTGTGAATAGCATATGGTGTACACGAGGGTTGAGTGATGGTGGCATATTCGAATTGTTCGATATGTCCCCTCCCCCCTCAATTTGCTCTATCTAGAACGGACTGGGTTTTGTTTTGTCACTAGTTCAACTTGCAACGCAGCCTTGATCCTCCGGTAGCACTAGAGAGGTTTAGGTACGTTTGTATGGAATCGAAAGCGAAGGAACCTTGTGGATTGCAAGGTTACACTCTGGAGCACACAAACATATCTAGCTCGTCGTTCATGCTCTGATTGCAGTAGATACAAGCCATACAGTGATGCGCCCTTATGCAGATGTACTGAAGAGTTTTGCTTGCTTTGTTAAGCCCCTCTTAATGGTCCCCTGTTACCGAAAAGGGGCTGAAAACAAGTTCAACTTATCTTTTCAAGAAATCGTAGCACGAGCAATCGTATTCTCTGCATTGAGTAAATACAAAAAAAATACATAAAATAAAACAGATAAATTCTAGCATGCATTTTTAAGATACATCAGAAACAGACGCGGTATCGGTACAGACCCGATGACAGGAGGTGTAATCTCGAGCAGCGAGCACATGCGTACAAATGGCTCCTGGTATGAAGAGCACCGCCCTCAGAATAAAGCTACGCTGTTAGCAAAACAATTTCTTTTATTTATTTTTATTTTTAAACGGTTGTCTCGCTTGCCTCCTGAAATTTCTCGAATAAAAGGTACACGCTGCGTTTATGCACTGCAGCCACGGACGTGCAAAAGTGATAAGTGACAATCGTTCACCACTCTTCACCGTCCGTACAGGTAAATAGGAGGATTAAAGAGTACATCACAAACGTTCATTATGATGCGCTTGCACAAATATAAATGGTGCAATGATATTCGATAAATCTTGCATTCATAATTTGAATTAATTATAAACTATTCAAGCAGGCAATTTCGACAACCGTCGCATGTGATCAAGGTACATCTGAACGAAGCTTACTCATTTCATCCCCATTGCATGACATCAAAATTAATTTTATTCGGTGTAACCGTAGGCTATGGGGTCATAAACTAAATCAGGAATAATTAAGCAAGGGTCAAACCATGTTTCGACTTGTCAATCTGTTGAACTAAATTTTTTAGTGTTCTGTTTTCTTTTTTTATTTTTATTCTAGATACATGATACTGGCCTTTTCCATCAGGTCCGGATTTGAAGCGCAGATAAACAGCGGGTGTTTAGCACCACCACGGATTCTGTTGATAATCAGTTGGACACGTTTCTGTCCTTTACATGACCCGTTAAACTTTAAAACCCCAAAACTGTTCAATACCTAAAAAGTGAACAAAAACAACAACATAGGACAAAAATTAAATACTGCATGCGAGTGCATATAGACGGATTTCGATAGTAATTTGTTTTGCTCTTGATCATCAGCAAATTAACACTGAGTGCTTGCTTCTGAGCAGGAATTGTTTGCGCAAGATCGCTCGGACACGTAAACAGACATATTAGTTGGTGTCACTAAGTTGAGTTTCTTGTGATTTAACTAGGTGCACTTAAATACATATATAAGGTTACCGTAATATATGTCCTTTTGCAGCTAGTGGAAAGTGCACCATTGCACGAGGCAGTGCGGAATTTGTGTATTTTCTTACGCAATGGTGTTGCAGTAAGTTAGCAGAACAAAGGTACCATTCGGGCTTTTTTTCTTCCAGGACTCACTTGTGACACGTCTTGTTTTCCGGTGACACAACAACTGTTTGCCAATGTTCCTTGAAAACAAAGTACACGATGTGCGCGAGAAAATTGAACACCGTTTTTCGCATCGCAAAAATTAACTAGACAATGCGAAAAGCTCGAACTCCGTCAGTTAGCAGCAGCAGCCGTTCAAGCAAGATGCTAAAGTTTCAACAGTTACCATTACCGGAATAGAAAGTTAGAAGTGAAATACTGTTTTTGTCTGTGAGAGGACGCCGTCCTTGAGAAGCAGCAGACGGAATGCCGCTGTTTGCGACCGCATCTCACAGATGGCGCAACTCGCCCTGGAATCTTCCCGTGCTCCCTCGCTTGTCTAACCCGGACGACTGGCGGCAAAGTTACACTACCTGACAAAAGTATAGTATCCTTTTCCCCAACTTTGTCGGTTG
Organism: Ixodes ricinus; assembly: GCA_037355805.1. Lineage (NCBI taxonomy): Eukaryota > Metazoa > Arthropoda > Arachnida > Ixodida > Ixodidae > Ixodes > Ixodes ricinus. The sequence goes on along the minus strand of JAZHYW010005267.1, from coordinate 30,037 downwards.
TTAATGGAAGGAGACAAAACTCAATAAATTCTAAAATAGTAATCACTCGGCACTTTTTTTATAAAAAGGCAACCCGAAAAATACCAAAGGAGACGTCGTCTGCTTCTGTCTTCACGAACTCCGACAGTAATCTATGCATACCTGCAAGGATCGTTTAAGTTCAGTCTTATTTTATTACCAACTGGTGTTCCTTATGCGGCAGTTAACGCGCAAACAACGAAGTCAGGTCGTACTGTAGTACGCCGAACTCGGGAGCTTTAAAAAGGTCAAAGGAAAGTTCTTGGAGTTCGGCTTACGGCCACCTTCAAAGTCGTTAGTCTGGACGTGGGCCCAACGCTTTGTACAGGGAAGCAGCATCAAGAACAAAACGCGCGTGTTCCAGGTTCCTCTTCAAAACGAAGAGCTCCGCTTCGCCAACGTCGGTGCCTTCGAGGCAGGTCACCATATGTCTTCGTGAAAAGCCGCACGTTTTTTCGGTGTATTCAGGCACACCGTGCGACAAGCTATCATCGAGATGCGCCCGTACAAGGTTGGACTGATTCATGAGTTGTTGCCCGGTGACTACGAGAAGCGACTAGACTTTTGCTGGGACGAGCTCCTCAGGATTGCACAAGATTCCATCACAACTGCAGTTTTTGCTGTTTAGTGATGAGGCGAAATTTCACCTGAACAGGCAGGCCAACCTTCAGAACTGCCGCTATTGGAGTTCGACGAATCCACACTGGACGCTCGAAAGGTCTTTGCAGTCGCTGAAAGTAACAGCCCAGTGTGAAGTCTGGAGGGAGGGTGTCGTTGGACCCTTTTATCTTCGACGGCAACGTGTCTGGAGACACCTACCTGCAGATGATGCAGGATGATTTTCTTCCCGAGTTTGAAGCACCGCATATAAAGCGGGACGTATGCGTTATTATGCAAAATGAAGCGCCACCCCACTGGGCGACAAGTGTAAAAAACGTTCTGGACACCATCTTCCCGGACGCTGGATGGGCTGGGGATCAGCCGAAGATGCCGTGGCCTTCCCAATCGCCAGAACTCACGATGGGCGACTTCTTTGTTTTGAGGGTTTGAGAAGTCCCAGGTGTACAAGGGCCGCACCCCAGAACTCGACGGCTTAAAGCAGCGCATCAGAGGCAGCGTTCGCTCTCATCACGGACGAGATTCAAGCTGCGGCACTTGTAGAGTACGTGACCAGGCTTGACGCCAGCACTTGGCGCCAAGGAGGCCACGTCGAAGCCCTGGTTTCAAATGAAGTATAGCCGTAGGGCCCTGCCTTGAACTGATGTGACAACATTCTACGGAAATAAAACTTACACCTTCTCGTCAAGTATACGGTTTATTAATTTTAATACCCTGACAAAGGCCCTTTTCAGGGCTACCAAATGCCAGAGTCACGGAGCCTGGCCACCCTTGTCGCGGCTGCTTTCCCGTGTCTGTGCAAAGAAGACTCTTTGTAGGCGTCCTCTTTTCTCCTCGTATATCGCTCCCTTTGTTACCTTCATCTTATGCAGTCCGGTGTCGCACACTATGTTCAACCTGTAAATCACTCTAAAAAAAAGGAGGAAAGAGGTAGAAACGGCGCGTCTTCCTGCCTTGTACTGACACGCCCCCCAGATTACACGAGGAGAAGGGAGGAGCGAGACGTTTTTCTCCTTCTCCAGGAAGAGGAGAGAAAGTTTCCGCACTCCCGCCTCATCTTCTTTCGCTTTGGGTTTTTCGAGCACGTCGCACGGATTGTTTAACAAATGTTGTTCAGTTGATTGAACTTCAGCGGCAGCGAAGGCTGCCTGTAATATCGCCCTCCAGCCCACACGTGCAGAATTTCGGTTGCATCGACGTGTTCACCTAATTTTATCAAAAGAGCAAATGAAGCCGTTAGAAACATCGAAGTTCCGTAGCAGCGCCAGCGGCGCCACGTACACTGGGCTAACATGGCCGACTCCGATTGCGGAATGACGTTTCGACGTTGACGACGTATGAAAACTGCGAAAACTGTGTCCAAGACATGCTGGTATGGCTGCCGTGTGCCTGGGTGCCTTCTGTGTTGAGTTCGGTCATGTCTTTCGATGTCGAGTGCCAACTGGCAATCAACGTGGTTCTGTATTTCTGCGTGTCACCAACATAGCAGCAAACATCGCGAAGACAGTGGTGTGCGTTGTAAACTGAAGACTGGAATTATAGCCGATGTGACCGTGTGTTCGCGTATCAGTGGTGTAACAACAATATGAGATGACGTAAACTGTCGGGCATTGATGCCGCTTGTCAGGCCGTGATCGAAAGGGGGCGGGGTGTCGCAGGTTGACTTTTCGCTTTAGATTAAAGAGTTTAAGACCGCTTGAGGAATTACGGTGCAATCGATCTGCGTGTGGATAATCATGTGGGAACGCTGGCCTGAACCGCAGCTCCTATCATGCAGTGGCCAATGTGATTGTTTCCTGCAATGTGCTGTTTCTCCTCCCCGAGAGCGATGGCGCTCTGGGGAAAGGACAGAACAGTTTGGAAATGGGACGGAAAGTACGTATTTTCAGTTTGGAATTTTAGTATTAGGAAAAAAATGGTAGATAAAATCGTAAAAAACAAAAAACGGTACCCTTTATTTTGTTGTTTAAATATACTACGATTCCTGGAGAAACTACCCCACAAGTGGCGCGCTGGAATGAGCGCTAGACGTTTTCGAGCTCACCACGGCATAGCTCCGTACAGTTAACACCTGCCGCAAGTCGCGGCTCTGTGTGTGTTCAAGTTGATCGAAAAGCGGTTTCTCTGTCCGTGAAGCTTCGCTTCCACGTGAGTGAACACTCCCCAAAACATTTTAATTCAAGACGAAAACTACAGCAGCACGCGAACCGCACTAATAGCAACAAATACTACATTAGAAATACTGGTTTCGACGTGCCGTGCGGGGAAGCAAACGCGTGGCTTGGAACTGCAGTGGAGCGGCTTGATTTATTGGCTTTCAAATAATTACGGCGTGAACGTTTACTTTTTACTAAGAAATTCATCCCCTGAGCCGTTCAAAATACTTTCAGAGGTATGACATTACTGGGAAAAAGGCAACATGCTGGGAATATTCTTAATTGCTTATATGGTCACCGAGAAAATCCGTACCTGCAAAACGGCCAGTATACTTCTTGTCCTTGTCTTTTTTGCGCTATTTTATGTTTAACTATGACCAGTATAAAAGGCGGAAACGCCAAGCTCAGAAGTCGTTATAGGATTAGTGTGCTGTTGTATTGATATTTGTTGAACCGTGTATGTGAATTCAATTTAAAAAAAGCTATCGAAGACAGCATTTTTCGAAGACAGCTTGAGGTAATCGGGGTCCCATAGAAGTAGCAGCAACGTTTCATCAAAAAGAAAAAAAAACATAAGTAATGCTAGAAAAACAGCAAAACTTTGGCATTTTTACATAAAATATGAAAAAGAAGTGAACAATAATACAAAACGTGCGTCAGGGTAGTACGAAAATAGACAATAAAATGCATATACATTAGACCACGTAAGATGAAAATAATAATAATTTCCGATAACCACTATATAGAGCTCATTACACACTTTATATTCAAATGGCTTCAGGGCCCGTTTGCTCGAAGCGCTAACCGCGGTTAAAGTTAGCCGCAGTACCTAGGGAGAGGGATTTTAAAATCACGTGACTGGCTCAGTAGGGATGCGGAAACATGGCGGTGCCCCGGTGAGTGAGCGCCGCTCGCTTTGGAAGTAATATGTCGTTGTATAGCTGCAATATCGAGCGCGTTAGTCAACAACGAATGGTGCAGAAGGCTTTCGCTTTGCATTTCCTCACTTAAATCTCAAAGCATGGGCAATGACATCGCCGCATTTTTTAGTTAGTCTTTCGATTCTGGCCATTCCTAAGCCTAAATGAACGCGATAATTGTCGGCATGGCAACGTCTTTGAAAACTGGATTGCCTTGACCCAATCGGCCGGGTATTGATAGCACACAAAACCAGACAGCGTCCCACTACACCTTTTTATATATTACCAGAGCATCGAGGAGAACGCTAGAAGTGTAATTCTACGGTCCACGCGCACTGGCCTTCCTCTTATAAAAGATTCGAAGTAAATAATCATAATAGGGCTTTGACGAACGCGCGTGCAAGGCAAAATTTGTTTTAGACTTTTTGCTTTAGAACAATTACTACTGCAGACGCCAGCACGTGCAACGCGTGTAACTATACTCCGTTTCATACTTAGCGTGCAACGCTGTCAAGGCTACTGACGCGAGCGCGTGGCTTCATCTGTGGTTTTGTTTGAGCGAGAACGCGTGCAACTGATCACCGAGATCAAGCCCCATGCTCGCGCCAAAGCTTTGACAGCGTTGCACACTAAGTATGAAACAGAGTATACACTCGCAGCATGCACCTCGGCGCTTGGGAAACTTAGAAAAAGGACTAGTGGGACGCTGTCTGCTTTTTTGTGCTATCAATACCCGGCCGATTGAGTCAAGGCAATCCACTTTCCAAAGACGTTGCCATGCCGACAATTATCGCGTTCATTTAGGCTTAGGATTGGCCAGAATCGAAAGACTATCTAAAAAATGCGGCGAGGTCATTGCCTATGCTTTGAGATTTAAGTGAGGAAATGCAAAGCGAAAGCCTCCTGCATCATTCGTTGCTGACTAACGCGCTCGATATTGCTGCTACAACGACATATTAGTTCCAAAGCGAGCGGCGCTCACTCACCGGGACACCGCCATGTTTCCCCGCATCCCTACCGAGCCAGTCACGTGATTTAAAATCCCTTTCCTAGGTACTGCGGCTAACTTTAGCCGCGGTTAGCGCTTCGAGCAAACGGGCCCAGATAACAAAAATATATTGGGTGGCTTGGACATGCGTGATATGATACAAGAAATTCCAAATCTATTTGTTTTAAACACACAAAAAAAAACTTCGCAAGTTCTTTGCGAGTAATGTTGTTCATAGTAATGTTTTGTTTATCACATTTATTTAGGAAAAACGCCACTTCACGTCTTAGCAACTATAAAAAGTATTCAGTTCGCCGGTCAGGTGTTAGCTACCTTCACAGCTGCGAGTGCGATGGTCACTTTTTGTATCGTTAATTGAGACATAATTTTTAGGACAGCTTGGAGTTCTCCTTCGCAAAGAACAAAGAATAAAGCAAACGATATTCTTAAATATTTTTTACACTTATTATATTATAACGCTTCAAAAACGGTTATGTTGAATGTAACCGTGGCACCTTCGTAATTTGTAAAGCGCCCTTTTTCGTAAGATAAGAATGGTGTGAATATTTTATTGAGGTTGCGGTTCAGACAAGTGAACATTAATTATGTTTAAAGTAAACAAGGCAAAATAATTTTGAAGTTTCGCTTTGTCTGGAAGAAAGTGCCGACATCGTGACAACGCGCCTGCGGCAAAGGATAATGATTTTGATAAAGCTTCATTATGATCTGTCCAAGTAATGTTTGTCGAAAAAGTGACGCTGAGAATCCTATATCTGTTAACTATTTAAGTAGGTGCGCCACCAATGAACAATTTCTTTTTTCTGAAATATGTGCCCGTTTTACGTTGACTTATACAAATTTACTTTAGATGTATTTACACTTATATTTAGACCGTTACGAGTGGAGCAGACATATGACTTAAGAAGCTCTTTTTTAGACTTAGTGGTTAGTTCATCTGTATCATATCCAGAAAGAAACTAACTTATGTCCTCAGCATAAAGCGCAAAAAAACATCACTATTTTTATAAAAAAACGTCATTAACGTATATATTAAAAAGAAGTGGTCCCAAAATCCTTCCTTGTGGTACTCCAGTAGTAATTGAATTTAAAATTGAAAGATCATTTTTTATCGAAACACAAAGTTTTCTTTCGCTTAGATAAGTACAAAATAAGGAAGGGGCAACACCACGGGCCCCGTATGCGTACAACTTATCTACTAGTATATCATGAATAATGTAATCAAATGCCTTGCTATAGTTAATGAATATGCCCAAGGAAAGCATGTTACTGACTATATTTCGCTCAATGCATATGTTCAGCTGATGCTAGTGGTATCCGTAATGTATCTACATGTGTGTGTGTAATAAAGGCGCCCGAAGGGCCCGAAGTGTAATGTGGCGTGAGAAAACAACCATATTTTCTGCTGCATATGAATTGGGCGGTACCTAGCGCCACTTAGCCTAGCTACTTACAATTACTCTGCTTGACCCTGCCATACGGTGGCAAGCAATTTAAGCTTCTTTCACGCTTCGTCATAATTCCTGGTTACCTTGCAGCTATAGGCTGCTTAGAATTTGCTCTTCTTTAGAGCGGCTTTTGGTTTCGTGAACGGTTTGCCTCTCTTCTGTTATGTGCAGTTAACAAAGAAGTTGTGGTTCGAGGAATAGCAAATGTTAGACGTAAAGTGCGCGAAGTAACTTAGTACCGGTTGTCTCCGTTTAACGTCGCAGTGCTGACAATGAGAAGACTGAGTGACTGCTTTCGAAACGCAAGTTCGTTTACCTGCGGGGGAAGCCGGCTTCAGAAATAAATACAGTTCGCGGAAAGCTCGTGTTAAACGTTTATTTGCTGTTCCTCTCGCCTCGTATAATAGACGTAGCTTACTCGTCAAGCTTTATTGAGCTCGATTTGCTCGATTAGGGCCCGCCATGATGAGATGCAGACAACGGAAGAACTTTTCTCCCCTGCTTTTAGGACGAAAGTTTCTTCCTTTCTACAGGCACATAGGTTAAAAGAGAGTTCCTCCTTTTAGGGATTGCTGTAGAGACCCTTTTATTTCCTAAAAGTGCAGTGAAAGGCTCGCGTCATAGCAACCAAAAAGCCGAGCGAGCTGGTGAAGCAACAAAATATCCTTATTCCGGAAAAACAAATGCATTATATAAACACACACTTTAGCGAGGCTAACCTGGGTTAAAAAAAATGTCCAACAGCAGCCTGGAATTGTAGCCATACCGAGGAGAGCACGTGTGAAACGTCGTAACGGTACTGTGCCGCAAACCGCCAGACCGAATCCGAAACTAACCAAAAACCCTTGGGTAATAGTGGGGACAACTTTGAGATGCGGTCGGAAACAGGGACATTCCGTCTGCTGCTTTTCACGGATTGCGTTTTCTAATATTGATGAAAGAAGTTTTTCACTTCTAACTTTTCATTCCGCTAACGGTAAGTGTTGAAACTTCGGCATCCTGCTCGAACGGCTGGGGCTATGTTATGACGGAGTTTGAGATCGCCGCGATGTATAGCTTATTTTTGCGGTGCGAAAAACAGGAATCGGATTTCTCGCGGACATCCCGTACATGAATGGGTATAAAATTAATTGAAGCTACAATAATTTATATATATATATATATATATATATATACAAAAACATGATTGTTTGTGTTGAGACGTATCCGTGTGAAATGCATTCTTGTCACAAGTGTAGTCCCCCTCCTATATCCGAAACAGCGGACGTTACAAGTGGTGTGCCCACACGACCAACTTCATAACAATGCCCTTGCATGTCAACGGCATTTGACACTACAAGAAGAAATAAAAGTTTTCCGAAATATCCCGCATTGACATACAGTGTCAGCGCCAAGGGCTTGCGATCGAGGCGAAGCAAATACTGACACACTTCTCCTCAATACATTCAGATAACGTTAATTATCAATGCGTAATCTCACACAAAGAAGAGTTCATTAGTGATCCTCGCTGTGCCTTGTGGCATTACCAACATTGATGCATCTTTGCTTGTTATCATCCCTCTCCACAAATATTCAACCAGTTACCATCCAAAGAACGAAACTATACATGAAATAAATTAAATATGTGGAGGGTTATTATTGTAGCGGCACGCTACAGAAAGTAAAAAAGACGAAGCCCACCACCACGAGAAAACCCCATCACTTGCACGCAGGGGCTCGAGATGGCTTGGCGAAGGGCTATGCAGTCTGCATTCCACGACCTTTAGATTTTGACTCTTCATGTAAATAATGTATATATACCATTTGTTAGCAAAAGAAAATATCTTTCTTGCTACAGTATCAAGTCGATTCTAAATATGACCCCCTCTATATTCCAAAGCGCTCTGAAATATTAGAAATTTGAATAATATCGTCAATAAAAGTAATTTATAGCGATATTTTCGTGCACGAATTTGTTTTCTCGAGTAAGTTTGCCATTTCTCGTATTGTTCGAGGGCAACTAACATATCGCTTCGCTCTATATGAGCGTCTTGCTTTCGCCCGATCAAATGAGGCGACGGCATGCTTGGATGAAACGTGAAGAGAAAAAACAAAATGAGCCACAAATATTTCGAAAAGTAAGTGTCCTCCCTGGTATAAAAGATTACGGGAGCGCAGAGATGATGCGCGCACCGCCTCCGGTCGTTTCGTTATGGCCCTTTGCCAGGCCATCACCATTTGGGATCAGGTCGTGATCTAGTTGAATACGACGCTGATGCACTTTCACGGAACGTCCCCGAGAAAAAGCGGAAAGGAGTTTACGACACAACGCGTAGCCACGATATCCTGGAAACAGTTCATGATGGGATACGTCAAATGGACTTTGCAGTTACGCTCCTTTTGCTTTTTAATTCGGCGATTTTACGCTCAGTACTATCGTATTCCTTCTAGTACATTGAATGGTCAAGAGTTTGCAGGGTTGCGTTCTAAAGAAAGGACGTTGATCTTGACCAAGGTTACATTACCTTCGGTTGCTGAATGGTAGCATTTTTTTCTGTCTGGATGTGGACAGAATGCTTGCAATAGTGCTTTATGTTTGTTGACAGTATTAGGCGCCTTTTGTTGGTGTGGCTACGAGCTAAGGCCACGCAACTTGAGTGGGTTGCCTGTTTGGACATTGCCGCCGACCACCGCCTACGGAATGCGTAGGCGGTAGTCGGTGCGACATTGAAGCTCGCCCTCCTCCTCCTCCCCCCCCCCCCCGGCCCCCCAGCCAAAAAAATAAAAGACATACAGATGTGAAGATATATAAGAATGGAGAATCTGATCAAACGTTTTCCTTTTCGCGATATTATTTGCGCTATCTTTATCTAATGAGCGCTTTTGTCCCTCAAACGCTCTGTTATATCTTTACATAGAACAATAAATCGCAGAGTTTGCAAAGCATTCTAGTTAATTTTAAAATTAGAGCAGTTATTTTTTAAGTCCTTACTCTTGGGTGTTTATCCTTCGATTATTTTTTTTCAGTAACAACGGTTGCGAAAAAGATAATCTCTACTTGAACACAAACCGTTTTTTGAAAGACCAGCGAAGCTGTTATCTTCACGACAACTTTAAGACAACTTTACGACAACAAAGCGACATCTATAGGATTTACATATGATTGCAATGAAGACACGTACTAGACTTCGTTGTTTAATTGTCTTTCTTTTCGATTGAGCCCAAGCCTGTTTATCGGCATTGCGGATGCGAAAGAAAAGCAGGTTAGATCGGCGCGTCCTGCCCTCAGCCTTGTCACAGCGCACTCTTAGCTGAGGTAAGTCGGTGACCGTAGATGATAACAAGGGATCAGGACCTCCTAATAATGCCAAGGAAGGCTTACTCACGCGGGTTGCCCCCTAATTTATTGCTACTTGTCACGACCAATCGAAACGATGCATCGCCGTCTAAACGGAAGCTTTTTTAATAACATTCTTGGACAATTTTTTTTTCTTTAGGTCTTAGCACATAACGGCTTCGTTGAAAGTCAGAATCGAAACTTTTATTTCTGCGCTCCGTCTATGTAGATGCTTTCACGAACTGTTCGTATTAATCATTGTCATCTTTGACAAATGGAGGCGTCCGCCGGGAACTTTACACTAAAATATTGGCTAACCTTTGGGAAGAATTTGAAACGCGAAATTATACGTAACTATCATAACTATCGCCTGCAGGTTTCGTATCGCGTGAAATTGTGCAATGAATTTTGGAGACAGACGGGGGAGCTGTGATCCATCAACATTTTAGAGTCACGTTGTCAGTTTCTCTGTCGATAGCGTGCGAGTGTTCCTGTATACTTGATATATAAAACCATAATCACCGTTTTGCGTATGACATTGGAGTATTATAACACTGCCACTTTCACGAAATTCTTCATGTCGGTTCATGAGAACGGTCGCGCGTCTTTTTCTGATACCCCTCCTCAAGCACCTGTTCATTGGCCAACGTCGTACGTTGACTGCCCGTGTACACTCGACGCTCACAAGATGACGAAGCGTTATTGAAGGTAGGGGACTCAGTCTGAGTGCGAAAAAATATTGAAGCACCTCTAGTGGATCTAATTTCGTCAGTAATTAAAACGTTTATGTCATGTCACCATCGTAGCTGCTGGGACGAAAGTTGTCATGACCGGTATTGTCTATAAGCTGCGCAGCGCGTCATGCTGCGTTGTGCGGTGCGAAAAATGAGGATCAGGAATTGCTGACCTCACAAGAATATGTTGAAAGATAAGCTTACCATGCGAATTGGTTAATCTTTATTAATCCGAGATCCCCACGACGCAATCATCTGCATACCGATGTGTTTGCAGCAGCCCGAGGGATGAGAGCAGGATTCATACGGTGGTCCGATATAAGGGAAAGGAGTTTTGTGACGTAGTCAGCCGGGGTAGCTGCATCCCTCAGTCTTTTTCTCCGGATGTTTGAAAATGCGTGTCGAGGAAAACCGCCCAGCAGAAATTGATGGCACGATACTTATGCAATCCGCGGCGACAGTCCTAAAACAGTTTGTTTCTTACTCGTTCTCAACAAATGAACCATTAGAGCGTCTATGCATATCCGACTATCCGTCAAAAATTTATATATACGCATGCTGCCTACGTTGTGGTTCTACTCAATGTTTTGCGTGTTTTTTGTTCGTAACGTGCACCAGCTTGAGCTTATGTAAGAACGTGCTCGTACCGTTTCTGTATGCTTTACTCGCATTTAGTGTCCCAACATTTATATAGGTATATCAATTGTCACACATTGTTGGCGCTATCTGAAACACTCCTTTCCTCAGCTACAGCAGGTACACGACCAAATAACATAGAAGTACAGTAATTTCTAGGGCAATGGGCCTCCAGCAAGTTTAAATATGCAGACTGCGCCACGTCGCGGAAGTTTACCGACCGCCCCACTTGTGCAAGCGAATGTCCAAAGATGGCCATAGCTGGCTATAAACAAACGACGGGGTGGATTTATACGTTCATCAGACTGGTGGCGCCGTGGAGCGGTGAATTGGTTACCACCCCAAGAGTGCAAAAACATGGCGGGAGGCGGTGTTCTCATGCAAGGAGTGGCGGCACCACCTGGTTAATACTGAACGCCCACAATCGCCAGTCTGAGCCAATAACCGTATTTAATTAAAAAAATAAATACCTGAATGACGGGGTTTAGCGAGTAGCGGGTCACGAGAAGCGTAAATTTCGCAGGACAAGAATCTTTAATCCTCGTGCCATTATATTCCGTAAAAAAAACAGACACAGAAAAATTTTGGGAACAGAAAGAGGTGAAGTGGGATTAGTCGATGAGAAGGGCATATCCGACCCTCGGCGTGGCAGGCACGTCCCTGAGACCCCGACATCAAACACCAATTAAACGGTGCTCCCTCGATTGCTCGTTACCAGGAAACAACCGGAAACGAAATACCAAAAAAGAAAAAAGAAGTAGCGAGGAGCGAATGAGAACGCCATTTCGTGCTCCCTTCATGCATTTTTTTTTTCTTTTTTGCCTTCGATTTGATCCGGGCCTGCTTGCCTGGCGTGCGAGGCAGCTTGTCACAGAGGGGCAGTGCACGTGTACTTAGCGGAAAGAAGAAAGGAAAGAAAGACAGAGAGAGAGAGAAACAAAAACGACTCATTAGAACTCTGGTAAGTGATCGGGCTGCCTTCTCATCTGACGAAAATCAGCCAGGGAAACGGTCGTTAGTGCACGCACCAAATGAGTGGCGCAGCATAACTTTGCCGTCGCATTTCTTTCGCGACGTGCCACCTGACAACACTCCTTTTATGGAAGGGACGCGCTGCTAATTGGAGCTCGTTGCCTCCGCCTATGCTGCAGGAATGAGGAGATAAAAAAATAACTATGACCCTCAAGAAAAAATGTTTTTATTTGTATAGCGGAACGCTGGAGTGTAAGATGTGCTATAAATAGGGCTCCGTGTTTTCGGATAAATCCGAAAAACTCCAAAAAACACCGACCGGTAAAATTTTAATCAATTCGGATTTATCCGATAAACTCCAAATTTTGATGTGCCATTGCCCCCCGCCCCTTTCCAATAAACTAAATAAAGAAAGTATTTTATAATTAAGTTTGATCAGCGCAAAGGGTCGATGGTCTCGGGAAAATGCCACCACAGTTATCCTTCAAATCTCGGTTCATTCACAAAAAAGGGTCTTACCGATCATCTCGTCAAGGTTCAGAACGACATGTCATTGTGCATTCGGGTCACGATAAAAGCCCCTGTATTGGTTTCTAGTTTGGGCCATACTATTTGTGTTTTAAGAGGAAGAGAGGTTGTGTTTTTAATGCGAATAGCATTCTTTGGATACTTCACGCACTTTTCGTCTATGTATCTATATCTATCTATCTATCTATCTATCTGGCTATCTAACCTCTTACGCCGCGGGTCGATAAATAAATAAAAAAGACCGGCGCTGGCTGGGATTCGAACCGTTGACCCTTTGATCAGCAGGCAGACGCGATAACCACAGAGCTATGAAGGCAGTCATTCAACGCACTCTAATCGGTTGTTTATATCTTTACCATAGGACGCGCTTTACAGCGCTGTCACAGCTACCGGTGCGCGCGCGTTCCATGCACGAGGGCTCATTCCGCTCTCGTGAGGGTGAGCACGGCCGCTACATCACCCTCTCCCGAGCGCGGGAGAGGGTGAGCTAGCGGCCGTGCTCACCCTCTCCCGTTGGTTGAGACTAGCTGAGACGCCAGAAAGTCTGGTCGGTACCATTTTGAGTGTTTGTGCGTATGGCGCGTGCTTTGCTCGCCTTCCTAAGTGACACAAACGCACGTGCTGGGCTGCGGAGATCGTGCGCAGGGCTGTGAAAGTGTCAACAAATTTAGAATCGCCTCAAGAGTGGGCTGGCGTATCTAGAGTGTGCCGGCCACCTGACGAACGCGCATAACTCCGCACCGTTTGATGCTATTCGCATTAACGTAGATAATCATTCCCAAAGGATGGGTTCTGCTGATTTTTGTAACAGCGAAAGCTATATATGGATCCTAGCGATTGCATAAAATTGGAAGAGGGGCAGTTGAAACTTTCCTATTACATCCTTTACCACTCCACCTCGCGCGGCCGCGGGGTAGCATGGATTAGGATGGGATGAATACAAGCTTCCCAGCGACTACCTCCAGGAGTTTATTTTTAAGGTGTCGGCGTTTATCCAAACCACAGAGGTGTGCAACTTTTGCCGTGGGACAAATTAGTATTGCCAATGGCAATGCCAACAACACCAAACCCAGCTGAAAAAATATTATTTGATATAAGCGCGTTTTATTTTTCCTTATCTAGCAAACGTATACACCCGGATATTTTTTTTTTCATAAGAAGCACTGCTAAATTAGGCTCTAAATTTCAAAAATTTTGGAATAAAAAAAAGAAAACTCCTATGAACTCTGAATTTTCGGGAAAATATAAACTCCGAAAAACACCCTCCGAATTTGACGTAAAATAAACTCCGAAAACACGGAATTTTGGCTATAAATACGACGATTCAGTGAATACAAGTACTGGAAATGCGGGAATTTCCGGTATCCTAGGTTTACGGCGAAAGACATTTCAATAATGTTATTGCAGACGAGCACTATATACTTCGTTTTACCCTTTGTCCGAACACTGCCAAAGTCTAAGATACACACAAATCCATACGCACGAAGCAGAAGTTTAAATTCACGGGGCACTTTATGCGCTCGATCGGATGGAAGGTGCACAAATAAAGACGGTGAACGCCGAGACGCTGGGCTTTCGGCACTGCTCCATTGGCCCCTCGGGTTGTAAAGTCGGTTGCGCTGGGACTAGGAATCGTAGTTTCAATGGAGTGTGAATGCCCCGGTCTAAAAGGTGCATTCAATTTGAGACACGTTACACGTATGCAGCGTTGAATCTGAGATTTTTAAGCGCCCAAATATGCAGGCTCAATGTTTCTTTACCAACAGAAGTTTAAAACAATAAAATTACTGTTACATGACTGCCGCATTCTCCGCGTATTTATTGCGCCTATCATTATAGGGGCGGAAAAGTATACGCGACTTCAACTAAGTAAACGGCACATAACGTGCTATTTTCAAACCTGCCCAGTGAAGGTCTCGCGCAATGTATTCTTATGCATCGAGATCATTGGTCGGGTGGGGGTGAAAAAACGAAGATATCTAGTTTATCAAGTCAGGGCCTGAAAGAGAAGGCTTGGAGTCGCCGACACCAATAATGTGATTTATTATGTGAATTGTGTTAATGGAAGTTTTTATATTAACAATAATAATCTATAGTTAAAGAACCCCCCCCCTCCTCCAAACCATAATGATTTTTTATTAGTGCATCTTCACAAAAACACAAATGTCACGAAAATATAAGTACATATGATTACACTATAGACAAACTTTGTATACAAATTAGTACAAAACACAAAAATGAAGATGAGTAGATAAGAACTCTATCGCTCAGCGGGCGGCGGAATACAAAGGCCGATACGCAGATAGTCAAGATTCAGAGTGGCGATACTGTTATATGGCGACTGTACCCGCGAAAGGGGCGAAATGCTATATGGTGAGCGAATATCAAAGCAAAATATATATCTGGTGTAATGTAAATTAATATGAAAATAAACTTTGCGGAGGAGCTAAGCCACGTCAACAATGACACTTGCAGCGTTATTAAGAAAACTTGCAGTGGCTTAGCTCGGCTATGCCAGGATATACGTAGCGTGAGCTTAGGTTCAGCTGGTTATTCTTAGCTTTCCTGGTTGTCTAGGATTAGCTTGATTATCATGCTTACTGCTGCTTCAGTGACACACACACGGTATACGCAAGCACATCACGAGAAACCATGTTCGACAGATAGGTAGTCTTGGCAAACATTCTCCTCTTTATGTTCACCACTATGCACTTATCATCTTCCAAGCTGCGACGCAACTGCTTTAGCATCTCGTCCGTGTCTACCGGCATGTTCACCACGGGTCCCTTAATGCCAAACTGACCATTTCTCCAGTTCATTAGACGACGGATCTGAACGAAGGGAATCCGTGGCGAAAGTAAGCGTTCGGCCACATCTTTTAGAACCGGTAGACCGGGTGGGATGGGCGGGTAGCGACACCCATCGGTAACGCTAAAGAGTGGAAAATTCTACTTAACGAGAAAGTTCTTGCACGTTGTACAAACCCGCGCCACGGTTTCACCCCACTCAGGCGGCGCCGCTAGACTCAACGTTTCACGTATGACACTACTTACCGGCGTCAAGTCTTTCATGTGCCGCAGTCTTTCACACACGTCGCACACATATACAAACGGATTGTTTACGAAGTCCGTCTCGAAAGTCCGAGCCGCACTGGCGCATTCGCTAAGTTTCACCGTATAGTCAGTCAATCGGCGAGCCTTGACGTCATCGACGGCGTCTTGTTGTTGCTGCTGCTGAGATGGTCGGGCACGTCGCTCAGCCTCCTGGCGACGCCGCTTTGCTAGACGTTCCTTCCTTTGCTCCGGTGTCTCCGCAGCACGTCTAGCCTTCTTCTGTTCGGTCTTCCTACGCTCAACCGCTAATTGCCAGGCAACTACTTCGGGATCCGAGTTAAGCTTCTCCGCTCTTGTGCGCCGCTGAGCAGCAATTTCGCTATCCTTCTCCGTTGCTATACCACACTGGCAAACGCCCCGCTATTTGTATACCCCCACTAATACCTCTGCGCATGCGCACAAAATGAGAGGCGCTATCAAGCGGCTCCGGTGCAGCGTCAGACTTGGCTACTGCGTAACGAAGGCGCACAGCTGGCCACGCGGCGGCGCCAGTGCGTCTGCCGCGGCTATGACGTCACTCTCTGAACGCGCAGACCGGCGAGGCGCGCACGGCGGCGGCGGCTCCAGCGCGCCAGCTGTGCGCCTGTGACGTTACTGCTCCTCACGCATGCGCTGCACGGCTCTCCAGGAGCCACGCGAAACTGCTCAACCTCGGCCAGTGTAGCTCACGCTACCAAACAAAGTCGCGGGTGTTCCTTTTTTGGACAAAAGCGATGGAAAATATCTTCGTAGATATTTATATTCATCATTAAAACGTCGTTCTAAACATTTGCCGCAGACTGACTGACTGGACTACTTCTAAAAATCCCGGCATGCAACACTGCGCGCGTTGCATCATGGGACCTTTTTGGCAATAGAGAGAGGAGTGACTTGATTTCGACTTCGTTTGCCCCGTTGCAGAGTCCAGTGCTTTTCAGCACCGGATTGAAATAAAGTCATCGGCCGCTTGCATTACACCCTTTCATCTTAGTGAAAGCTCCCGTTGAGACACAGACCTCCGGTGGCCGTAAGGACCTGGCTAGACTTAGCGAGGAGTAGGAGTGAAGCCTGCCGCGTCCCCACACCTTTCTGGCGGCCTGACTACCACTACAGAGTTCACCATGAGCGTCACCCGAGTCGCGGATCATTTGAGAACTCCTAGGACATTGAGACGAAAGAGTAGGAGGATCGACCCAGTACAATTCTTCTTACTTTGTTTACATGAGCCCGAACTCTGGTACGTCAAGAGCCCCAAAAAGATTTGATCCATGATTCTATTCGTGTTCAAAGGCAACGCCATAACTATAAGTAAAGGTCACATAGTCCAAAAAGGCACGCACTGTATTTGGTTGTCGACGGGTTGTCGTGAATTGAGATTAACAAATTAATACCGATGCTGTGGCCAAAATGTACCCCAAAATGCTTTGCGCGGCACCACGCCCCTAGGATCGCTTTCGTTGTTGCAAGAGGTCTATATTTTGTTTTAAGTATTTAAGATTCATGGTTTGTGCTTTTGATAGCAAATTCAAGATCGCGGACGCAAATTAAAGACGTGACGTTACTAAAGAGTTGCAAGCATAAATCAAATCAATAAAAAAAACGCAACGGGGTTTTAGATGCTGATCAAATAGTTCTCGGTTTCATATCGCCTGGTTGCGCTACTAGACGCAGTACGACCAAAAGCCCAGAACGCAATATTGCGTAGAGGAACGAGCTATACTAGTGACGCCCACCTCTTCAAGATCTCGATTATGAATAGCTTCATGGGGTACAGCGATGACATAATCCTACAACTTCAACTTCACAGTCACTGCATCCGTCTTCGGCAGACGCGTTTCCCATATGTCAAATCTCTAGAAGCCTCAATCGTGCTAGCTTCTCGCTAGCAGTCTCAAAAACAATATGCTACCCACACCATGTCGAGCTCTCGTCAAAAGTACGCAGAGTTTCAACAATTTCAGATGAATACCCCAATGAAAAATGTTGCATCCACTCCGAGTCTGAAGTTAAGCGTGTCTAAATGAAAGGTTTAATCTTCCCGGGTAGCTTTGTTTGCTTTTTGTTTTTGTTTGTTTGCAGACTGTAAGTTTATTTAATTTGGAAACCAGA
Source organism: Ixodes ricinus (assembly GCA_037355805.1). Taxonomy (NCBI): domain Eukaryota; kingdom Metazoa; phylum Arthropoda; class Arachnida; order Ixodida; family Ixodidae; genus Ixodes; species Ixodes ricinus. Next base: position 12,484 of record JAZHYW010005267.1, on the reverse strand, counting down.
GTCAGGCATTTTAAGTCCTGTCGAGCCTGTTTTCAGGGCTCCCGATAGAACCCGGCACTTCGGCTCCGGCGATGGACATTGGTTAATACATCGCCGTAGTCCAAATACACAATTTTATAGGGAAACCATCGGGTACGCAATGCCAGTGTATTGTGCGTTTCAACACAATAAATGAGATTAAATTACAAGTCGGCAGTTCATTTCAGACAAAACGCAGGCCCCACAAGTAATTGAATGCGACCGACAGCGCTAAGAACTATTTTTATTTGAATGTAGTAGATTGAAAAAGAGTCGCTCAAGTTACCTTATAAATCGTAACATGTCCAGAAAAAAACGAACACAATTTTTCTGAATTATTCACACGTTTATTAAAACATCTCACCAAACATATGCCACCTACAAATACGAACTTGAAGCCGCTCTGTCTCTGTAGAACCTAAATCGAACTACGAAACACACGATTAAGACACATTTGTATAGGAAACATCAAATATAACTGGTGCCACCCCACTGCAAGCACAATCGAATGACAAGTCGGCACTACATTCATAGTCAAAGGCGGCAATTTACGCGTCTTTCTCGCGTCAAGTCTCATTGCCACCAAACCACGCAAAGAACAAGTTTAGTTGAAACGAAATTGATTAAATATTTTCTAAGATTACATTCTAAAACGTCAAAGGGAAAGAAAAGACGGGCACAGGTGATACATTTTATGTTAACCACACATATTGTTACTACATCACACACGACAGATCTGGCATACAAGTTGGAACGTGAAACCGTTCTGTGGAACGCAAATCGCAATGTAAAGAACTTTAGCTTTAGCGGTATAAGCATCACAGCGACTGTAAGTCATGCATATACTATATAGCTCCACGCGAGCGGGCATTTTTTTCTGAGGAGCGCTTGACTGGCGGTATACATTTGAGCTATCGGTGACGTCAGGACTCGTCCATGTTGAGCAGATAGGGCGGAGCCCATCAACGCGAACTGTCGTTATCATCTGTGCCTATGTCACCGCGATCTGATTGAAAGGGACAGAGGATTATCGAAACGCAAGCTCAGCGACTGGAGACTTCGCGTTTGAGGGCGAAAAGAAAAAAACAAATTAAAATAGCTATGAGCCCTTTTCAATCAGACTGTGTTGACACAGGCGCAGATGATAACGGCAGTTCGCGTTGATGTGCTCCCCCCCTATCTGCTCAACATGGACGAGTCCTGACGTCAGCGATGGTCCGAACGTATGCCACCAGCCAAGCGCTCCTCAGAATAAAACGCACGGTCGCGTGGAGCTATTTAGTATCTGCATGACTCTGCATACGCTGGAAGCCGGCAAAAACAGGGAGAACGTCGCTTGCCACACGGTTCGGGTGGGCACGACGGTTATTCACGACGAGAGCAGCAGTTATTCGGCTGCCGCCAGAATAGTGCACTCATAAGATAATGCGTAATTTCATAGCCTCCTGTATACTGAGAAAGTTCGGAAGATCGCCACGAGAAGCGGCCGCCGAAATGAAATAGGTGGAGCGGCAGACAACGAATGAGAGGAGAACCACGTGACTGGCGCCCCGCTGCGGCGAGACGCCGAAACACACTTTTTCCGAGCGAATCTGTGTGTTTCGGGTCCTCGCCGCTTCAAAAGCTATGCGCTGACGTCCAGGTTCCACGAAAAATGGCTCTTTGATGATCTGTGCTACCAGATCCTCGCGCTCCAGATCTGCGATCGGGCGGCACTCTATGGCTCCGCCATCGAACTGTCATGCTTTGTGTGTATAGAGCAGGCTATAATCATTTTCATGGTCCGTATATGACGCGTAAGTGTTTAAAAATGCGTTTTTTTTTTTTGCGCATCGGAATGCAAGGTGAAGCACACCAATCAGAAGTTAACATAGAGAACGTACAGGAAACTGAAGATGACGAGGCAGCGGAGCACGCGTTGCCAGTGGTGGGGGTCGGGGGGAAGCAAAAAATACGGAATGCATTTGGCGGGTAGCCGAACACACCAGGTGCGCAAGGAGCCGACAAACTCGCACTCAGCATAAGTTTTTCGACGACTAGATAGACCGATTTTTTCGTAGCGGTCGCCATGTTGAACGTTGACGTAGCTGAGTTGGTGAAAAATAGTAAATCCCTTTATTTGCTGATTGGAAGGCGCTGGAATTCGAAGGTATCTTGCCATTAATTCTACTTTTTTCTTCACTATGCTTTCTTTACTGGAGTTATGCTTAAAACTTTTTGCTGTATTTTTTTGTCGCCCAAACCTTTACATCATGTTTCGACATGACCACCGTCACACGAAAACGATATTTTGCCCCAGGTGAGTGAATAGGAGGCGCCTCGATCGACTGCTAGTCCTTGCGGCTGGCGGCCAGAAAAGGCAGCTGCGGGAAGGCCGAGCCACCGAGCGATTGGGCACGAACACTACGTCCCAGTTCGAAAGGAGCTCGGACATTCGAGCTCGAGATCGCGTTCGATGACCTGCGGCCGGTGTCAGAAGTGCGAAAATTTCCCACAAGATGGCGCCACTTGTAAACGCAAACTTCATTTCCCGGTGGGTATAGAGCCTCTTAATCCTTTTCACAGATATCGCGAGAGAAATGGCTGGCTCCCAGATCAGCGCCTTATCGTCGAAGGAAAGTGGCGAAAATCAACTAGGGTACGTGCGAGCGCAGCAGATACACGACAACGCGAACGTCGACTGCGTCATGCTTGAGGAGCCACCCTAGCAGACCACGTTCACGCTGGCGTGCATCTTCTGCGCACGTGCTTATTCTTGTTGATTTCGCCGCTTTCCGCCACGTGAAACAAAACAAAAAATATCGGGACATTGCACATAAAAGGAAAAAATGACCGAGGAATAAGAAAACTTCATGTAGCTTCTATACTTGGTTTCAGCTAAAGTCTAGACGCAGCCGACACTACCAGGTAATGGGACAGATCAAGCACAGACAAAAGCGCGAGTCACTAGGCTTTTAATGTTTATGATTCGTTCAGCGATGGTAGTACACGCTTTGATCAGCTCGTAGCGCCGGCTGCGTCTGGACTTAAGATGAAAAGAAGTATATAGTGACGATAACCTTCCAAACTAATACTAAAACTTCACGTATTACAAATCCGCAACCCGCGTATTGTCGCTGATGACGATTTATTTATACAGCGTATTTAAGAAAACATGGCCCCAATTGTTAATTACTACTTTTTATTAATTTATTTTACAGTTTTATAGATAATAAATATTTAAGTATTAAACATGAGGGTTTTGTTTCAATGAGAAATCTTCTGGGCGTCATCTAAAACTCCCTAATTCGCTCACAATTTACAAGCATAGGACACGAGCAACATTTTATTACGGTCCGATGAAAGGACTCAATATGGACGCGCTTTAGCGCTTCGGTTTCTTTTCAAAGTGCATCTCTGCGCCTGTGGTCCCACTCCCCGTTGCGAATAACGTTCAGCAAACGTGCGCAACCACAGATTCATCGCATGGACGAAGGTGACCACAAGAATAAGGCTTATTTTTGCAATGTCATTCGAACAGCACTTATTGTCTCGTACGGGGGAAGCAAGGCTGCGTCCGCGGGAAGCAGGACTACTGGCGCAAAGATGCGTTCTAATAGGGAACTGAAACCTACAAACGTGCCCAAATTAACTGGTATTTGTGGAACACCGTAAAATACTCCGCGTGCCTTATCTTTGTAAAATAAGGCACGCGTGCCTTATGTTTGGTGGTTTTCGATGATTCTCAGGGTGTTTTAAATTAACCATGCCTTTAAATCCAGTGTTTAAAAACGAAACAACTGATGCAAATATATTTACCATAAAGAAATAATAACAAAAACATGTCCAATGTTTTAGATGCTTATAAGTTATAAATGTGCCCTTTGACAGCGGCCACTAAGACATCGGCATTTTGCTGTGCGATGCGTACTTTTCGTAGAAATAATTCAGCTCGTGTTTCGTAAAACACCGGCACATACGCGTTTCTTTTATCAATGTCCCAACCTTCAGCAGCAAATATGACAATGCAGATGACAATACACATTAAATGTTACGTAAACATTAGGCTATCATGATTTTATGTTCAGGCGAAATAGTGACCTGCTGAGTTTTCTGCCGGTTTTCCGTTAAAAAAGAAAGCTATCCGAAAAAATAAATCCCCGAAAGACCATGATGGGGTTATATTTTTATTTGCTTAAATATTTCCGATGAAATGCAGCGAGAAGCGACAATTCTTGCTTTCAGATGTTGCCCGATATGACTGCGGTGGTTTTAATCGCCTACAGCATCTCCGACTCTCGGAAGACTTCAACTGGTTTTGCTGCCTTCTCTTTCACTGGAACGCATATGATTGCGCCTTGCTCGTTTCTGTATATTGGTGGCAGCACCTGATTGTGACCGATCCGACGCTTGTTCGACGTTGACACGTACCACGTCAACCCGGGTTTAGTGCCTTCAGAAACGAGAACCACAGGGTCCATAACGTATGGTTTGAATACGGTGGGAGTATCAAAGAGGGTGGTGGGCTGTTTATGCCTGTACCAGCGCCGCAGCTTGTGCACGGAGAGAACAATTGCAAGAGCCAAAAGTACCGAAATGCCACCGGCGCCAGCAGAGAATCCCACTATTCTCGCTACAAACCACGACGTAGTGCCTTGCGGATCGTCAGACGACAAAGTGGTAGAAACGGCAGTCGTCGTCGGCTCTTCAATCGGCGGAGCTTGGTCGGACATGACATGCACAAAACAGAAGGGCAACTGGAACGGTGAGGCGGATCTAAGGAGAGCGATGACGTAGCGCCCTGTCAGAGGCTCTGGACACAGGAAATAGACAGTCTGCCCGGTTCTGTAGGTTCCCCGGTACTTGGAGCAGATGCTATTCCGGTCTGAGTCACCGATACTGTCGCCCACCGTCAGTTCCATATCGATTTGCTCGTTGTTCGGAACGTTCGAAGTCCAAACTCAACACTAACACTCTGTACCGGTTGTCAAGGTCGACGTACCAGGAGTGGGTGGTCTTCGAATCGGTGTCACTGCAGTTCAAAGTTCGTTCGGCTTCGGTGTCCGAACTTAGAGACGGACCGCACTTTCTTCCCTTTGGCAACGTCCGTGACGCAGAAGGGCAGACCGAGCGGTATCCAAGAGCCATTTTGGTGGCAGGTCCTCCGCTGTGGTCCCAGAATCTCGTAGCCTGGATCGCACACGTAGTGGACTGTGGTTCCGCTGACAAACGGGCTCGTGGAGTAGAATTCGCCAGCGTTGTGTGGGCGTTCAGCACGATCGCAACTTGAGGACACACCGATCACTGCGAAAAAGAGAAGCGCCGCAAACATCTTGACACTTCGAACGTTACGCCTTGTCTGTCGGTGCCAAGGCGCGTAGAACGTAACAATCTGTTTCCTTGTAAATGACGTCAGATTCGCTCCTTTTCGGATTGGCCGGCTGGCAGTTCCAACAGTGCGATACGATTAGGATTTATCTTTACTTCTTTTTGTTTAAGATGGTACGGCGGAAGGAGCGATGACAAACATATTTATCATTACGCACGGTGCATATTTTATCACGAGTCGCAGCCACGCTTCAAGAAACATGAGGATACCAATTTTTTATCCTCTCATTTATCGTGGTTTCTCGAAAAATCGAAACCTTTTTTGTGTACGGCGACAAAGGTATAACAAACTTATGAGGCTACTTAAGGTAAAGATTTTGAAAAACAAAGCTTAATCAAAGCCCTAAAAAAACGTTATTGTGAAGACTGCTACACTGTAAAAGATAATACATGACACAAAAAAGCGGAAATGTTAACTGATCGCTAAAAATTCAGCACTTTGAAATAAATAAAAAAATGTCAATGAAGTGTGAAGAAGACCGCTGTTGACGAAATGTCAGTCATTCTGAAATCGTAATAAATATTCACACCTTAAATAAAATATTCTATGTTCGGCGATAATGGTTTCCAAGTTTTTGTAGAAGTTTTAGACCACTTTTTTTAGCAACACCTATCTAAATGTATTTTTCGTTGTGCGCCTAATTCAAACTTTGAAACGCAAGCCTGAGAGTTGATTAGGGCCTGCAAACACAATTGCCTACCAAATCGACCTAATAATGCAGGTAGCCATTGGCAACCAATCATATAGAAATACCCTTAAGAATCGCGCAATGACTCTTTAACAAAGAAAAGTAATCAGGGATGCTTTTTTTTCTTTCATACCTTTGAAACATATATATATATATATATATATATGTATATACATGTGTATATATATATATATATATATATATATATATATATATATATATATATATATATATATATATATTTATATATATATACAGGGTGTTTCACCGATTTCTTAGTCTGCTTTGGAGAATAGAGTGCTTAACATTTTAAAATTATATCTCAGCGATAAAGTCATCCATAACGGTAGACGTCAAATAGAACATGTACAATAATAATTTGCAAAAAAAGTGTTTCAAAAACTTGTTAATTACCCTTTGTATCATTCGCTTCGTATCGGCATATTACTATTCGATGTTCGTTTGCCCGGCAGCAAACAACACCAAAGCAATTCTAAAAGCTTATTCAACTAAACTCTGCTCCGCGGCATTTCACTGGCGACCTTGGGCTCTCTACTGCCCGTCAGATAAAAAAGGCAATTAAAGGAAGATCGATTGCGGATCCTTAGGAAACGCGTTTCTATTACCCTTTTAAAACGCCAGCCCCCCCCCCCCCCTTTCCCTTTTTGGGAAAAGCTAACGCCTCACCCCTTCAGCCTTCTGTTTTAATTTCTTTTCTGGCTTTTCTCTTTCTCTTCCTTTATTTTTGTTTCTCTCCCTCTATTTCGCTCTGTTACGGGGTTAGTGTTAGCGTTTCCCAAAGGGGGGCGTCTGCGGCGTTTCCCAAGGGTCATACTAACGTATTCCCTAAGAATCCACCAATGGATCTTCCTTTAATTTTTTGTTGCCTACTTGTACCAGCGCAAGTACTTGGACTGGTACATTTTGTAGCACTAACCAAGCGCATGCGCGCGAGGTGCTAGCACACCGCAAATTCAAAACTCGCCCCAGTATCTGCGCGCTCATTGTTGGCTTCCGGCCCATGACGTCACCTCCCTCTCGCTGCCTTTTGCCCTTCAGAACTCTCCTCCCTTCTACACAGCGCGCTTCTTCTTGCACTGTCTTGTCCCCAGACGGGCACCGCTCAGCTTCTTCCTTGTCATGTGTACTAATGCTAACGCATAAAAAACAAAAAGCTGACGAAAGCTGCGCGCTTGTGGAGGCAGCCGAATACGGCGAACCTTTTCTACGACCCCGGGATCCTTATCGTCTAACGCAGATTTGCATACGCGCGCCCGTTGAGGACGCTGACAGCGCTTCAGGCTTGGACCCCTGGCCGTTCTTTTTTGCGTCTAAACTCCGCGACGACTTTTCTTTGGCATTTCGAGGGAGAGGAGGAGAGCCCACGCAGCAGCTTTGTTCAGCGCTCAAAATGGGAGAGGGAACGCGTGCCTGTACCTTCCACTGCAATGCTAAGAAAGGTTGTCGCCGACTATAGTTTCGATAGGTTCCTCGTCCCTTTTATATTTGTCAAAGAATAGCGGAGAGTAGAATTTAGTTAACTGAATTCAAACAACCACTACGAAATACTTTAATGACGAGCAACACATCTGTATTTAAAATGTGCCCAGTGAACTTAATATTTTAAAAGTTAATTAGTGGAAATAATGTAATTTATTTGTGAATGGTCACATTATACTTTAAACCTGACGGCCGCCGTGTTCAACACCGTTATTCCAGTGAAATAATGTTTCTTATTTCGAGTGCCGTTTTTTTATATATCTTAGTCCTTGGAGAAACAGCGTGCATGGTATACAGGAGGATTTTATTTTTGCTTTAGTGGGACGATCAATAAAAAAAAGAGAACTTGCATTTGGCCTTTTTATCCCTGGGGCAGAGTTGGTGGTCATGCGGGCATCGAGAAAGGAGTAAAGTCGTTGCTAGTTTACTAATTATCTAAGGCGTAAAAGCGTAAAAGTTGAGGTTTGAAGGGATGATGTAGTTTATTACTTAATTTATTTATCGTTTCAAGGTATTAGTGCTCCAGAGCATTGAACTCTTCTTGACGGTATTGTACTTGCAACGTCCAATGATATATTTGCGATAGTGATAACGGAATTTCCGGTTTCTTAGTGATATACTATGTATCAAGAAAGTAGAATAGAGTACAAAACTATTCGTGGACACACCATGAAAAAGAAGCTACCAGCTGCGTGAACCAAAGTCTACGTATACTCGGAGACCTCACAATTTAAATAGAGGTCTCCTGACCACCGCCATCCATTAAGCAAGCAAGCAAAGTCGTGATATAGCATATCGGCCTTGAAAGCTATAAAAATATTGTGATTACGCGTGGGCCTGTGAACGAGGTTGATTGTAGGAATAAATGTGACACGACAGTTCTCCGGACAACGCTGTATTTAAACTCATGGCCTCTGTTCAAACTACACCTTAAATAAATCAGCGTTGACTCAGAGTGATTTTTTTTACTTACCTACACCTATTTGACTTAGGCCTACTGACTTGTTTGTCGCCTATATTGAGGAAAGTGGTTGAAAATATAACGTATTAAAAAGTATGAAGCTTTGGAAAGAATGTTTAAAGCAGTCCGTTTTTCAATAGTGTGGCAATTGCTTTTCCAGAGAAAATGCGGAATTTCTACCCAAGTTAGCAAACAAATTGTTGTGTGTACAGCCGGAAGTTAGTCTGCATCGGTGGATGTCTGATGTCTCAGTTGTAGATGGCAACTTAGCCAGTGCGGTACAACCGCTAGCCTCGGATCTTTAACGCGCACCACGCAGTAGCGATACACGACCGCACGCCTGTACGATGCTCATCCAGATGGAAACGGGCAGGGGTGGGGATTGAGCCCAGGATCCCTGGGTTCTGCAGTGCGAGCTTTCGCTCCACGTACTCCGAGCTGGTGTGCGCTAGCCCACTTGGCCACCGAACCTCCTTTACCCAAAGTTCTAATGAGCGCTTTTTGTACGAAGGAATGTTGGAGCTATATAAGCATGAAAATGTGAAGAAAAACCCAAAATAACCCTATATCGTGCGAACACTTGGGCGCAAAGTATAACGCCTTTCTTATATTTACTTTGTACATTGAGATTACCCTCTGCATGACGAGGCTCTGTCTTAAATTAAAACAACGATGGTGAAGCTTGTCGCAAAAATTGAACCTTCATTCAAAAAGAAAAGAAAACAAACATTTTCCGCTTTTAACAAAAAAAAACAAAAAAACATGGCAATCTTTTCCGTAAAAAAAAAGAAATGAGAAAAAATAAGTATGTATGAACAATAAAACCCCTAGCGGAATCTACCCCCTCCCCTTACACACACAAAAAGAAATTCCGCAACAAGAACAAGCGGGTTGGGGGGGGGGGGTGCAGTACTCTCCTTATTTAGAAAACCCAGAGAGCCTCTTCCGAAACTGAGCAAAGAAGAAGCAGGATCCAAGTTTGTATTTACATCAGTACTACGTACCTTAGCCGCCTCAGGGCCGCAGAAACCAGCAGAAAACATAAAAAAGACGTCATTGCAAGAAAACAAAAAACAAAGCAGGAAACGCCCCAAGGCGCTGTTGTTGCTGGATGAGCGCGGTTCCAGTCTGGCGCGTTCGTGTGTTCTTAGACCTCTCATTTGAGCCCTCGCGTAGAGCTATTTTTAAGGTTCTACTTGGGACCGAATCTGTTTCTCTTCAGAACGCGTCGTGGTACTGAGCATTTCATGTCTAATTTTCGTAAATTGGTTTGCCTTACAAGGTTTGATGTCATAGCGTAGTACTAGCAAGCTTGAGTCTAATGGCTTATAACTGAAGAAACCGCGGTGTTTTTTTCGGTCAGAACGATTACATATCAAGATAATCTAAATCGGTGAAATGCTAATCAACGCAATTTGAGTATTTAAATTAGCTCAACCAAGATGCATTTACGATACAATGTTGTATGAATAAAGTAGAAGCAGGACTTTTTTACCGTCTTGTCTTTTCCTTGTTGTCAAAGATTTATAGAGTTCACGGCGTCTATAGAATATTTATTTGTTTAAAAAAAATACAAATTTTTCCCATGAAAGAAGAACTAATTCGAGCCGCGCGATTTTGCTATACCGGCAAGCTGAAGAAGCACGCACCAAACACGCCAACGTCTGGAGCAATCAAAAGCTATTCGCGACTCCCGCGAACTATAGGGGACGCGCTGGTCAGGCAAAATGGCGGACGAAAGGTGGTCGTTTTCGTCGTTCTGCATGCGGACCACCGTGAATTTCTTGAACAGCAGCGTAAAAGCGGTGTTGCGTATGAAAGCGAAGTGATTTTTCGACGGTAGAAACCTTCTTGTAGTCAGTGCGTAGGAATGACATGGCAGATGCATAAAAATATTTACTAGAAACGATGTTTGTTTCTATGCTGCCTACGAGAACCAAGCAGCGATAGCAGACGACAGGGTCGAATCGACCTCCTCCTTTGAGCTTCTCGGCGTTCCCGCTACGCGGCGTCGATTTCGCTGGAGTCGCCAATAGTGTGGAAAGGTATTTTGTGGCAAGTTCAATGTAAATAATTTGATCATACATGGCACCGGAATGTCACTTAGTGTGTGACGCTCCACCTGGGAGTCAGTTAGTTTAGGGGACGGTCCCACATTCACATGATAAAAAGCATGGTGAAAAAAAAAACTATTTCTTAGATGTCAGTTTTTATAGCATTTATTTTTCGATCAATATTTCCCTCGTATCTATACGTCTCACAATCTGAAAAAAATGACTTTTTTAATGACAACACACTGGTAGCATAAGTATTGTCAGTAGTGCAATATATGGGTCTGACCGCCTGGCCGGGTGGCCATTGGCGAGCTTGATCCAAAACACCAGGACCCACGCTATAACCAACTGCGGTGCGCGCGTCGTGCGCTGCACTACCAAGATATAGCGGGTCATACCATAGCCTCCTCTATATTCACAAAGCCTGGCAGTTCGTCGACGGAGCCATAGAGTGCCCGGTCGCAGATTTGGAGCGCGAGGATCTGGTAGCACAGAGCATCCAAGAGACATTTCTCGGGGAACCTGGACGTCAACGCACATCCTTTGCAACGGCGAGGACCCGGAACACACTATAGTTCGCTCAGGAGAAGTGTGTTTTGGCGCCTCTCCGCAATGGGGAGCCAGTCACGTGGCTCTCCTCTCATCCGTTGTCTGCCGCTTCACCTTTTCCATTTCGGTGGCTGCTTATTGTGACGCTCTGCCAGGCTTTGTCAGTATATAGGAGACAATGGTCATACGAACACCACGTGGAAAAAAACAAAAAGCCTGGAGCAAGCCTCCTCTATCTTCATGAAACGTCATCACACTAGAAAAGCGGCAACTTGGCAATTAGGCCAGAGCCTGAGTACCTAAGTGTCCTCTGACGCATTAATTGAACGGCCTAACACCGAGACAGCGCGTCCTGTAGAATTCGTGACTGCGCACGATTCCACCGTGATGGTGTCATAACTCTAGTGCACGTGCTTCGATTATTTCAGCAGTGCTGGCTCTACTTCGTTTCGTCTTTAGATAAACTGCAGCGAAGGTTACTCACCAGCTCCTTGCTCAAGGACCCAATTAGGCTACAGAAATTCCCGCAGAGTATAGAAGAGGTTGCTTTCGAAGACATGAACTTGGACTTCTAGAATTCGCCACGGCATAATTTAATTTATTACTAAGAGTAGCACGTAATGAAAATATTTTGTTGTTGTTAAAAGCTAATTTCTTATTTTTTTATAAAGATACAAACGAGCCTAGCCTAGGTGCCTGAGTATAATATTTCTAACAAAATATCGCCATGCGCGCCCAAATTTCAAGCGCATTTGTTATTAGGTGTCGAACCGTTTTTATAGTGTCATTAAGTTCTATTTTCGGGATCGCCCTGGTTATTTTTGTAAATGACCACGATAGTTTTGAAGAAGACATCATATATAATTATTTCAGAAATCGATGCGGTGTTGGGAATTGCAAAATCACGCTACAGATTAAATGTAGTACATATGTTCATTACGGTTATCTCGGATGATCACGGATTATCTTTCGTAAAACTCATATAGAACTTCTCAGAAATTGCTTGAATGGGTAAACTCTTCCCAACCATCCATTGCGCTATGAAAACAAAATTGATTGTTCAGGAGACATAATCATTGTTCTGCAGTAAAACACTAAATGGTAAAGCAGAACAAAAATACTTTTTTTCGCGCACCGTCGTGTGTATATGGTGTCCAGAGGTTTCTTTCAATTGTAAAATACAAAGCAGTAGAAGCACATGAAGCAAAGGGCTAATAAACGTGGCCTGAGCTCGACGGTGCTCAGAAATCACATTACCACAGCCCAGCCTCTCTTCCGTTCAAGCATGCATCCTTAAAGCGTCAAGTCTTACACGGCCTCATGAATATTAGATCAGAACAGTGTGC